>OX457024.1:111807021-112142213 GCA_949752745.1 Protula sp. h YS-2021
GGTCAAACGATACACGAAAACTGAACAAAAAATAACATTGAACATTACAGGTAAGTATATTCGTTAGACTAAAACGATACTGTGCGTCTTTTATAGCTCAAGAGTTGATCAGGTAAGACTTGTGAAAGGGGTTAATTTTTTACTTGTTAAAATTTGTCGGTTTCCCCCATGGGCTTTCGTGATGTCTTCGCTTTGGCAGCTGTGCACACTGTCCACGGACGTTCTTGTAAAAGCTGAAGAGTTGTTCAAGTAAAGGAGTTGTGAAAGGGGTAAAGTCTGAAATTACTAGCCATTAAAGAAAACCACCCACAATGTCTCTGTGCTAAAAAACGGCAGTTATTATTGTACTCAGGCGGTCCATCGATGTAAGAGGCCACGAGAGTGCTTCAGTCACGTCAGTCACAATACTGATAAAAAGACCTTTCATAAAAGCAAGCCAAACGTTTTATTATTTCATTCTTAAATAAATACAAACAAAACCAGTCTTTAGCCCAAGGGAAAAAAATTCAGTTGTTTTTGTTCTCAGTTGAATCAATGATATAAAGCGATTGACACTTCAGTCGAAAAACATTTTACAGAAAGCACTTATTTTGCTACATGCGCATGGAATGCCATTTTCACATTTATTAGGGAATTAATGATCTCAAGAATTAATTTTTGATCTAAAAAAAATTCTGATATCAAGAATTATTTTTTGATCTAAAAAATCTATATTGGGAGATCAAGAATTACTTTTTGCTATCTATAATTATATCTTTGATATCTCTAAATGTATTCTTGATCTCAAAAATCATTTTTGATATCAATAAATACTTAGAGATATCAAAAAATATTTATTGATATCAAAAATGATTTAATGATATCTAAAATTGGTTTTTTGAGATCAAAAATTCAATTCTTGGTAGCAAAAATGAAATGTTTGAGAGCAAAATATCAATTTTGAGCTCAATATTCATTTTACTTTTATTGATATCAAGAATTTATTTCAGATATCATTATTTTAGAATGATACTTTTTTTAAATTTGTATTTGGAAATCATTAAATGATTTTAGATATCAAAATATCAGTCTATTTTTAAGTAAAAAATCAGAAAAACACATCTGTAAATAAGTAATGACTGATCCTCGCATACAGAGTCTTTCTTTAATTTTTTTACTGAACAAAAAAGAAGCAATTCTTGAGATCAAAAATTGTGTTGTTATTACTGATCTCAGTAATTCAAGTTTTCATCTCCAAAATGTAATTGACGATTCCTATATTTTATGTAAATGTGTGTCTTCGTCAAGGTTTTATAAGTTGTAAAATTCATTTTTTGATCTCAAAAATAAATTGTTGCAAACTAAAATTTAATTATTGATAGCAAAATGCAAATCATTGAGATCTGCATTGGTTTATTGATATCTTTAATTATATTATGATATTCAAAATAAGCATTAAATGTTAAAACGGCATTCCATACACATGGCTTCATTTTTGTTGCAATTTACCTAATAAAAGACATATGTATGGAATGCTTTTTTTACATTTAATGCCCAGAATAAACTTTTAAAAGGCACATGTTGATATAAAATTTAACGAATTCTCAAATTCTGGACTTGAAAAATTGAGTTATTGATCTCAATAATGAAAAAAAAAATGAGTTCAAGAATTGCATTTTTTTATGCAGTAAAAAACCAAAAGGAGGATTCTGTATGCAGGGCCCAGTCATTATTTTACTCAATATATAAATTAAAAAAAGTCTCATTCCATAAAAATGGTATCTAGAGTAAATTCTTGATATCAATGAAAAAATATTATTGAGCTCAAAATTCATATTTTGCTGTGAAATATTTCACTTTTGCCATCAAAAATTCAATTTTGATTTGTAAAAATAAATTTTAGAGATCATTAAAAAATGTTCGATATCAGTAAATACTTTTCACTTCAAAACTGATTCCTAAAAATAGTACAACAGAAAAAATGTCAGCAGGGTGGGTTAATAAATTGGCTATTTCTGATCAGAATCAACATTTCTTTCATAATTTCTCTAAAAATGCTACCATATTTGCTGATACAAATATAAGAAAATATTGGTTCTTAAATTATTTCAAAATACTAAAAATTATTTCGGCCAAAAAAAACATTGCGGAACAAAATTACATTGATATATGCATTACAAAACATTACATTATATCAAATTACGTCACGTTACATCACATCACATGGCATTACATGACATCACATTACATCACATTACAGCACATTATATCAAATTTTTACATTGCATTCCATTACACTGTCGTAATACAAACAAGAGATGTTGCAGTTCTTTTAACCACAAACTTAACATAATATTTATAATATGATAACATTCATTAGACATTTGGTCACTATGAGAACGTCCCAGGTATTGGTATCGGACAATGTAATTTGCCAATAGCATACCACACGGAATTCGAAACTATGGAGTCCGGACGCTGTGCGATTAGCGGACTCAAGTTATCCAGTTATCTAATATCCTTTTGGAGTTACACATTAATTTGCTAAATATACACAAGTTGAAAAACTATAATGTTCAATTAAAAACACTACATTCACATTCAATAAACAAAGATATTAAAAAGCCGCAGAGCATTTATGGGGCCAAAGAACACTAAAATTTTGGTCTGGGAGAATCAAAATATTCACAAAAGTTAACTACACAGTTAACTACACAGTTAACTGATTCCGTCAAGTGCTCCACTAGCAACCAGTCCCAACATTCACAGAGGTTAACTGCACAGTTAGCTGATCCCGTCAACTGTCTCGTTTGAAACCAGAACACCCAAAAGTAAATTCAAAAATTTAACCTGTTTTTCAAACAAGCTAGAATTAGCTATCTCAACCGATTTTCTCTTCTAGGAGTATAGTTAACACAGTTAACTTTTGTGAATACCGGATCACCATTCTCATTATTGAAGTAAATCTTCCCATAAACGATACAGCTTTGGATAATCCTAAAAGCGCATATACAAATTATTCAAGCAGGCCGTCACTGTAAGTGAAATCGCGCCGTTCCCTTATGCAGTAATACCCCAAAGAGCCGAGGCTATATGTACATGAAATACAAAAAAAAAAAAAAAAACCGACTTAAAGCAGTATTTTCTAACTCCATCAAAGTAACGTGGTTTGAAATTTGAAAGCAAATGATAAAGGATAAAAAACGTCTTGGTTATGCTGGAGGGTGGGGGTGGGTTTTTGTAGGGTGGTGGGGGTAGAGAGTGGAATGGATTTTGGGGGATGTTGGTCAGAAAGCGTCCCCAACAGCTGGCGATTGACATCTGTAAGCCATGCGAATCTGTCAATCCCACCTGGCGCAAAAATAACTTCTAGAAGGCTTACTAATTTTGAAATGTTCTGGTGAGCCACTGTTTTTTTTTTTTTTTTTTTTTTTTTTTTTTTTTTGAGGTGCTTTGATCTCGTCGCAGAAGCAGCAGCGATATAACGGGCCGCCGAACAGTGCTAACCCCCCAAAAATACACATTGTAATGACTGCTATATACACAAAATTATCACAATTATGAGATGAAAAGATCACAAAAATTCACAGTCTGCTATGCGCTACCTTTTCTTGCCTCGGTCTAAAAAAAGGAAAAAAAAAAAAAAGAACAAAAAATCGCTTGTCTTCTAAAATCAAATAACGAAAAACACACCGAAATAACTTGTTATGTACATGGTAGATGACATTTAAACATTGACATATTTGTTAGATCACATACATAATGGATTAGGGGGGGGGGGGCTCGGAGGCGGTCGGGGGGGGGGGGGGTTGTGGAGACGACAGCACAAAGGTGTCTCAAACCAGTCCGCTTCGAATCTCCGAATATTACCACCAACATCTTTCTCCACCAATACCCCCCCACTCCCCCCCCCCCAAAAAAAAAAACTATCGAGTTTAGTTAATGACAAATACACCCAATAACTTGTTCTGTGTACGGTCCATGACTTCCAAGCATTCATATATTAATTGCATCATATGCACAGTATAGACTAATAATAATAATAATAGTAACAATAATAATTGCTCCTGCTGAAAACTATACTTAACATTCCACATTTTACATATTGCTCGTTGCATACCCATTTCAATGAAATAATCTCTTTTTTATTGAGCAGCATTTTATATAATGCGAACCGAACATTGCTTAACAATCCAAAATTCACATGGTTAATTTACATTATCGCTTTATACTATATTATTTATACTATTATAAGTACTACAATACACACGGAATGTCTACAAAGGTTATGTAAAAAAGCACAAAGATGTACAGAAACTCTATTCATTTTTCACAATGAAATAGCGCTGCTCCACATTCCAAGAGATAGTCAAAACAAAATAACAATGTTACCATCGAGGCTATACGCTGTGTCAAATTTTCATGGGACAAGATGGTCAGCAGGGTGGAAAAGGGGGAGTGGGTGTTGGCGATAGACCAAATATATAGCATATGTTACATAAGTCCAACATAGCGTGTGGCTATTAATAGCATACAAGTCAAGAGCTTGTCAACCCCGTGCTCCTAGAATGACGTTACTGTGCTCCAATGTGGACACCACAAGCCACTGCGTGCGAACAGCAGGTGTTTTATGTTCCACGTCACTCCCTTCACTGTGGATAACAACTATGACGCCATAACGGAAACCAGGGCGCATGCGTTGGGACTTTAAAATTAACGCCAGTCCCTTAACTGTTCGTGTACGTCATAACGGACAGCATCACCCAGTCCGGGCTGGAACATTAACGTCACTGTCTTCACTGAATACACAGCAATGACGCCATCATAGGAGTAACCAACCATTGCGCATGTCACTTCATTCACCATGGATACACAATTGCGTCACTGTCATCACCATGGATACACAGATACTATAACGGGCACTATGAGTCAGTGGGCATGCGCAGTGTATTGCTTTCCGCGTCACTCTGGTCACCAAGGATACACAGACAAAATGCCATAACGAAGCCTATGATACATTGTGAGGGACGCCAGGGCAGTCACAGGGCGGCCAATTCGCGTGATTGATTTTTGCTTTACACGTGAAAATTATTTTCTTTTGTAATGGTGTATATTTGAACATTTTAACAAGCGTAAGCTAGCCTAGCATTGGTGGCAATATAGTAATTTGTGCATGGAACAAAAAAAAAGCATTCAAACTGTTCAAACAATCGGATATCAAATACTAAGTAGGTTTCAGCCAACCACATCTCAAGCAGTAGCCAAATGGCAGACATGAAGTCGCCTGTCATGCCCCATCCTTCTCTTGCTCCTCTCAGTCCCCCTCCCCCGCCCCCCTCCCCCACCCCCCTCCCCCGCCCCCTCCCCCACCCCCCTCTGCCGACCCTCCCATTGTCCCTGACAAATGTGTGGTATATCAACTGTTAAGTAAATAAAAGACGTATGTGCCGTTTTCATTGTAATTGGTCATGATTGAAGGCAGCCGGGAAACATTAAATCGTTATTGTAAATTATATGAGCGCGGGGGTGAAGGGATGACGTGTGTGGGTGTGTGGGGCTCATTAAGCACACCTTAATCCCCCCCTCCTGTGTAGAAGTAACTGAGTTTTGTTGAAATTTTGTCATATTTTCCTCGTCTATAAAAAGACAAAAATGAGGCAAAGAAGTGGTGACATAAAGAATCAGAGACGCCGACACGTTATTTTTTTGCGTGTGTGGGGGGGGGGGGGGCGAGGGGCGGAGAGGAGGAGGGGGAGATGGATGGGTGGTGGTAGTGATAACGGGATTGAATTAACTGTGGTCAGATGTGATCGTGTTAGTATTTGCTTTTTTTTTGCACATCTGTATGAAATGGTTGTTTGTTAATTCATGCGTGGTAAGAAAAGTTTTAATGTGTCAGGAGAACCGAGCTGTCTATGTAGTACATACAGGCGGCCTGGTATATACACAGCACTGCGAACGAAGTCACCGCCGAGCGACAGGGGAAGCACTGACCATTCATGATCACGGCTTAGCACTTGTAGACGGTTGTTCCGCTCATCCGCTATCAGCACATTGTCTGTGTCATCGCTGTGGCACAAGCGTGGAAACACTAACTCCCCAGGCTCCTCCTCACCCTCACGCCCGACAGTCTGCATGACCTCCCCGTCACCAGACATCACATACACTTTATTTTCTTTACCACAGCATGCATATATGGCTTGACTTATGACGAGCACTGTTACACCATGATCACCATCACACGGCAGCGGAATGACGCGGTGCCGCTGCCATGACTCAGTCCGTGTGTACACTTCTATGCTAGTATTCTTATTCATCGAGTCCAGCCCCACGGCGTACAGCTTATCCTCGTACGTTGTCACACTCCAATGAAAGCCTGACGCGATCCTGCTGATTCTCTCACCTGAACACACGAGTTACAAACACAAGTTACAAAATCAGAATAGAAGAATTTTAACTTGAAAGCAAATCATGTGACGTAAATAACAGCATTTGTGAAGAATGGCATGGAATTTGTTCACACCTGTGAGCGTGAGATGGTAGAGGCCGCTACGGGCAGCAGCAACAAGCCCTGCGTTCTTCAGTTCTGTCACCTGGTATACGCTAACCATGTCACCTGTGACAAAGCTGCCTATCTCCTCCAGCGCCTGGTTGTAGATGCACACCTTATCGATACAACAGAGGTACAAGTATCCTCCTATCAGTGATAACGCAGCAGGGAAGTGAAGTGAAATATTCCTCACGCTAACACTCCTATGCTCGTACCATGTAAACTCGTGCAGCCGAGAGAGACGCCCGTAAGGACACCATATCTACAACACACAAACAAAAACAAGAAATGAGTATTGTGAAGGCATGATAAAAACGCCGCAGTGGTAAATAAACTGATTTATCCCGAAATAGTTGCGAGTTGTTCAGTGGAGTAAGCAAGGTTTTTTTGAGATGAAATAAGTTTTGATTCCGTATTACATTTGACACAAATTCTAAAAAAAAATGGCAGTGATGGTTAACTGAATGTTTTAAGCATATAGTCTCGCTTCTGCTGAACCCAACCCCCCTCCCCCCACCCCACCGCACCCCATCCTGTGTAAATTTAACTGTTTGCACCGGTACATTACCAAACATTACAAATAGAGGTTGTGTGTCGCTTCTACGTCAAACAGTGAACGATTTTGCTGCGTTGCAATTATGCAAGAAAGAAAAGGTGTAGAAAGGACTAAGGCGTAAATTTTGATTTTTGTGATGAAATAATAAAATGAATAAATATACAAATAATAAATGTATTGAGCCATTTTTCGGGTTGTGATTTCATACTTATGTTGCATCTCATGAAACTTGTATCTTGCTTTGTTTTATAACGAGGTGTCTGCTTGAATAATTACTAGTGCGAAAACTGCAAGTATATATGAAACATATATAAAATAGGTAGATATACTAGAGATATAGGAGAGATACAACAGATATACTACAGATACCTACATATATAATAGGAATGTAATAGAGATATAATGGGGATATAATGGAGACATAATAGAGATATAATAGCGATATACTAGAGCTATACTAGACATCTCTTGTGTCTCCCTAGTATATCTCTAATTTATCTCTAATACATCTTAAGCATATCTATTTTCTATGTATATTATATATATATACATGTTATAGGTATATTATGTCCGTACTATATCTATATTACATATTTATTATCTCTCTGTTATATCTCTACTACATATCTAGTATATGCCCAGTGTATTCTATTTTCTCTCTATTGTCTCTCTGGTATACCTCAAGTGTATCTCTGCTATACCTCTATTATATCTGTATTATATCTATACTGTATTTACATTATATCTGTAATATATCTACATTATATCTAACGACATTTAATGTTTGCTCACTCCACATTATATCTAAAATATATCTTAGTTGTTACACATTACATCTATATTATATCCCTATTATATTTACATTATATCTACTTGAGATATATGTTATGTCTATATTATATCTACAATATTTCTACGATATATCTACATTATATTTACATTAATCTTGATTATATCTATTATCTCTCTATATTATATCTACATTATATCTTCAGTATGTTTTTATCTGCATTCGATATACGTCATAAATATTTCTATATCTAATTTATATCCACATTATGTCTATATTATATCTTTATTATATTTATATGATATCTAAATTTTATCTACATCATACTTACATTATGCTTACGTTATGCCTATATTATTTAAACCTCATATTTACATTATATTTACATTACATCTATCTTATATCTACATGATATCTGTATTATATGTACATTATTTCAATATTATATCTGCATTATATTTATGATATATCTGCATAACATCGACAGTATATCTGCATTATATTCCTTTTATATTTACATTATCTGTGTTATACCCTACAAATTCTTCGACGTCGGAGATGCATATAAAATGCGTCGGCAATATCGGCAACATACGTCGGATATACGCATATTTTTTCCGTTTTGCTCATCATTTATTAGTCGTTTATGCGCATATTTTCCGACGAAGTTTTTTATGCATATATTCGACGCATACCCGACGTATTACCAACCGTCGGCTATACGTCAGTTATACGTCGGTTATACGTTTATATTCCGATGCATTTTATACGTATAAAATGCATATTTCCGACCAAGTGACAATCGGAAAATATGCGTTTTTTAGACGCATAAAAAATGCGGGTGCGCATTTGAAAAAAATGTTTCTAACCTTAACTGACCCATTGAACCCATACCAACCATTCATAATTCACATATTCATGCATACACCATAGCATATTTAATATACAACATAGCATATTTATATATTTTAACTAAACACTAGTACTTACTCGGGTTTGAACCGGGGACCTCTTGCATCTAGGCGAGGAACATACCTCTACTCCACGGCGGCTGGTGCTGTCTCGGCAGTGTAATTTAGTGGTCTAATGTTTCTATTTCGTCCCAAAATGTTTACCTCTTACATTTTCGTTTTTTTGTTACCGATGGCACTTTTAAATTTAGTTATTTGTATTGTCTTTTCCTCCTTTATGTTTGCTGAGGGATAGTTTATTGCGGCAAATGATAATTTTCAAGTATATTCATAATGCTCCACTATTGATTCTTCATAGTGTCCCCTACAAAACGTCAATCGATAAATTTCCGACGTCGAATAAGCATCGGAAAATATGCGTTTTATAGACGTATAAAAAATACATATAATACACGTTGGCAATATCGGCATCTTTTTTCCGATGTATTTCCAACGTCGTTTATACATAGGAAAATATTCGTTTTATAGACGCATAAAATAATACGTATAATGTACGATTGCAATATCGGCATCTTTTTTTCCGATGTATTTCCGACGTCGTTTATACATAGGAAAATATGCGTTTTATAGACGTTTAAAAAATACGTATAATACGCGTTGGAAATATCGGCATCTTTGTTCCGATACATTTCCGACGTCGTTTATACATAGGAAAATATTCGCTTTATAGACGTATAAAATTATACGTATAATGTACGATTGCAATATCGGCATCTTTTTTCCGATGTATTCTCGACGTCGTTTATACATAGGGAAATATTCGCTTTATAGATGTTTTAAAAAATATGTATAATACGCGTTGGCAATATCGGCATCTTTTTTCCGATGTATTTCCAACGTCGTTTATACATAGGAAAATATTCGTTTTATAGACGCATAAAATAATACGTATAATATACGATTGCAATATCGGCATCTTTTTTTCCGATGTATTTCCGACGTCGTTTATACATAGGAAAATATGCGTTTTATAGACGTTTAAAAAATACGTATAATACGCGTTGGAAATATCGGCATCTTTTTTTCCGACGCATTTTCGATGCATATACGATGTTTCTAAAAATGCATATATATTCCGCCGTATATCCGACGTATAAACGATGTTTCAAATCCGCTGCCAACGCTGCCGATGCAATTTAGAAATTAACGACGTCGTCAGTTTTGTAGGCAGTTTTGTAGGGTACCTGCATTATATCTAAATTATAGGTACATTACATTTACATTAAAGTTATATTATATCTACATTATACCTATATTACATGTATATTATATCTGCATTACATCGACATTATATCTCTATTCTATCTAAATTATATCTAAATTCCATCTCTTTTATATCTAAATTATATCTATATTTTCTGTTTACATCTAAATTATATCTACATTGTATTTGTATTGTATCTACATAATGTCTACATAAAATCTGAAATATTTCTACTTCGATCTATAGTATGTCTAAATTATATTAACATTATATCTGTGCTATATCTAAATGATATCTAAGTTATATTTCTGTTATATCCATATGATATGTACATTATATTTATACTATATCTACATTATATCTATATTATATCTGCATCATGTCTACATTATATCTTCATATGTCTTCATTGTATCCATATTATATCTATTATATTTATATTTTATCTACATTTTATCAGTATAATATCTAAGTTATATCCAAATTATATCTGCCTTTGATCTTTATTATATCTACATTATACCTATATTTTATCTTCACTATGCCCATTATATCTACGTTATATCTACATTTTATGTACGTTATAAATATTTTATATCTACATAATATCTATATTGCATCTGCGTTATATCTATATAATATCTAAACCAATCTACATTATTCCTGCATAATATCTAAAAATACTGATATTTTTCTATGTTTTATCCATATTCTATCTACATTCTATTTGCATTATCTCTATTATATCTGTATTATATCTATATGATATCTACATTATGTCTAAGTTATATCTACACGACATCTACCTATATATATACATTTTATGTATATTATGTATATTATATCAAAATGGTATCTATATTTATCTACATTTTATGTATATTATGTATATTATATCAACATGATATCTATATTTATATTATATTTAAATTAACGATACGTTATATCTGCATTATATCTAGAATATATCCATATTATATCTACATTATATCGATATTATATCTACATTGTATCCACATTTAATCTATATTATATCTTCATTTTTTCTACATGTTACCTACATTTTATCTGCATTATATCTTTATTGTATCTACATTATATCGACATTAAATCTACATTTAATCTACATGATATCTATGTTATATCTACATTATGTCTACAATATATCTACATCATACCTACATTATATGTGTAATATCTCTAAATAATTTTTCTAGTATGCTTACATTGTATTATGTCTACATTATATCTACGTTATGTCTACATAATGTCTATATTGTACCTATTTTATATCTTCATTATATCCATATTATATCTACACTATATCCACTTTGTATCTTCATTTTATGTATATTATACCAACATTATATTTACATTATATTTACATTATATCTGTATTATATCTGCCTTTTATATCATTCCTGTATTACGCCTACATTATACCTTCATTATATATTTATCATAGCAACATCATATCTACATCATATGTTTTTTCATTTTTTCATCCTTATTTTATCTCATTTATATCTATATTACATCTACATTACATCTACATTTCATCTATGTTATATCTACCATTATGCCTATGTTATTTTTATGTTATATCTGTATTATATCTATATGATATCCACATTATATCTACATCATGTTGACATGATAACTATATTATATCTATATGATATAGACATTATATCTACATTATATTTACACTATATCTTTATTATATCTTAATGATATTGGCATTATATGTACACTATATCTATACAATATCTGCATTATATCTACGTGAGAGCTATATGATATCTATATTAAATCTACAGTATATCTATGATATGTCTACATAACATCGACATTATATCGACAATATATCTATGTTATTTCTACGATATATTTACATTATACCTACATTATCTATATTGTATAAACATTACATCTAAATCATATATGTATTATATCTACATTATGTCTGTGTTGTATCTAAATTCTATCTGCATTATATTTGTATTATATCTAAATTATATCTATGGTATATATGTAGTATATCAAAATGAAATCTGCGATATATCTTGATTACACGTGTATCATATCTACGTCATGTGTGCCTTATATTTATGAAAAATCTTCATTATATCTGCATTATATCTACATTATATCTATATAAAATGTACATTTTATGTATTTTTATGTTTTCATTTTATCTGCATTGTATCAAAATTACACGTACATTATCTCTGTAAGACATCTACATTTTATGTACATAATTTCCATATTATATCAATATTATATCTACATTATAACCAAAACATATCTACACTATATTTACATAATATCTGTATTATATGTGCACTATATTTGCATTATACATGCATTATTTCCATATTATATTTGTATTCTATCTATGTTATATCTATAATATATTTGCATTATATCTTCAATCTTCAGTGTATCTACACTATATCTATGTCATATCAGAATAATGTCTACATTACATCTGCATTATATCTGCATAAAATCTGCAATATGTCTGCTTCTATCTACATTATATCTAAACTATATCAACATTATATCTGTGTTATATCTAAATGATATCGACATTTTATCTGTATTATATCTGCATGATATCTACATGATATCTTCATTATATATGGCTACATTGTATCCATATTATATCTATAGTATATCTACATTTTATCAGAATAATATCTAAATTATATCCATATCATGTCCGCTTTTTTTCTTTACTATAGGTATAGTATACCTACATTATATGACCATTATAGCTATATCTATATATGTTGCATCTACATTATATCTATGTTACATTTACGTTTTATCTATATAATAGCCAAGTCACATCTGTATTATTCCTGTATAATATCTAAATTATGCCTACATTTTATCTACATTATATCTAAATTATGTTTGCATTATATCCATTTTGCATCTACATTATATCTATATTATATCTACATTATGTTTATTTTATGCCTACTTTTTATCTATATTATATCTACATTATACTTACAGTATATCTGTACTATATTTCACTGTATCTACATTACGTCTACATGATATTTACATTATATTTACACTATATTCATATTATATCTATATCATATATCATATTATGTCTATATACCTACAATATATGTAAATTTGATCCGTATTGTAGCTATAGTATATCTACACTATATCTGCATCATATCTACATTTTATCTGTATTGTATCTATAATATATCTACACTCTATCTGCACTTTTTGTACATTTAATCTACATTATATCTATATGATATCTATATTTTACCTAAATTATATCTGCATAACATATCGTTATTATACCTGCATTATACGATATAGCTATATATATATATATATATATATATATATATATATATATATATATATATATATATATATTATCTGCATATTATATATATATGCATATTATCTGTATATTATATGCATATTATATCGCTGTCACATGTATGTTATTTTATATCTTCATTTCATCTATATTGCATTTACATGATATCTGTAGAATATCTGCAGTATATCTTATATCTATTCTAGACCTATATTAATTCCCTATATCTTCGTTACATGTAGGTTCTGTGTTATATCTGCATGAAATCTATATGATATGTAGATGATGTCTCTGTGGCATCTCTCTGATTCTTGTGTTATACTTCGCTTATTTCTGTATTCTGCTTCTAGTATATCTGTGTTATATCTCTCATACCTCTTTTATATCTCTATTATATGTACGTTATATCTATCTAACATTTATAATATATATATATATATATATATATATATATATATATATATATATATATATTATATATATATATATACTTTCTAGTTCATTTCTATATTATATCTATATTATATCGCTATGGTATCTGTATTATATCTCTGTTATATTTTATTATATCTCTGCTATATCTTTGTTACATCTCCACTGTATCTTCATTATATCTTTAGTATATATCTATTATATCTATATTATAT
The DNA here is from genome assembly GCA_949752745.1 of Protula sp. h YS-2021. Taxonomy (NCBI): domain Eukaryota; kingdom Metazoa; phylum Annelida; class Polychaeta; order Sabellida; family Serpulidae; genus Protula; species Protula sp. h YS-2021. The sequence goes on from OX457024.1 coordinate 111,821,083, forward strand.
CTCTAGTATATCTCTATTATATCAATGGTTGAAGGACGGGTGTTCTGGAACATATATAATGGTGGTTCTAAAACATATATAATGGGGGTTCTAAAACAGTGACATCATAATGACGTGATAGTTGTTTTAGAACACCCATGGGTATAATAAAACAGTGACGTCATAATGACGTCATAGGGTATTTCAGAATCCCCATTAGTCATGTGACCTATCAATCATCAGTTACGTGACCTTTCAATCATCAGTCATGTGACCCTATCCCTATATGAGGAATATTTTCCCGATCACTAACCTTCCGGCCTGAATGGCTCACTCGGTAGAACAGAGGACCCGTAAGGTTGGTGGATCGATCCCGCCCTCGGGCATCACTTTCACCCTCTATCATTTTATTGGGGTTATCAATGTGAGGACCCCCCGGGGTCCTCCATCAGCTGTCAATCATACCATGGGGACCCCCGGGGTCCTCCATGTGAGGACTTCCATCATCTGTGAATCATACCATGGGGACCCCCGGGGTCCTCCATGTGAGGACTTCTATCATCTGTCAATCATACCATTGGGATCCCCTGGGTCCTCCATCTCAGGAACCCCTCCCCCTCCCCAGGATGTGATTCAGCAGCTCTATAAGAGCACATTGTGTGTGCACATATGTTTCATTCATGCTGTGGCTGCTGTTGGATACACATGGAAAAAAGTGAAAAGTAAAGGATGGACTGGAATACACATAGGAGACGAAGTGAAAGATTGGTTATTCTTCGGAAAAGGAAGTGAAAGATTGGCTGGAAACACATAAGAAAGTTAAAGATTGGTAACATGGAGACGAATTGGAAAAAGAGTCGTGGTAAGTGACTTTTATGGTGACTTTTGTGACTCTGTGACATCATGTGACATTATGTGACATGATGTGACACTAGGAGACTATGTAACATCATATGGCTATATGACTATGTAAGGAGTTTGTAATTGCTATGTGAGCATAATTAGTCTAAGTATGTATGTTATCAGTTCGTTCAATAGACAAGCCTTGATAGATCACTTGGTAGAAGCGCGGACTCGTAAGCAGAAGATTGGTGTTTCGACCCCGGCTCGGGACAAACTTTTTTTTTGTTTTTTTTTTTGTTGTTTTGTTTACTTTTGTGACTATGTAACATCATGTGACATTATGTGACATCATGTGAGATTGTGTGTATGATTAAAAGTAAAAGAAATAAAAGAAATTATTTGCTGTAAATATATTTTTTGGGGGGATAGACCTGAAGGAAATTGCCCTACGTGGGGAAATTGAAAAGGTGAGTAGTCCTGGGTGAGTTGGTTCGGGGGCAATTGTCCTGTTCCTATTTTCGCCGTACGATATAATAATAAAACATTTAAAATTCTGAAAATTTCTCAATAATTAATGAAAATATTCTCACAGGACACAAGTTTTGTCACTATATTAAGATCATTTTCAATGGAAAATTCAATTCAATTCAAAACTTCTCCCTGTTCCACCTTTCACGAATAATACCCTTTGGTTTTTCATTCAAGCCGCGTTCAACATGTACTTCTCAGCATTTCATCGACCCAAAGCTGAGAGTTGTGACTTCAAGACCAGACCAGGGGGGGGGGGGATGGTACGTTGTGTTGTACGTTCCGTGTGTGCATGTATCTATGCGTGTGTGTCAGTCTGTTGTGAACAAAATGTTGTGTGCAGGATATCTCAAGAATTAAAAGTCGAATTGACTTTAAAGTTTGTTTCCTGGTTAGGTCGAACGGTTCTTTCAGCTTTTGACTCGTGTTGCCTCATTAGGAAAGGCGTATTACTTCATTGCGCAAATTTTTTGTGCAAAATTTCTCAGCCTCTGAACAACGGAGAAAGTTCAGACTCGGTGGGATTCTTCCCTGGTGGGTCTAAACGGTAGTAGAACGATCCAGAACGTCATATGACGTCATTACGTAAATATGTATGCATTTCCAATAAAATCTTATGGGCATAATATCTAGAGTTATATCAAGTTCAAACTTTGCATGATTATTTCTTGGATCTATCGGAGGACCCTATCAACTTTAGGTACATTAAAATGTATGCATGACGTTATCAAGTACCGTAAGTCTCCGCAAATACGCCCATGGGCGTTTAGATGTAGACATGCCAAAAGACATGGGTGGGCGTGTACACGAGCCAGTGGGCGTTTATGACAATACATTTTGTACAAAACGGACCCACGCATACGCCCATTAATAGAACCGGTACATTTAACTCAATTTACCGAACTACTAATACATGTGTTTATTTACTTAATAACACATTAGGAAAATCCTCTTTTCACTACTAATCTAAACATGTACCCCGGTATTTAAGATAAAAAACACCCATGGGCGTATGCGCGGACCAGTGGGTGCTGAGGAGGAAACAAAAATTAGGGAAACAGGCTGTCTCCCTCTTCACGCCCCCCCCTTCCCGGCGGTCTCCACTCCCACCCACGGCATGAAATATTTTTATTTTCAAACTTACTTTCCTTACTGATGTATGAAGACCACAGGGTTATTGATGTTTTTAATCTATGTAATTAAGTGATTGATATATTGATTTTTTGACTGAATCAACGAAACGTCAGATATAGTGTTACTCTCATTGCATGGACAAGAATTGCAATTGTTTCTTAGCCATCACACGCCAAAGTAGATTACTGATGATGATGTTTTTCCGGAGAATTTTGGTTTATTTAGGGATATCAGATTTGCGTCCGTAGAACGTAAATGGCTGTATAAAAAGTCCACCAAAAGGTAGCCAAAATATCACATCAAGATGGAATTCCATAGGACTATACGAGGAAAGCAGAAGTGGTCTTTCGACGGACTCTTGTGTGTACATTAAATGTTTGATTGTAATTTGCGTAAACGGATTTTAAAGTAGATTCATTTTCTATTGATAATATAAACACTTAGACCCTCAAACAGGGGCAGAAGGGACGTGGGAAGGGATGCATTCAAACTATAGGTCGAAATGTGGAAGTTGTGCTGATTTCAGTTTTACTGGGGTGATCGCCATGGGGGAGTTCGTAGGGGAGGTAGCCGTGGGAGGGAGAGATCGCCGGCGAGGGGGGAGGGGAGGAGACCGCCTAGACTCTAAAAATAGGGGGGATGGGCGCATAGGCGAGTCTGGGTGTATTTGCGAAGACTTGCGGTAAAAACCTTGTGTGCCAGTTTCTAAGTCACTGATCATCGTAAAAAGTTCAAACTTTGTGGGATTATTGCAACTTTTACGTAAATATTTCTTAAGCAAGACAGACGGTTATTTCAACTTTTGACGAGTGTAGCGAGCTAGTTAAACAATTATCAACTGTGCTGCATTTTTGCTGTGTATAATCTTTAGTTTTGTTTCCAGGGAAACCTGTATAAACATTTTCCTAATGTCTTGGGCCCGACTGATTATGCTGTGAATCCTGGACCCTGAAGAGACGTCCAGACGGTGTCCAGAGATGTTTCGATGTCAAGATGTTTGGGGCCATGAGATTCTGATGTCAAGATGTTTGGGGCCATGATGCCAAGATCCTCCTCGTTGTTTTCGTTGGTTCACGTCGGTATTGACTTAATTTCGTGAAGTCGCGCAGTAGTCGGTGTAGAGACTGACTGGCTTTCAAGACATTTAACAGTTTTCCACAATGTCACGTTAGTCAGTGACGAGACTGACATTCCGCTAGCCTTTCGAATTGAGTAGTTGAGAAACGAGAGAATCACAACATTTTGTGACGTCATAATGACCCCCCCCTCGGGACATACTATGGACCGACCCCCCCCCCCCCCCTCGGGACATACTATGGTCCGACCCCCCCCCTCGGGACATACTATGGACCGACCCCCCCCCCGGCCCAGCTACCTAGTGAGCCCCCCCGGCCCAGCTACCTAGTGAGCTCCCCCCCTCCCGGCTACTTTTTACGCCGCTGGCTCACGGCTCACCGTCAGTAGTATAAAAAGCTCGGGTTGACACCACTCTAATCATTGCATTGCCAAACCATCATGGACCAACCATAGTATGTGATTCAGCACTCCTATAAGAGCACCTTGTCTGTGCACATATGCTTCATTCAAACTCTGGCTGCCGTTGGATACACATGGGAAAACAGTTGCTCTTACCTATTGTGTTGTGCTGTGCTGTTGAAGAACAAGTGAAACGTTAGTTATTCATTGGAAAAGAGAAGTGAAAGATTTGGTTATTCTTTGGAAAAGGGAAGTGCAAGATTGGAAGACAAATTCACCAATGACTTGTGGTAAGTCATTTTTTCTTTTTTTTTTTTTTTGAGACTGAGAAATTTAAGAGTGCACTCGTACAGAGTGTGAGGGAAAACCGATCGATAATTTCAGAGTGCGCTCGAGTGTGGGAACAATCAATAAATTTGAGAAGGAATGGGATTTTCCCTACCTTAAGTCCAATGTTATGTTTTAAGTTATAGTAGTTGGAAAATGACACTTCTAAAACACATTTAACAAATGTAGTTTTTTAACACCATATAATATATAAAATAAATTTGAACATTTTAGCATACTACTTATTTGAATGTTCTAAAGTTATAGTAGTGGGAAAATGACACTTCTAAAACACATTTAACAAATGTAGTTTTTTAACACCATATGATATATAAAATAAGTTTGAACATTTTACCATGATGTAGTAGGGTAAAAATGAGGGTTCTAGACCAACTTTAACAAATTTTGTTTTTTGACAAAATATGATGTATAAAATAAGTTTGAACATTTTACTATGGTGTAGTAGAGTAAAAATGAGGGTTCTAATCCAAAATTTAATTTTCTTTGAAAATATATTATGCTTTTCTTTTCTTAATGCTTTCAGGTATCGTCAGAACACATCGCTCTCCGCTAGATGTCTCTGCAATACATGCCTAGGTGGTATAAATAGGATGAGTGAGACCTACATTTCATCATATCAGTTTTTGACGTGACAACAACAATGGCATCTAATTCAGACACATTAGTCGTCTGTCATGATTGTAATGTGACATTTCCATCTCTGGAATTGTTCGTAGCACATACATGCAAACCAGCTAAGATGAAACGTGCTAATGAAGAGCTTGTTGAGATGATTGAAGCCAAGAGACGAAAGACGGTACAAGATGGTGTTATCAGACCTCATCCAGTCCTCTGCTGTGAATGCATTAAAATATTTCCATCTATGGATGCATTTGAGGCACATGCATGCATACCAGCTGAGATGGAAAATGCGTCTCATGAAGAACATGTTTCACAGAAAGAAAAAACAGGACAAGTAGGGAGAGGTAGAAGGGTTAGTCTGGGAGAAAACGCACAGGAAAGACGATTTGAGTCTGAGGATGGATCGGATTTACTGCTTGAAATGCGACAACAAGAGAACCGTATCAAGACACATTTGTTGGAGACCTTAAACTATGGAATGAAATGGTACATTGTCGTTCATGCACGTTTCAAGAAACTGACAGCGAATGCTGAAGGTGTTATGGTAGAACAAGTGGATAATTCATTTATCAGCAGTCCAACATATACAGCATACAACCCAGCAGATATTGAGCAGGACTTGCCAGACGCCTATAAAGAATTGTTTACTAAGTTTGATGAACATGAGCGACAAGGCTCTGGCTGGGTATTGGATAACATACTGTACATTGAAGTACATACAGCTACGTCAGCGCCACTGGATGCAAGTAGTTTTATTCCACTGCCGAAGAAAGTGAAGAATACAAAAGGTGTATTAAACATTCAGAATAAAGACAACAAATGTTTCTTATGGTCTGTACTGGCTCACCTTCACCCTTCAACAAATGTAAACCCACAGCGTGTGCATCAATACAAAATATTTGAGAACGAATTGAAGGTGGAAGGCATGACATTTCCAACACCGATTACAGACATTCCAAAGTTTGAAAAGGAGAATGATGTGTCCATTAACGTGTTTGGATATGAACATGATGTCGTTGTTCCCATACAACTCAGTCGAAACACCAGTGCGAAAGAAATCAACTTGCTTTTGATTAGCAATGACAAGACAAGACATTATTGCCTCATTAAGAATTTCAGCAGACTGATGGCTTATCGATCAAAGCATAATGGTGCAGCTTTTTATTGTTTCAACTGTCTTCACGGGTTTATGCGACAAGAGCTTTTAGATGAGCATCGTGAAGTGTGTGGCAAGCATGGCGCGCAACGTTTATCATTTCCCAAGGAACCATTCGTTAAGTTTAAGAATGTAGCCAAACAACAGCGAGCACCGTTTGTGATTTATGCAGACTTTGAATGTTTCACGCAAAAGCATGAAGAAGAAGACAAGTATCAACATCATCGTCCAAACAGCTTTGCCTATGTAGTTGTGAGTCAGTACAACACACGTGCACCAATCGTGTATCGAGGAGACAATGCTGTAAAGGTCTTTTTAGACCATATGTTGAATGAACGTGATCGTATTGTACGTGGTTTAGAGCGACCAAAGGAAATGGTGATGACTCGCGAAGACAAAGAGAATTTTAAGAACGCCACTGATTGTTACATTTGTCATGAACCTCTAGGAGCAGATCGTGTGAGAGATCATGACCATATCAATGGCAAATATCGCGGAGCAGCGCACAATGAATGCAACTTACAATTCCGACTTAGAAAGGATCAGCAAGGGGATAAAGATTCTTTTATCATTCCTGTGTTTTTCCACAATTTGCGAGGCTATGACAGTCACCTTATCATGGAGGAAATTGGAAAATTCAAAGATGAAACGATTACAGTCATTCCCAACACCATTGAGAAATATATTGCATTCACCATGAGCATTCTGAAATTTACAGACAGCTTTCAGTTCATGAGTACTTCTCTACAGAAGTTGGTATCCAACCTAGCGGCAGAAGGGAAAGACAACTTTTATAACATGACGTCACACATTCACAATAGTGACCAACAAGATTTACTGTTGAGAAAGGGCGTGTACCCTTATGATTACGTGGATGAGCCATCCAAGTTTGCTGAAACACAACTGCCATCCAAGGACAAGTTTTACAGTCTGCTCAGTGAAGAAGACATTAGCGATGAGGATTATGCGCATGCGCAGAAGGTGTGGGAGACATTCAACTGTACAACATTTGGCGAATACCATGACTTGTACCTGAAATCAGATGTGTTGCTGCTGGCTGACGTGTTTGAAAACTTTCGTCACGTATGTCTCAACACATATGAATTGGATCCTGCTCACTACTATACAGCACCAGGACTGTCGTGGGATGCAATGTTGAAAGCGACAAAGGTGAAGTTGGAATTGATCAATGACATCGACATGTACCAAATGGTTGAGCAAGGCATACGTGGAGGAATATCCGTGATCACACACAAGTATGCGAAAGCAAATAATCCCTACGTAGCAGATTACAATTCTGAGATACCAAACAACTATTTGATGTACCTCGACGCAAACAACTTGTATGGTTGGGCCATGTCACAAAGCATGCCACAAAGAGGATTTATGTGGGTGAGTGAGCCAGAATCCATTGACTTCATGGATGTGGATGAAGATGACGACATTGGATTCATTTTGGAAGTGGATTTAGAATATCCAAATTCAATCCATGATCATCATAATCACTACCCAGTGGCTCCAGAACGGAAATGTGTCAAAGTTGAAGAATTGTCAGAGTACAGTCAGAAGCTGCGGAAAGATCTAAACATGAAAGAGAAATCCAGTGAAAAGCTCATTCCTAACTTGTCTGACAAGAAGAAATACGTACTTCATTACAGGAATTTACAACAGTACGTCTCACTGGGGTTGAAAGTTACTAAAGTTCATCGCGCCATCATGTTTGAACAGAGCAAATGGTTGGCAAAATACATTACCTTGAACACGGAAAAGAGAAAATTGGCCAAGAACCCATTTGAGAAAGACTTCTTCAAACTGATGAACAACTCAGTGTTTGGCAAAACCATGGAAAATGTGAGAAAGCGAATCAATGTTGAACTTGTTCACAAGGAAAAGCGGTTCAAGAAACTTGTAGCCAAACCTTCTTTCCACAAATTCAAAATTTTCAACGAAGATTTGACCGCGATACATTTGCGCAAAGTGGATTTGCTTCTGGATAAACCCATTCAAGTTGGTTTTACCATTCTCGACCTCAGCAAAGTGCTTATGTTCAACTTTCATTACAACTACATCATGGTCAAGTATCCCAATGCCAAGTTGTTGTTCAGCGACACCGACAGTCTTTGTTACGACATAGAAACGGAAGATATCTACAAGGATATGCAGCAAGATGCTGACCTGTTCGACACAAGTGACTGTCCGCCAGATCACTTCCTACATTCCAACGTGAACAAAAAAGTGCTTGGGAAAATGAAGGATGAGACGGCAGGCGTCCCTATTGAAGAGTTTGTTGGACTCAGACCGAAAATGTACAGTTTATTGTGCGGTGGGAAAGAAAAACATACAGCTAAAGGCATCACTCAAGCTTGTCAAAGACGCATTAAACATGTGCAGTATAGAGACAGTTTGTTTAAGAAAACTCAAACGATGGCTACAGGACACATTATCCGAAGTCATAGTCACCAGCTTTTCTCGGAGAAGTTGAGGAAAGTAGCCCTCTCCCCATATGACGACAAGCGATATGTGCTGAATGATGGCTATTCAACTTTAGCGCATGGACATTACAAGGCTATGGTATAAAAGGGGGAGGTCCTCCAACGGAAGAGTTATTTGAGGTGTGAACATTGAAGTGTTAACATGGAACGTGAAAGTCGTAAGAGATCTACAACTGATATGGATACTCTTGCAGATGCAGTTAAAGACTTAAAAGTGACAAATCCTACCACTACCATCAAGAAATTGAAAGTGGAGACAGCACCAACACCACAGTCGTGGGATGGAATGCTTTCTCTAGGAAATGGAAAGTATATCAAGATTATGAAACAAAGCAATGAAGGAGTGGTAAACATTCGCAAGTACCTGAGAGATGAGGGGACTGGAAAAAACCGTCCAACGAAAAAGGGAATTTTGCTGACAATACCTGAATGGAAAATGTTGAAGAAGCAGGTGAAAGAAGTGGATAAAAGGCTTCGCAGACAAGAAGACGGCTCATAACAAGGTAAAAACATGAATGCACTCATGCTGAACCGTGGTGCTTACCTTACTGTAAATGATAGGAATGAAGTGATACTAGGTTCTCAGACAAGTTATCATCGGTTTAAACCTGAAGTGTGGAAAGACTTTAAAAACATACCACTTGAACATGGGTTTAAACGTAGACTTGAAAATAAAGTGGAAGTGACGGTGGCTGAATATGATTCTAACATACGTGTAGAAATCTGTAGAAATCTTTTACAGGATTATCCAGAGGATTATAAGGGAGTTGTGCCAGATACACCATATACAGATTTGATCCTCTTTGATATCAAGAACTGGCGCGCAGTCTTACGATTCCTAGAAGTGATACAACATCCACTCTTCACCATCTTGCGAGCATAAAAAACGTCTTTGCAGACAAGGAGACAGCTCATAGTTCATCTGACTGTTGAACGAGATGGAAGACTTTTTATCGGAATATGAACCCATTACGCATGGATTCTCATATCTGAGAAACGTATATGATGACATCGTGCTAAAACATTTTGGAAAGTATATCATTCTATCAACTGACGAACAATCTGTGTTGAAAGACCATCTAGAGAAGTTGAGGATACCTGGCTTTCTCCTGAAACTCTCAGAGGATTTAGAAGTGCGTGTGACTGAGAACTATTTAGACGTGTTTGTACGATTTCGCCAATATGACGAGCTTACAAAATGCTACGACTACATCACCCTCAACACAGTGGAATGGCATGCTCTGTTACAAGCATTGGATTGGAAAGAACCTGACGCTTGAATTCAAAGAGGAAGGAGTGCAACTCATGCGAGGCACCAAGTCCATTGAACTGACGCATCCCATGTGTGTTGTGGTGATGAACATTGACATGAATGATCATGGATATGAACTGAAACTGTCTGAACATGAAGATGTTAAAATAATAAAGTTTGGTAGTGGACAGTGTTATGCTAGTTTTCATAGCATTTACAAACGTGAATGTAATGTCTATGATACATATATTAATTTAGATTGGTATGAATGGCATGTGTTTATTGATGTATTGAATGTATTTGTAAAATAAAAAATTCAATGTAAAATAATTGTTGAAATGTAAATAATGTATAACACAATAAACAAAGAATGTTGTATAAAACTGTCTTGTTTATTTACAATATTCATAATACAATTCACAATTACCAGTAACTTAACTAATGCAACTTAACTAATACAACATCAATAAAATAATGGTTTATAATGTCTATATACAAAATCCTTTACAACAAAATCACCATCACTTCTTCTTAATACATCAATGATTTCAAAAGGACTATGTCCTCGAGCTCTTTGAATTATATAATACACACAATAAAATCCACATGTAGAGGATATTGGTGTTTGTAATGGAACTGAATTATAAATGAAATTAAACTTTAAAAACTTATTCAAACGACTGTCTATAGGTAAAAGTCCATAAGAGTCAAAATATTCTGCAGGGTCTTCGTCATAATATACTGCCACCCAATGCTCTCCTGGCTCATCATGATCGTCTGTGTTGATGACATAGGCACCGCGTTGTAAAGATGGTAACTGGTCCATGGCAAACACACCTTGAAACAAGTCTTTTGTCGTGGCATCATGGGATAGGATGGCTTCTATCTGCTTCGTGTTCATGACTGGTAGTCGAATTGAATGCTACGATTTGCACTTATTTCAACAATGTTATCAAATTCAGCATACACTATAACATTGACTGTATTTTGCAAGGCACCAGCAAAATTCATTTCTAGTCTCAAATTCCCATGTTTGATAAGGGCATAATGATCCGCACCATCATAATCAGGTGTTAAGTCAAAAGAAAATAAAGAATAACCTCTAGGCCAATCTTCCCGTTTTATAATCGAACTTTTCTCACCATCCAGTCTATCAAAAGATTTGTAAAGTGTTTCAAAAGCATCAAGATATTTGCCTTGATTTATATCAAGCTTGAGAGGTTTTGATAGGACTGGTTCACCATCAGAGTAAAGCTGCATAAAGTTAAGATTGAAATGTTCAAAATTGTATGGATTTCTCAATACTGTTCCAGCAAAGGATTCATTATGAACCATTCCAATGACAATACGTTTTGGTAATTGGCCTAAAAAGATGCTATCTTTCACAAAAGATTGAAATCCAGTTGGAATAGCTAAAACTTTACATTCTTTTCTAGTAACAATAAACTTAGCAGGACTTTTCATCAACGCATCTGCATGTCCCAACTGAATACCTGGACTAACCCTCACTTTGCGAATGGTTAAAAACGCTTCTCTCACTTCTACTTTAAAACCATTATTTGCAGCCATTAATACATATTCATCTTTTTGTCTATGTAAACGTAATTTCATACTAACACCATTGGGAAGATAACGATCCTGCTCAAACAAATCTACCCTTAAACCACCTGTAAGCATAAACTCACGGCTTAGACGTGTATGCAAATAGCGATTATGTAAACCATTATTTCCTGTTTCAGCTATATCACCACCTTCAATATTTACATGAAAACCTGATACATATCTTTCATGATTAGGTCTTTTCACCTGATGAGTATTCATTGACCCGGCAGTATCTTTATAGATGAGACGCATAGAGCGCTCAGAATTGAGACTTTCTTCCGAGTCATGAATGAGATGAGATATGATGCTGGTATAACCATGAGTATTGTTACTATGTGATACCAATCGATCATTTAGAAATAATTCAATATTAGACCATAACCCATTAAACAAATCATTGATACATGACACGTTATCATCTACACCACACGCTTCTCCATCAACCTTTACAATGCGACATACAATATGGAGTTTACTGTTCTTTAAATCTAGATATTCTTCGGTACTCGCAGGAATGTAGAATTCTATTGGAGCACCTTCTCTAATAGTAGTTAGTGGTTGATAGTCTACATTATAGCTTTTTTCTATAGCAGTTTGCGTTGGTGGTATGTGAAACCATTCTAATGGAGAAAGACTACATTCACAAGAATGATTATGAATTAAAGACATGATTAAAAAATATCTTTCTTATATTTTGTTGATGTTATCCGTTTAGCTGCCTTTCGCCTTCTGACAGGTTTTGCTGGTTTCGCTCTCTTTTGTCCTCCTAACTCATCACCAAACATAAGTTGTGCTACTCGACCTGTAACATCTTTCGCGACATCTTTTGCAGCCTTTTTAAGATGTGGTGCAACGATTTTAGCCCCTGCCTTAAGCAGTGGAATAGCTTTTCGAGCCAATGATCCCAGTATTGAACCAATACCATCTCCATATTGTATTCGCGCTCCTTTAAATCCTGGTAATTCTCCACCCACTTGACGAAGAAAATGGTTGCGATAAATAGATGGATTGTATGTGTATGCTTTCATAATGCTTTTGGTCGAAAATGAAGTTTACAGATCACCTTCCCAGTTTGAAATGGAACATTATGGTCTGTGTCATCCTTAATATTCATTTCTATCACGTCAAATTTGGATGTGTTTACAGGAACATAATGAGGTTCTCCATAAGTTTTCATGATAATGTCTCCATCATGTCCTTGTATTGCAACAGAACGTAGCAAAGGAACATAATAATCACCAACAACTTGTGGCTCGCAAATACTACAGTACACATAAAGTGTATAAAACCCCTGTTTCACATCAGCTTTATATTCAGCTGTACACGTTTCAGTATACCATTGATTTGGGATAAATCCTAAAATCTCAGCTAATCCAGTGGAGAATGACACTTCAAAACCATAATTTAGATATAGAAAAACGCGTCGTCTAATTTTATCATACTTTATCCGAATACCTTCTTTAAGGTCATCTTTCATAGAATTAGTCGCTTCTTCATTAACTGCATGACATATTTCTTGTATGGATCTGTAGTAACCATAAGGAATATTGATTGTGTCAAGAACAATATTATTCAGTGGTTGTTGTCGATACTGAATAGAATAGTCCATTCCATGTCTCATGGTTGTCCATGTATGTGGATATTGAATTTCAGCTAATGCCACTTCATATTTTCCGTTCAGATAGATGGTTCGAGGCATACGAATTTGATAATTCGAAGTCTTGTTGTTGGGATAATAGTTCATACTAGCATTGCTGGGTAAAGTAATGTAAAAACTTGTTGACTCCATGGCAGCTAAATCGTTTATGTGATGTAGATAGACTAGATGTGTATATACATTACTTCATGTTTGACACTCTTCATCCTCACTTTCTACATTGTTGTCTACATTATTGTCTAAATTGCTATCTACATGATCTAAATTGGTATCTACTACTACTCCCTGACAACAAGCACTAACACACCTAATTTTTTACAGGAATAGTATTTTTATTTCCATTTTCTTTACAACAACAACACCATAGCTCTTTAATCCATGTTAAAAAGTTTCCCATCCTTCTGGAAACAACCTTTGTTGACGTTGTTGTATCTCTTTTGTAATATCTTCACGAGTTGTCTTTTTACCAAAAACAGTTTTTGGAATATTAGCATCTACAATTTCCTCAATAAACTGCTTCCAACCATGCGGTGGTTCTCGTTGTTCTTTTCTTCTTGTAGCAACCAATGCTTCTTTCAACAAATCAATAATGTTGGAATTTGTAATGACAGTACCTGTTTTTAAAACAAGTTCATTTTTATCTGTCCATCTCGTACCATATTTCTTAAGTTCTGCTAGAAGTTGTGTTAGTTTTACATGATAAATAGGTTGAAAATGACTTAGAAACTGTTGAGACTTTTCTGATTTTTCTGCTTTGGATGATGTAACAGACTTTTGCCGCTGTTGTTGCGACTGAATTGTTCGTAAATGACGGCCAAGAACTTGAGACATTTCTATTGCCTTTTCACGAGTTCGTTTCCCACGTAAAAGTTTATTCACTTTCGTTTTGATTTCACCATCTTTTCCCTTCTTTTCTAACAACATTTTATATTCATATTCAGGAATGAGGACCATTTTCATAGTATGTTTCATTTTAACAGCAACTGAGCTAACAAGGGTAATGCAAATTTAGCAATAGCTCCAATGAATCCTCCTTTCTGATTAACCAACTTCTTTTTTCTTCGAAGTGATATCTTCTTATCTGCTAGTGTACGTAGGGTATGACGTTCACGCTTGAATACCTTATACCTTTTTGAGCTTAAGGGTAAATGTCCTCGCAATATATTCAAACAAATTTCAAACAAGCTAGTTAATTCTTCCTTAGTAGCTTGTTGTAGCAAGGTTTTACGTCGTTTAGGCCCGCTGCGTGCGAGCAAGTGAAGAAAAGGTTGATTCGCTTGAATACGTTTAGACATCTTGGCTGCGAATGGTCAAGTGACTTGGTTCTTGTTCATACGCCACCTTATCAACATAGACGTAATGTGTATCTTTTGGTAAAATGCCTGTACGAATACGTAGTTGATCATTTGTCTTCGGCTTCAAATCAATGAATAAATAGCCATGAGGTTTGCTCGTAGCATCTTGATAGGCTTCTATGAGAAATTGAGATTTTCCAGGATACATTTGTCGCGCTAATGTACTTATTTGTTGACTGTCTCTAGGATTTTTAAACAGAATGATGTAATGTGTATTCAAACTAATATTTCGCATTTCTCTACCATGATGAAACAAATTATGCACAATAAAAATAATGCTTAGATTTTGATGACTGCTACCAACACTAAATAGACGTGTCATGCGTTCATCACTATGACATTTGGTCATTAAGTCATCAATGATGAGTAAGTTTGGTTTTTTCGGGTTAAAACGCTCTTCAATGTCATCTGGAATGCCTTGGTAAAATTCCACACCTTTCATTCCCTTATACAAAGGCTGATCTGCTGCATAGAGCCATAAAATGGTTTTTGGAGAGGGTTTAATTAACTTTTGTTCTAGAATTTCTCTAACTAGAGAAGTTTTACCACTGCCTGTAGGTCCAGAGACCAAACACGTGAATGGATGCTTCATTTTCGAATATCTGTTTCTTTCACCCAACTGTTAAACTTCTTTGGCCAACCTAACCACTTCAGAAATAATTCTTTAACACCTCGTCTTCTTCGTGTTTTCAAGACCTTTTCAATTCTGTAGACTGATTCAATATCTTTTGTCACTTTCTGCAGTTCTTCTTCATAAAAATGTCCGTCAATATCTTCATCTAAAAAGTCTTTCACACGATACAAGTGTATTCCTTGCTTCTTACAACGATGTGTGATAATGAAGACTTCTTGCGTCCACTTTATATGATAATCCCGTTGAAATACATATTTCATGTGAGAAATGCGAACCTGATCACCAATTTTAAATTTGTAGGGTTTTTTCTTCTTGTTTTGTTTTAATTTCAATTTGTCTACATACATATACTTCCACACTTTCGATTCGTTGTCTTTACGAATATCTGCAGGAGCATACTTATTAGGGAGGGAGCCATGAGGTCTATGGTTGTAATTATACACTAAGTCTGGAAGGATGTCCATATATCGATACGTTTGATTATGTAGGAAATATCGATACATCATTCCCTTTAGAGTACGAATGACTCTCTCAGCAAAGTTGGCTTTGGTTTCATTCTTTGTCGTATAGGCATGTATTCCCTCCTTCTTCAAAAATGCTTTTACCCATCTGTTTTTAAATTCAGTTCCTTTGTCTGACCTTAGAGTTCGCGGTCTTCGTTGTGTTTCATGAAAAATCTTTTGAAAGGCTTCTATGACACTCGTATGTGATTTATTAGGCATTGGTTGCACCCATAAATATTTGGAAAACACGTCAATGACAACTAATAAAAAACGGGTGTCATCATTATAGGAAGCTATGTTTCCCATGTCAGCTAAATCAATATCCCACATGTCATCAATTCCACGTGTAATGACACGTTGCCTTTTAAACCTGTATTTTACAGGTTGTAGTAAACTGAAGGCATCTTGATCCTGTAACCATTTCTTCACTTGTGAATGAGTGACTGGTTGATCATGTTTTCTTAATATGTGATATAGTTTGTAAGGACCAGCAAATGCCCCGGGTTGACCAGGTTTAAAGTAAATATTGGTTAAGTAGTCTTTCCACGTCGACATGTTAACACTAAATGATTAACACTTGTTAACATATCTTGTATTTTATTTTATCAACACATCTTGCATTTTATCAACATATCTTACAAATCAAGTATTGATACAATGGTGTGAATAATTGGAGTCCATTGATCTTCAATGTACATTAACCAACTACTTAATTCATCAAATGTGATAGCATCTACACCATATTTTTCACAACGTTGATTTGCATTATCTAACACTTTATCTAAATGAATGTAATATTTAGCTTCATTCCAATATGTATAGACACGTGCAGAATGACAAGTATGTTCTGAACACTCTTCATTTTGACAAGCAGGACATACTAAACATGCAAACTTTTTTACAGCTAATAACATTTCTTCACAATATGTCTTTTGCACAATATATTGTCTCAATGTAATGTCTGCCATTATACTGCAATGTAGATTAACCACTCTCTCACTTCATCAAACAGTCTTGGATCAAATCGAGCGAAGTGATATGCTGCTTCCACATCAAACTCCTCAGCTCCGTCAATGTTTGAAAACATACACTCTTTGATGAAATCCTCACGTAATTTCGGTACGTTCAGCGTGGAATGAGCAAGTTCCCAATAAATGTCAAAGTGCTGCAGTTGTTGTTGAATAGATCCAAAACACGCCAGTTCACTTATCATGTAGTCCACATACTTGTCCTTGAAACACGTTTCTACATCCATCTTTCACATATCCATATAACACGTCTGCACACTTTGACGGCTGGCAAACAAATGACTCTCAGTCTTACTCGGCAGATACTGTTAGTGAGCCGCACTTGTTGCAGAAGTTGTCTGGTTCACACAACTTGCAATTGTACTTGTGGCAGTGACAATCATAATCCTCAGCATATCCGTAAGCACCACAATATTCACAGGTAAGTCCAAGTTGATTTTGCACATCCATATTCTCCAATTGAACTTCAGCCAGTCTTTTCTTGGATAGCTTTGACACTTTCATTCGATTGTCCTTTTGTAGCTTGATAGGAGTTTTCTTACCATGACATTCCGTGCATGGCAGTAAGGTCGAGGTTATGCTATGGATTTCCTGAAGCAATGTCTCCCATTCACCATCATTCATGTTGATGTAAAACTTGTATTCTTTCCCTTCAAACAGTGATGTTTGCACAAAACTCACATAGCGCATATCCAAGTATGAAATGACTTCAAGCCACTTCGTTTGCGTTAAGTACAGTTTGAAGCCAATGTTGCGTAATCTTGCCAAGTTCTGACACACAATCTTCCACAAGGATGGTGATAAAGCAAGCCATCTCTCTCCACGTTTGATTCGAAGAAATAATCCAAATTGTCAATGCTCCACAGTAATTGTTAAGTTTGCACTAATTTTAAAGCTGCTTGTCTTCTGCATGGCTGCGCGTCGAATGATGACTGCACTTGACACCTCACTCCTTTTATACCATTAGAAATTGCAGAGTCAGCTTTTTTATAGTTCTTCAAACATTTTACAAAGCTTTGAATTCACTTCAACTCGTTCATTGTTGAATCGAACAAGATCTGATGCATTCGTCGTCAATGGAACGCCATCATCATAATGTAAAATAATTCTACCAGCTACAACTAGCATGAGTTCAGCTGCCCAAGTTGTATTCGCGCGGATAAATGCTGAATCAATGTCGTAAGTTGATGGTAAAAGTAGTTCTTCACATTCCTGTAGAAATGAGTGGATGAATTCATCTCTTGGAATTATCTTTCCAACAGCTTCCCAATGCTTATGCAAATTCTACACTTGTAAAATCCAATTAGATTCAAAAGCAGGAAGCTTTAAAAAAAAAAAAAAAAAAATTAAAAAAAAAAAAATTGGGGGGGGGGGGGGTCGGTCCATAGTATGTCCCGAGGGGGGGCCTACTGGGTAGCTGGGCCGGGGGGGCTCACTAGGTAGCTGGGCCGGGGGGTGGCTCACTAGGTAGCTGGGCCGGGGGGGGGGCTCACTAGGTAGCTGGGCCGGGGGGGGTCATTATGACGTCACAAAATGTTGTGATTCTCTCGTTTCTCAACTACTGAATTGTCTGTGTGGGTAACTTGTGTAAAGGTTTCTGTTTCTTTTTTGGGGGGAAGGATTGGTTGGATGGTCTTATGGTCCCCAAATTTTGATTGTCAAACCTTGAAAACATGACGCACTGTCACTGTCAGGTTTACATCACGATGCGATGAGTGAAAAAAGCAAAAGCCATGGGAAATTAATGACTTGTGTTTTGTACCTCGTCACAATTAGTGTAGCGCAATAAAGAAAGACATATGACGTCAGTGCGTTGAAATTGTTTAAGCTTAAAATGTAAGATTCTTCAGCTGCTGAACAGCGGAGTTCAAACTTGGCGGAATTGTTGCTTGGCTGATTCGAAAGATTTGATTAAATTTATACAAAAATATGGCTTGGGTCAGTTGGGCGGCTGTAAAGTTGAGAAAAGCCTATGACAAAATTACGTTAAAATCTTGTATAATAAAGTTAAGAAAAGTCTATGACATTATTATGTTAAAATCTTATATGTAAAATTTGTCAGCCGTTGAACATAGGAGCAAATGAAACTTGCTTGGAATGGTTCGTCGTAGTGCCGAAAGATTCTGACAATTTATTACCAGTAGTAGAGCAAACGGAAACGACAGATACCATTGTTACGTAAAAAGTTAAGCAAACGATCTCGACAACGAACAACAATGCAAAAATAGTGGCAACACAACTATTCATCTGTGGCTAATACTAACGTTGCCTGTAACTGACCTTCGTCACCTACAGCTATTAGTAACATGCCGCTCAGTCAGTGGTAAATGTCAAATGAGGTGCATTATGAGAGTTTTAATCAGGGAAGTGTTTGAGAAAACACTCACCCCTACCAACTCGTACCACTTGCGTTTTAGGGTTTGTCAGAATTTGGAGAGATAAGGGAGAGATACGAATCCCCTTATGACCTTACACACAATTCAGAAATAAAACGAGCGACCAAAGGAATGTTATGTTCAGCAGGTCTAGCTATTGTTTTGTTTTGTTTCACTTATAAAGTGGGTCATCTGATATCCTGTGTTGTGACAAGCAGATCGTTACCCCTTCTCTCCAACCGAGGCGAGTCGTCAGTTGCTCAGTTATGAAGCATACCTTTCTAGTGTTAAATTGGGTCAGGGTTGCACCTAGAGTCGCAAGGGTGTAACGGTGGGAAATACAAATCACTAATGAGGTAGGGAATGGGCGATGAAGTGACCCTCCAAATCCGGATTACAAAAGACATAAAGTAAAACTGCTGTAGTGAACAACTTTCAGACCCAGATAAAATGACGAAGCAGAACGTGTATTAATGACCAACTACCATACTCGGATAAAAAGACGACGTTCCCTAAACCTGTCTGTAGTGAACATCTTCAAGACCTAGATAAAACCCCTGAACCTGAGCTTATTTAAAAAAAGACGACTGATATACTCACAAGTCAAGTTACGTACGCCATCCCCACCCAAAAAAATGGGATAAAGGTGATACGCAACCCAACTTTTGGGCACTTGAGATAGCTTTGTTAAGGTACAATTACATAAGTTAAATAACTTATTCAAATAATACTTTATAAAAGGACTGTCAGGGGAAACATTTATTTTTGCTTACAAAAAAGTATAAAGGCAAATGCAAAATGGTTATTTGAGAATTATAGGGGAAATATTTGTTGTTTTTTTTGTTGCAAAAAAAAACAAAACAAACTAAGTAGGCGTCGATTGAAAGTGTGATATAAGCCTGTATTCTTATGTTTATGTGTGCTGGCCGCTCTAGTTTGGAGTGTGCTAGTTGTTGCAAAGGAATATAACGGAAATTTTCTATGATAAACTTTGTCTGTTATTTCATCATTTTTAAGAAGTCAATTTAAGCTGTACCTGCGATGCGGTTTTGTTGATCCGATTAGTTAACATAGGCTGGAACTTGGGGTTAGCCTGTAACAGCTCAAGATGCGCATAGGATTTGATGACAGCAGCTATGTGACTGGCAGTTTGACCTAAATCATCTTGAATATTGATTAAAATCTTCTTGTGTTTCAACAAGGCTGCCGTGCTTTCTATTTTGTTGTGCATGACGGTAACATGAAGAGGCGCCGGATGTTTATTGTCCTTTATATTTGCATCAACATTTGGTAAACCAAGTAGAAAGGTTGTCAGTTTTGAATCTTGCCGTTTACATGCCACATGCAATGGCGTTTCTCCAGACGAATCGGTGAAATTGATCATTTCTGGTTTAATATCAAGTAACAATTTGCATTTGTCTATGACCTCAATTTCACTTAGGCATGCTCTGTGTAGGCAAGTCTGATCGCTTGTGTCTGTTATGAGCTTTGCGCCACGAATCAATAGCCTTTTTAACACAGATGTGGAACCTTTTTCACACATTTCTACAAACGTGTCATTCAGCTCATTCACTTGATCTACCGTTTTTCCCTCTTCGTTTTTCACGGAAGATATATACTTAGGATGGCACTGAATGAGACGTAAAATATCCATGTATGCCTTCATTGAGGCATGATGTGCTGCTGTATTTCCATTTCTGTCAGTAGCATTAATGTTGATTGTTTGACTACGAAGGAGTATTTCTACAAAGTTAACATTTTGTTTCTGAACAGCCACATGTAGAGCCGTAAGTCCTGCGTCGTTTTGTATATTTGGTTGGCATTTCGCATGATCAACTATCAAGCCAAGAATTTCTTGATGATCTTGAATAACAGCAATATGAAGAATACTTGCTCCTTCTTTGTCTTTAATCGCAAGGTTGATATCTGAAAGTTCAAGCAACACGCGTACGTTTTTTATTTTTCCGGAGAAAATTGCAATGTGTATTGCAGTTTGCCCTTCGGGTGTCACGGTGTTAACATCACATTCCTTTGACAGAAGCTTGAGCACTTCTGGGTCACTGTTCTTTGCTGCCAGATGTATTGGGTAGAACTTAGCTTTGTTTGGAAGCGAAATCTGTTTGCGATCGTGCAAAAGTAATATTCGAGTCTTTGAAAAGGCGTCAACATCACTCTGACAGGATTGGTGTAGTGGGGTGTTGCCTTCGAGGTCTTGGATGCAAATAGCTCCGTCTTCCAAAAGTGCCTGTACTCTATTGGCATCAAGTTTTTGTGCGGCTCTAAGAAGTTTTTTATTAAGTGGATTTTCTTGATAAGCTGTTAAGCCAGCTTTATTGGTAAGGAAATCAAAACAGCCAGGAAAACCTTTTAATTTTTTAAGTATTTCAGTAAAACCACGAGCCGATGCGTGATGCATTGCGGTGTCACCATCACTGTCCTGCACGTTTACATCTATCTTTTGGTGACTTAAAAGAAGGTCAACAATTTTTATTCGTCCAAAATGAGCTGCAACGTGTAACGGGGTGAGAAATTTATTTGACAAAGCATTTACGTCGGCATTATTATCTAACAGTATTTTGGCAACCGCATGGTTTGGATGTCTTGCTGCTATATGCAGTGGTGTAACATCAGTTTTGTTACATCGCGTGATCATGGAACTGTCTTGTTTGATAAGCATTTCAATCTTCTTTCTCGGCTCAATCTTACTTCGGCAAGCTTTATGTAAAGGAGTGTCTCCGTAATGATCAGAAATACAAATTGCCCCATTTTTTATCAATATTTGCACCGCTGTGGCTGATCCAATTTGTGCCTGCACCAAAAGTCGTAAGTTGATCGGATTTTCCTGATCAGCCGTAAATCCTTTCAAATTTCTAAGCTCTCTTTTGAATTTTGGATCCATAGTAACGACTCTGTATAGCGGTATATGGCGGTTAAAGCTGAAACGTTAAAAAGAACCAAACCCTGGTATTGTGATATATAATACTTCGACGTATTTATGCAAATATGCCACATTATATCAACCTTTTACTTTAATCGTTTAAAAATAGGACATTTTTAAATAATAATAATAATAATAAACATAACAATTTTTAAAAATATGGATACATTATTAATGGGTGAAATACTGACAAGTTTTCACCCGTTATAACAATGTTATGACATGACATGAACTATAGATAAAAATGTTGTAATATACGATTGTATTAGAAATACATTAGGCATTATTATTCTGCCTATAAAATCAAATGTTCAGACTAAATACAGGTAAAAGAATAATTTCTCTAATTACACAAAGCCTCTGAGCAGTGTGTCTTTTTCTGTCTATTTAAAAACATAAACAAATAAAATTGAAATCTGTTACATGTTATAAAATTTAATGTCGAAGTTAAAAATTATGAAAAGTGAAACAACACAGGCAATCAAATAGAGTATTAAATAAACCTCAAGTTACTTGAAAGAGATTTCATGTTCATGTTTGAAAAATACGTGTCATGGTAACATGTTAAAATACATGATAGCTTGTCGGAAAGGCAGAAAAAGGACAAACTCTACGAAAGAGGACTGGGGATAGATAAATGTGCATTTGTGATATATATATAGATGAAGCGACCTCTGTTGTTTTAACTCTTAATTCATCAGGTGCACATTTCCGCTGGACCCAAAAAGTACAAGTGACTCTTACCGTGTATGACACTACTGTTGTTTTCATTAGATCCCAAAAGCAGCTTATGAATACAATTTTTTTTTATTTTCCAAATTTCAGCACATAGCACAGTTTTAACTAGTGTTTGCAACATCTCTGAATGAATCGCTTTTACACCGATAAACCTTGGTTACTTTGATTACTTTGGTTTCCTGTTTATTTCTTGTTCATGATACTATTTTTATGAAGTATTATTTAGCAATACATATCCAAATATAAACTAAATGAATATTTAGCACTGTAAATCATATTACAATGGTCTATATCATTTATACTATTTAACGATCTAATTACTCAGTAATATTTGTTTGTCAGTCATGTCTAGTAAATGTTTACGTTGAAATAAATACTGAATACTGTTTCCATATTAATTTATAAATTCATTTCCATATCCTTGCTGTAAATTTTCCTGTTTAACTAAAGTAATTTGAATGAATAAAATCTGTTCTTTTCCACTGATTGTTGACTGTGTCGCAAACAGATATTCTGTTTAATATATATTTAGCGTGTTAGAATCAGTTGTAATGATTTTGTTCGTTCAATAAGCTTCAACGTATGTGCTTGTTCCAGTGTGACTTATAATATGCTTTGCTATTTCCGTGTGTCGTAGACATAACAGGCACTAATATAGCTTGGGTTTCGGCCTTCTATGCTTTTTCCAAGTATGTAAATAATGACACAGCTTTTATGACAAGAAGACACACTTGTCGACCATATTTGGGTAGTTTTTCTTTACTTATCGCTTCAGCAGAGGGACATCTGTCGTCTGTATATGCGTATGTAGGTATGTACGTATGTAAACTTTTATTTAATTGTTTTTTCTCCTTCTATTTATTTTAAGATTTCCTTCAAATTTTAACATTTTTTTGGTGATCAGCCAAAAATTCGCTAAATGGGAGGCGTTTAAATTTTTGATTGTTAATTTTCAAAATGCTTCTTCTCCCACAAGTTTGATGAGATTTTTCTCAAATTTTGTAGGAATGTTGATAGACTTCTCTAGAAAATTCCTTTTTATGATACGCCAAAAATTGACTACACGGAGAGCATTTAAATTTTTTGGCTGTAAATTTGCGAAATGCTACTTCTCCTTCAGTTTTAATCGGATTTCTTTCAGATTTTGTAAGGATGTTTTTAGGTAGACTTATTTTGAAAAATTACTTCTTTACGCTCCACCAAAAATTGACAAAATGGGAGGCATTTAAAATTGTATGGTTCTCTTTCCATATTTTTGATCAGATTTTCTTTAAATTTCATTTTGTTTAGTCAGGCCTCTCATGAAAAGTTACCTTTTATCGATTATTCTTTAAAAATTGGTCAAATTGGGGACATATTTTAATTTATTAGTAGCCAATTTTCTAAATGTTTCTTCTCCTACATTTTTAATCAAATTTCATACCAATTTTGATCAATAGCTCTCTTGATGATTCTGTCTTGAAAAACCTTCTTTCTTTTAGTGATTAACTAAAAATGAACAAAATGGGGGACCTTTGCTCCTTCTCCCACAATTTTAATCGGATATCTTTCCAATTGTGAACGATTGTTTTCTTGATGGCTCTCGCTAGAAAAAATTTTTTTTGTTTTTGCTTTTTTCATTTTTTAATATTATTATTTTTTTTTGCTTTTCCGGTTTTTGTTTTTTTTTGTTGATTTGCTAAAAATTGGCTAAATAGGGGGCATTTTTAATTTATTGGTTGCCAATTTTCAAAATGTTCTTTCTCCCACAATGTTGATCGGATTTCTATCTACTTTTGTATGGTTGTTCCCAAGTTTGTTTTCTTTTGAAAATTTATTTTCTCCGATCCTCGAAAAATCAGGTAAATGAGAAGCATGTATTATCCCCCGCATGAACGAGGGATAAAGTTATGAGCACGTATGCCTATGCCTATGTAATTTTTATAGCTGTTAGCGAAACTTTGTCGGACAGTGAGAATGAAATAAGAATGTAATACAATAGGGGTAGGGTGGAGAAACTGTATTCAAACCCCTCTCCCTGTGCCCAGAACCCCAACCCCACCCCCTACTGAATGCAATATCTGGACAAAACATCGTTTCGCAAAGTGAAGGGTAAATCAGATTGCCTGAGATTAGGATTACACCGGAAGCCCAGGATAAATCTACCCCGGACACAAGATCAATATCTACAGCCCTCTCCAAACCACTCCCATCATAAAGAAACCTGGAATTAAGACCGGGCCGAAATCAGGGCGAGTGTCTTCAGTTCCACAGGTAGTCCTCTTTTCGGAGCTCCAGCGTATTTCTTGCTTGTTACTGTCATGGATTCAATAAGCGACCACAATGAGCTCTTATAGTAGCACTTTTTTGTGTTTCATACCAGGCCATCACGAATACTTTTCTTTACTTTTGATCCTCTTTGAAATAAAACAAAAACTATTAAATATTAAGAAAAATATGAAAAATTGAGAAAAAACTTTGTGACATAATAAAATAAAGAAACCCATGGAAAGCTATAACGCTTGAGAGCTAGTTTTGAGAGCTAAAGTACGTTTAAAACAAAAATCTGCGCTGATATCAGCATACAAACAGCGCCTTCCCGTCTCCTCCCCCTCTCCCCCCGACCCTTTGTACGTCCAATGCATGGGGATGGAGGGGAACTTGGTAACATATGTGTTAGTATGAGTCGTCAGAAATAATGCCGATGTCGTTGCGAAAGAGGGTAATTTTCAGTGAGTACTAGACCTTCCCATAAAATGGAACTATTTCGAAGCCGCATTCCGCGTTTGGCAAAAAATGCTATCAATTTCCGTATTTTTGCAGTAATTTTCAAAAGTCATGGACACGATGGTAACCAATCTGAAGACGAGTGCCCCCTTCCTCGCCCCTCTCCGGCTCCTACAGATCTTAAGATATACTTTCATTGCGCCCTTTGGGTCTCTTTTCAGGACAAGTATTTCCCTGCCGTATGTAATTGCAAAATATATTCTCAATACACGTATATCTTTTTGTGGTTGGATTGTAGGGGTGAAGGAGCTATGGTCTGAGGAAAGGTAGGGTGAGGGGAATATTAGTGCAGATATTTATTCTTAGTACTAAAAATGACTTGAATATTTAATATAGTTGGACATAACAACTGTGGTTCTTTTCAGAGACACCCAGTGATATTCCTTACAGCACTGGATCAGTACTGGTACCTTCAGTACTGGTGCCCTTACTACTGGTAGCTTTACTACTGGTAACCAACAGAACTGCCGGTTTATCTATCATTTTATGATAAGGCAATGCCTTTACAATAACTGAGCATATGCAAATAATTGCACATTTGTCAAGACAACAAAGAGCCTACGTGACGTCATCTTTACGTCATTTGTTCTCTCAGTGCGCACAGTTACAATTCTTTGCACTCGGCGTGCTCTTCGGACGGGATCACTAAACTAAAAATAGATAGACAAATAAATAAATATCTTGTGCAGCTGGATCTAAACAGACCGAGAATAACAATCAGTAAGCTAGAAAACGTACCACAAATAGCCTTTTAGAAAAAAATACACAAACATTTAGAGTTAAACATAGGTCTAGAAGCATCGAAACAACGTCGGTTGATGCCGCGGAGGTCGGGGGCGTACCAATAGGTGCAGAATGCTGCTCTATGCATAATAACCCACCTTTTTCACCAAATGCGGATTGAAGTTCCTAAACACATCTCGTTTTTGTGGGAAACGAGTAGTACTAAATGATAATTACCCCCTTCTTAAATGAAATTGTCACTCCGCGCGCACACAGGGCTGGCCTCAAAATTACTCCTTTCTCCACCTTTTTTGGATACGCATGGTAGCATATATTATACCAAGTGCCCTTCACCCCCACCACCGCCCCCTCGGGTTTGATGGACATGGATATAACCACACTTTATGTTTTATATAACTCAAATTTCAGATGAACATAGCCATATTTTAAGATTGATATAACTACAATTTAATTTTGAAATAATGAAAATTTAAGAGTGAATATTAGGAATGGAAAAATTAGTCAGTTTTATTTTTTTTTGTTCCTAAAGCTTCTTAATTTTTTAAGGCCCCACCATAGCAACAACAAAATGGCATTCATGCAAATACAAAATAAGGCGATGATGTCAAGCATAAAGTACTTGCACAGCGGCATATCCATATAAAACGGTCTCAAGTGGCCAGCTCCAAACGCCAAAACATGTTCAATCCAAAAGACCGCTGTATCCTGTGGGGAATGCAACGATTGCAAAATATCCGAGCATTTCTTAATATTGTTTTTATAAATTGGATTATTGGATTATAAGCTTTAGGATGTTGTGCCGTAAATCGCAAACAGTGAAGTGTTTGGGATCTATTTTTGGGCCATAGCCACGAAGTACTGCACGATCACCATTGTACATTTGGTTACTCACGAGTGGTAACATGAGCATTGGGATTCCGTGGTAAACGCTCTCCAACTCTCCACTGTTACCCACATGCGTTATAAACAGTTTCGTCTGCGCATGTGCAAGTAAATCGTTTTGCGGAATCCACTGTCGTATCAATACGTAGTTTGGTACGTCACACGGTACGTCACCTACGTGACGCATAATGATGTTTTGTTTTAACTTTTTAAACACCATCATCATTTTTTTTTCAAAAACATATTTCTGCATGCCTTGAATTGCAGATCCAAAACTCATCACAATTATCCCTTCGTTTGAAGAATTTATAAACGAATCCAGCTCGTCTGCTATAGGTTTACCTCTCCGGGCTCCTAAACCTTTAATAAACTTATAATAGGGGCGAAAATGCAATGCACATCTAAACATAGCACATCCATATTTATTAAAAACATGGCCGAATTTTGATAAAGTTTTTGAAGTCCAATATTGGATTTTTCTGGCACTAATTCTGCAAATAAATCATCATAAATTTCGACACCATAAGATGGTGGCGTTATGAAAAGATGCGAAAAGCATCGTAACAAAAGGTTTGATAGTCTGTCCAAAACTGTTAAATTTTCGTCCAGAAACAGCAACGGAAATTCTCCTTCTGTGGAAGGCAAACTTGGTACTCTGGTAATCCATGGATCTGGTCGAACATTCAACGTAATGTACTGTAACTCCAGATAATATGGTATTAAATAAATAGCTCTACATAAATTACTGCCATCAACAAGGACCAACTCATATTTGTTTTGTTTTAGTGTTTTTAGCAAAAGTTTGTCTCTGAAAATATCACTTACTTGAGATATTGATACTAGGGACATATCTTTCATGCCCTAGCTTGCTGTGTTCAACGCTATATCGTCCACCTGATTCAAATCCACGAATTTTGTGTAGATCGGGACAATGGTAGTAAGGCCTTCTTACTTGGGCAGGTATTCGGAGCGGTTTGTTACGAGTATCTCCACTTGGTATCCCTGATTCATTAATTTCTTCCCTATGATTGACAAGAAGTTGACGTGTCCATGGTGATCAACACACGTGATCCCGATGCAGTAACAAAACTCATGTATAGGTATACCACATAGCTCTCCATCCTTTCTGCTAAAATCTCTGCAAAATAAAATAAATGCTTAACATAACTTGCAAAACAAATACAGTTTTATATTATTTTATTTCACAATTATATGATTATTTATGTTGTTTAAATTCGACAGATGCACAAAGTTAAGTTAAGTTGATATAAATAAAAAACAATGATGTGCCCCAAACATTGAATTTCTTTCATTATTGCCAGTTCAAAGATTACGGTAGTGTTTTTGCAGTGCATGTGACTTTCCCCAGCAAACATGTAGAATTACGTCGAACTAACATGTCGGTTTTGAATGTATATTAAATGAAACCGGCGTGAGATTTTCAACGTCAGAATGATGTAGTTGTATATGAAATGAAACCGGGAGATTGACGTCGGGATTCTGAGGTCAATTTTTGGTTGAAGGGATATTGGAACCCACGTCAACAGTGCCAACCACTAAAGCTTAAGACTGCAATCGGCTGTTTTTCTCTTGACCACCTGGTTCAACATCACATAATAATCTCTTTCGTAATCTCTTTGCTACCAAACGCAACCCTGTCTTTATCTGCATTTAACAAATCTGACTCTGTCAATAAAAACACTTTTGCAAAAATATGAGACATTGCTAAATGGACCCTAAGCCTTTTTTTTACCTTGAAAATGCATAGTTTATTTCAACATCTCTAGAATGTTTGCGAATCGTTAAAAATTCCAAAGCTGCTTTTAAAGTTGGCTTTAAATTTTCCAATAAAGGTTCAGTCTTAAATAATGATATCTGAAAAATGTTTGATATCAATGGAAGGAAAATAAATAATTGAGCTCAAAAATGAGACTTTGCTATCAAATATTTCATTTCTACTATAACGAATTGACTGTTTGACCTCTAGAAATCAATTTTGGAGATCATTGAATCGGTTTTTAAATAAATATTTTATATATATTTCTTGATATCTTAAAATATTTACTGACATAACGAATTATTTTTGAACTCAAGCATACATTTAGATATATCGAAAATATAAGTACAGATAGCAAAAATTAATTTTTGATATCAAAAAATCAATTTTTGAGATCAAAAATTAATTCTTGATATCAATAACTGCCTAATAAATGTGAAAATGGCATTCCATAAATTTCCTATTTAGAACTGCCAAAATAACAAATATCGATGAAATGATATCATTGGTCACAGCCAAAATAGGAAGTCACAATAAAATCCTCGGAAAAAGCGCTTGAGCAAGGAAATACTACTACCTCTACTGCTATTACTACTACTACTTATACTACGACGATAATGATAATAATATATATGATGATAGTAATAACATGGAAAAAGAGGAACTTACGAAGTTTCCGGCAAATAACTTCCTTGCATGAGATTATAAGTGACCCTTCCAATTTTTTTGTTCTTTTCTCCTAATGCTACGCGTGAATTTGAACCATTGATTTTCTATGCTTATCAGTTTGTATGTTTAACTCTCATGAAATGGACGGGGTGGGTGGAGAAATGGGAAGAAATTTGTTACCATGCGTGTCCAGGGTTTAAAACAACCACTTATAGTTGGAGTAGCAAGTTTGAAAACTAACCTCTTTAAATTTCACCGCCCAATTGCTCAGTATCAAAATATACAGACGTGAGAAGTATCTGTATAATTTCTGGGTCTCCTTTTTGTGCAACGCGGAAAAACCCAATCTTTTTATCGGAATTGGCACTCCGTGCCTCCTTCACATCCTCTGTCTCAGAGGATAAAAGTGATTCCTAGTTTTACAAAAGGACTTACTTTCGGCCACAAAATGTCTTTACGGTCCGAATAAAAGTATTGCTCCTGAAATCTTATTAAAAGAATTGTTCTTTGACATCTAGATAAAAAAAGTGTTTTTGAAATGCAAATTAAAGAAATGTCCTTGAAATCCGAATCAGAGAATTATATACGATATGAAGATGTCAAGTGTGATCTCTGTTGCGAATTGCTGTGGGTATAGCTATAAACTGTACTTTAACAGGTTCACCAAGTGAACACTGTGGGAGTTTTTTTTTTTTCAAAATGTGAAAATGAAAAGTTGTACTCTTTTCAGGTCAGGCGATTAATAATTTTAGCATTAGCGGGTTCCATTGTGTCTATACAAACACTAATGTCGTAGTCTGAATCCATCGTGAACTAAGATCATGTATATTCTAAAATCATAAAATAAACAAACCCTTTTAGAAGCTATACTGATACTGTATAATTTTACTAGGACAACGAGTTCGCTTTGAAATTTAATAGTAAATCCACAAAAGGAAATCTATTTTTGTTCAATTTTTATTTGTTTTAAGCATTAAATATCAGAGCTGTGCAGTGTACTCACAACTTGCAAACGAAGTCAGGATATTTAGCTGTTATGTAGCAGTTTAATATTTATTTAACATAATAGTTCCATCTTGATAGCCAGGTTTGCCCAGTTGCTGCTTTTTATTTTAATTCAAAAATATATATTTTGCACTATCCGTACTTTTAATTGACAAGTTGCATGTTTATAGAAGATACGAGGTACGCAATAGAGAACTGTCCATGGCACATTGTCCGTGTTCATTGTGCCAAGCCGTAAAAGACGACCAATTATAAAAAATACATTTGGTAGAAGGTCTCATTGGCAACACTGCTATCAAAAGTAAACAGCATTTCTGTGTTTCTCTCTGTTCGTTCATCAACTGCATCAACACTTATTAAGTATTATTACGAACCTTGAAAAGAAAGCAAAGCGCACGCAAAAATAAATTGATTCCTGACTGGGGCTTGAACTCACAAGCTCGTGGCTTCCCCCGAGATTCCACTTGTGCTTTCGAGATCAGGAGCCCAGTAAAAACTTTATGTCCGATAGCATTGCAATATTTGTGCACTTTGAACGTTATTGGCCATAAGAGTGTAAGAGTGACAAAAGAATTGGTATTAGGCCAGGAAGAAAATTATTTTGCATCTCATCCTTATTTAGGAAAAATCATTAGCACTACCAAGGATCTTTTGAGATAAATTTCGGTGACTGGTAGGCCATACTCAACAGTTGTATGATAATAATGATAATAATTATAACAATAATAATAATGATAATAATAATAATAATAATAATAATAATAATAATAATAATAATAATAATAATAATAATAATAATAATAATAATAATAATAATAATAATAATAATAATAATAATAATAATAATAATAATAATAATAATAATAATAATAATAATAATAATAATAATAATAATAATAATAATAATAATAATAATAACAATAATTAAAATAATAATATTAATTATGATGATGATGATGATGATAATGAGTTTTTAAAAATTATTCATTTCACATCCGTTATGGCTGAAAAATGCCAATTCTATATTTAAAAACCGAAAAAGAAACGCACGTCGCACATCTAAAATATATGGCCTTCCTTTAGTGAAGGAATAAATTTTATACCGAGAGCAACACTAAAAATATAGCGAGTATACAAACATGAAATAAATAAATTCCCGACTGGAGCTTGAACTCATAATCTCTTGCTTCACTTGTGAGTACGCAAACCATTGCTTGTAAGGGAAGCAGAACAAAGTGTTTCCTATTTTTGAGGGAGAAATTTCATATCAGTACGGATACGAATAGGGTTTTATTTTACTTCCATGATTTTTTGTTACAAATACATTCCTTAACAAATAAGACTTTTATGCACTCCTCTGCAATGTTTTCTGTGTTTTAGTTACTTTGGTATTGCGATACCAAGTACACACTTTCAGCTGTGCGTAGCATGACGGTTTCGTTTCCGAAATAACGGAAAATACTACCGCACGTATTTACCATTCAGATGTACTGTGGAAATACTACCTTTTCCTTTGTACGCACACTGGCAGCTAAGAACTACACTGATGTACTTTACTGAGGGAGTGGCTAGCACGCCATAAACCAATGCAGGCTGCAATAAGGTGTAAATTTTTTCTTTGTTAAAGGGAATTACAAATTTACCATTCGATTTATTTAATTTAATTCCTTCAAGAAGTGTGTATAATCATTACACTTGCATAATATTCCCGATTAATCCACGTGAGATAATATCTCCTGAATATATTCCTAAATAAACAATGGAAGATATACTACATCCTATGCTTCCTAACTTGAATAACGATTCCGTTTGTTTCGGTCGATCGGTCCGCACCTTAGAGGGTTACATTGCGCAACCACATGCCATTGACTAGAAAACAATAGTATCGTCACTAAAATATAACATGAACTAAAATTGTGTACATTCTAAAATGATAAAACAAACACAGCTTCTGGAAATACTGATACAAGTGGCGTTCTCTTTAAAAGTGTTTTACTAGGTTCTTAAAGCTACTTTAAAGAGTCAGCTCCCAAATGAGGTAACGGACGTCTTGGAGATCAGTAGTCTATTAAAATATGCTTCACTTTATAACCTTAATGAAAAGCCGACAGACTAGGGTGCATGTTCGCCCATAAAAGATGTTTATAACTAACATGTCATATTCCTGGCCTGTGTATTGCCATATCGTCCGGGCATTACTTAGGCAGGGTAGTTTACGCCCAGTAATAGGGCTGATTTTTAAAAACTGCGCAGTTCTTTGCCTGTTTCTATGTCGCTGGCAAAGATCTTTGTATATCTTGGGATATTTATTTACAATCTGTGTATGGTATTAGCAAACCAGAACAGGTCTCGTTTAGTGCCTCCTTAGCCGCTCTATCAACTGTCCCGTTGCCAAATAATCCTAGATGACTTGCAACCCAATAGAAAATTACTTCTTTGCCAGTTTTTTTCTATAAGTTATGGGATTGAAACGTTCGATATTTGAAAATTCCCAAGTACTTGTAACTTGAAACGGCAATATTCGTGATTTAGGTTGTTAGTAGTAGAGCTCTAATTTTACAGAGAATATTGATGACCCATCCGGGATACTGAACTCGAAAACACTGCGGCTGATGCTTTATTGTCAAGTCTAGAACCATATCTGTTAAAAGGTTCATTATGTTTGCACTGTTCCCTAAATTTGGCAAAATTTGCTTAAAATACGTAATGGTCTCTTTTGCGAAATATGAAAGGGAATTTATAACTAGCTAGTGTTTCATTTAGGGTTACGGGAAACCCTACACTGTGCAATAGTCTGAACGATGATATTTGCTTCCTTAAGAATTCCTACAATTCTGGCACCAAACGGAAGGATGGCATTAAGTTTTATATCTATAAGCACTGAGAAATCTGATCTAAAGTGCGCGTGGCGTGTTGAATTTCTTCTGTTTGTGTAGTTTTACTGCAAGGTTTAACCTTCTAACCTTTAGTGGTTGATCATTTGCCTCTAGATGTAGGCTGTCAGTTGGTGAAGTTCGAAAAGCATTTAGATATCGCCGTAGACCTTGGTGTTGTGCGAGTTCCAGGGTCTTCAGATAGGATGGTCTAGCTGAACAATAAATAATACTACCGTAGTCTAGCTTAGATCTTATAAGCGCTCTATACAACACACGTTTAGTGTTCGTGTCTACAGATTAATCTTGGGCAGAAATAACCTGAGCAGATTCAGTGCCTTTTGATTTTTATTTTTATATCTTTCATATCGTTGCATCACATATATGCTTTTGTCTCTACAGGATATTGCAAATAGTACACAAAGAATGATCCTTCTATACCATGTTTGAATGTATTTTTACACTTTTGACTTTTATCAGGAAAACAAGAATTGCTCCCTCCTGTTCAAAATAATCTGACAAAATTGCACCACATCGCACTCACAATCGACGTTCATTCAGGATTTTTTAGATAAATCGGGCAGGAGCTCTCTAAGCCCTTAGTTAACAAGGTCTTGTGTATTTTTAAGCCGTATCGTATGTTTTCTTCGAATTAAAGAATACCGTGACAAAGCGCTCATTATTATCTTTGTTTTCTGAAGGCACTCTAAACATCAACAAGTACATGATTGTTTTAGATGCCAGGTTAGGCTTTCAGCTATCATTCATTCAAATATTCTGCAAAGAGAGCTTGTGACATTAGTTTTGTGAATTTGTTGGATCTTTGTTTGGTTTGGAGCATAGGGGTTATTATGACCTCTTTCCATATTTTAGGCACCAGTCTTCACCAGTAAGGACTTCAAATCGAGCAGAATGTTAAGGTTCTGATCATGGAGATGTTTTAACCTTTTGGTAATGTATGCCATCAGTACCCGCGGTTAAGTAATGGGAATCATTTACAACCTTTTTGATTTCTTCAATAAAAATTCTGTTGTAGTCTTCTTTGTTATTGGAACTGATGTTAATGCAGTGTGTTTCTTCTATTTCTTTATGGTATCTTCACTGCTATAATTTTGAGGGGATGAATTGTATTCAAATGTTTTCACAAGTAATAGATATGTCTTTAGGATCTAGGATGGTACTTTTGTTATTTCTCAGATAGCAATATGGACTAGAAGAACTTTTCTCAAGAGAATCATGTCCCAAGTTTTCGTAAGGACTTACGTAGTTAGCTTCGAAACATGATCTTAACTTGAATAACTTGAAACGTGCATAAGCGTGAAAGGATACGGTTTGAATCAATAAAACTGGGAAATAGTGATTTTCGTAAAGATCCTCTAAACCTTAAAGGTAAATTTTAAAAAAGAAAAATTTGTAAAAACTGTAGATAGGTCAATAGAGGTGTCTTAACAAGTACCACGGTGAACGTAGATTGGCGATTTGTCATTGAATAAGGACAGACCATAGCGGATTAAAAGATTTTCAGCTAGCTTGCTATTGCTAAAATTGCCTCCGTTCCCTGGAGTACCTCATGGTACCGTGCCATTTGACGTAACGGGTGAAGGAAGTTTGTTGTTTATTTTCCCTTGAATGAGACCTGTTAATTAGAAAACCCGTTATCCAGTTGATTACTCGCTTCGGTACTCCTTGCAAAGGGGTGTGAGACATGGTT
The DNA here is from genome assembly GCA_949752745.1 of Protula sp. h YS-2021. Classification (NCBI taxonomy): domain Eukaryota; kingdom Metazoa; phylum Annelida; class Polychaeta; order Sabellida; family Serpulidae; genus Protula; species Protula sp. h YS-2021. The sequence goes on from OX457024.1 coordinate 111,856,169, forward strand.
GTGATCTTTCCCGTATACGTTTGTCCTCATAGTCTAGTTCATGGCCCAAATTATACGAGATAATGACAAAATTACAAGCTTAAAATTTAAAAAAGTGAATTTAAGCTAACTCAATTTGCTGATGATTTTGGACAGTGTTGAATCAATCCTAGAATTTTTTCGAACACTAGAAAACTTTGCAAGCTAGTCAAGTCTTAAAATCAACGAAGATAAAACTTAAATTATACGGCTTGGACCTTGGAAAAAGAGAAAAGGCTTTTATAATCTAGAAGTGTGCAATAATTGTTTAAAGATTCTTGGAATCTCCCTAGGATATGATATTAACAATGCAACGAAAAGAATACCATCATAAGATCACAAACTGAAAGAAAAAAATCTAGTTAGGTCTTGTAGAGAACTCAGCCTGTTAGGAAAAATTCTAGTAACTAAGACATTGGTAATATCCAATTTAGCTTACTCCCTTTCTGACAATAGATGTGACACTGAATACATAAAACAAGCACATTAGGAAACTTCATTATTTGCATGGGGTTATTCTACATCAAAAGTTAAACTACGATAAAGGTAGACAATGGACATAAAATCACAGAATATGGCTCTTAAACTTGCCCGGTTACCAAAATTAAGGCACCAAAAAGTAGTCTCAAGTGTTCAATTATTATTTAGAAAATTTGTTTGCATAAATATCCTTATATGCTCCCTTATTCAGGTATATTTAACAAGCTTTTAAAAAAGTAGTTCCAAGATTGAAAAGACAAACAAACCCTTCATCTTTAAGAACTGGTTTCAAATCTTATACAGTGAATACAATGAATGATCTGATGAATACAAACAATAGATGGCTGGCACGCGACGAACTAACGAGGAAATATAATATTAAAGTTAATTTTTTAACATTAACTAACATTCAACAAGCAATTAAACAACAACTTTTACCTAATCAAACCTATAATGTAGGACGCTGCATATTTTCAATTAGAAGTAGTCAAAGTTTAAGTCAAAGGTTTTTTTTACAGAACTAGTAAAACAAATAAGTCAAATCCCGACTAGCTTAAAAACGCGGAATGACCAGGGGATAGATCGTGTCCTAGTAAACAAAAGCATCAAAATGTCAAGATTATTCTCCTTCCAGTTTAAGATAATAAATTACATAGTAGTCAATAACAGAAATTTGAAAAATGGTTAATTAAACCAGACAAAATTGCAGTGACTGTAATTAAGTATAAGATAATTTCCACCCCTTCGTAAATTGTCCTATAACTGTGACAATAATACGAAAACTTCTTGGTATTTAAAGCTCAAACGCCACTGATTTTCTGTTAGGATGTTGTAACAAGGCTAAAATGCTTATCTTGTTTATTTTAAAATTTCGCATATGGAATACCCGATTCCGCAGTTTGGTCTTTAATTATTCAACCTTAATGCATGAAGTAAGCATGTGTATGCAAGTAGATCAGATTACCTTAGACAATGATAAATATTATAGAAAATGGAAATCTTGGTCCTCCATGGACAATTAAAAACGGATCATGCTTTCTTTTTTATCTTGTTAATGTATATGACACTTCTGTGCACATCTTGTATTAAATGTCTATTTTTATCTTCTAAATGTTTACTACATCGTGGATGCAAGTGAATTTATAAATGCTTGTTAAATAACTGCATTATTGTGAGGGTGCTGCAACACCTTGCGATGTGTTAGCTGTACGTCTGTGAAAGGTTGCTGAAAGGTCTTTGGCGTAAATGTGTGTGTGATTGATGTGAGGTACAATGTCTTCTTTTTCAAAAAAAAAAAAACAAGAAAAACTATAATTATTAATAGTCGTTAAAGTTAGTCAAACTACGTTATTGCTGGTTCAGTTCAAAACTATAATTGATATTCACTGTGATGATATGCTGATGGTGATTGAATCTTGTGATCTTAGATATATAAAATTGTTGTGTTTGTAGGTTTATTAATGCCTTTGTCTATCTCCGCTAGGGGATTTTCGACCCCCACAGTTTATCGAATTCGTACGAAACTGTGAAGTGTTTCCGCACGATGCCTTTCTCTCGCCATAATCTTGTCACATGAACTATCCTAGGGTTATAACGACCAAACTTGCCATACATACTGTAGCATATCTATCTGATCCACCTGGATTTTTTAGCAACTCTTGTAAACTTTACATCCAAACATAGGCATTTAATTTTTTTCATAAAACTCTTTCACCAAAACAGAAATCTATCAAGGAAGAGTAATCTGCCCATTTCTCACAAGGTTGTACGATATGACGTAACATTTTTGCTTATGATGTTATTATAATTTAAACAGTCCGGTTTTCGTTGAATTTAGAAGTTGCCTATATTTGTTTTTTGTGACCTTGTGATATCTTTAAGAGGTCATTTTTTTAAAGCTGCATAAATCGCTGATTTTTATTCACCATTGAGTCAAAAACGCTAGGCGCATGGTCACCCGGGTACAAGTTATCCGCAAGAATGTGCAAAGGGAACGAAAGGCGTTGTATAGGAATTCACCGTGGTCGAATCGGTTGGTATGAGGTGTACTATTTTTATACGTTATGAAAATGGCGTATTTTTGGCGGTGGACTGTAGAAATAGCCCGTTTCTAAAAGTCTTTGAATTTATTTTGATTTATGTGAACATTTTAATGTTAGATAAGATTTATTAGAAATGCTCCCAAAAATGTGTTATTGCAAGCTGTTTGTGAATGGTTCATAGCGTCCCTTTCTTTGAATACTTTATTCCTCTGAAGTTTAAAATGCGCAGTGGGGCAATTGATATGAAAATGATTAGGGATCCCCACTCGTCGCTTGTCCCGTCATTACATATGCCGACAGGATCTTTAAGCTTTTTGCCTCTACCTAATGGCTTTCCCAACAGCTGAGTTTCCGGAAATATGTCGTGATAATTAAGATTTGATCTTACTTTGAAGTTTATGTGTGGGGTAAGCTCTGTGTGATTAGGCTACATATCTCGCAAATGAAATACCATATATACTAGAATATAACCCAGAAAATAGCAAGAAACAAAAATAACATCCCCCTGTGGGTTGTGGGAGGGGGTTCTTGGCGTAAGAGGCGACTAATCGGAATTTCTTTTTCTCTAACTCCCCTTTTACTATTTCTTCATTCTTTCTTCTTTTTCTAATACTCGTTTCTTGAATATACGTATCAAAGTTGATGAACGGGAAGTTAAACACCAAACTAGCAACAAAAAAGGGTCGGTTTTGCGTATGTTAAACTGGAAAGTGGGTGGCGTTGGTGCACTCTCCACCACAAATCACAACATCTCCCTCGTTTCCTCCCTCCTTCCCCGTCCCTCTCACCCCCTCCTTCCCGCCCTCTGCTCTCCCGTTTGAGGCTTTTGACAATGCCAGATCCAGCGCCTTCTCTCATACTCGCCTGGGCGTGTCAAAATTATCATCTCCTCTGCCCCCAACTGCCTTTCTCTCCTACCCCGCCTCCCACCATATGTTGTGTCAAAATGAATATCGTGTGTCATGTAAGGGTTATTTTATAATGATAGCAAAGGGTTGCTTTGGTTACAGAACCGCCTTGCTGGTCCCATGACGAGGAGGCGTCTGAATGCTGGTCGTGCAAAGAGAGTGCCTTTTACTTTCGTTAGACGTAGACATCACTGCAGGAACTGTGGCAAGGTAATTCGACTCGGCTCCAAACAGGATTTCTTTATGGTAAAACAAATATCGATTAACGTCAAACGATACACGGAAAATGAAAAAAAATAACATCGAACATTATTGCTAAGTATATTTGTTAGTCTGAAACTGTACGTCTTTTAAGGCTCAAGATCGGGTCCGGTAAAAGAGTTGTGAAAGGGGTAACTTTTTTTTGTCAAAATTGGTCGGTCAAAATTGACGGCTGGACACACTGTCAACGGACGTTCTTGTTAAAGCTGAAGAGCTGGTTCAGGTAAAAGAGTTGTGAAACGGGTAAAGTCTGAAATTACTAGCCATTAAAAACATCACCCACAACGTCTCTATGCTAAAAAACGGCAGTTATATTGTGCTCAGGCTGTCCATCGATGTAAGAGCCCATGAGAGTGCTTAAGTCACGTCAGTCACAAGACTGATAAAGAGACCTTTCATAAAAGCAAGCCAAACGTTTCATTATTTCATTCTTAAGCAGATACACACAAAATCAGTCTTTAACCCAAGGAAAAAATAGAGTTGTTTTTTTTCTCAATTGAATCAATGATATAAACCGATTGACACTTGAGTCGAAAAACATTTTTCAGAAAGCACTTATTTTGGTACATAGCTATGGAATGCCATTTTTACATTTATTAGGGAATTAATGATCTCAAGAATTACTTTTTGATCTCAAAAAATCCATATTATGATATCAAGAATTACTTTTTGCTATCTATAATTGTATCTTTGATATCTCTAAATATATTCTTGATCTCAAAAAATCATTTTTGATATCAATAAATACTTAGAGATATCAAAAAATATTTATTGATATCAAAAATGATTTAATGATATCTAAAATTGATTTTTTGATATCATAACTTGAATTCTTGATAGCACAAATGAAATATTTGAGAGCAAAATATCAATTTTGAGCTCAATAATTTGGAAATCTGTAAATGATTTTTTGATCTCAAAATATCAGTCTTTTTTAAGAAAGAAAATTAGAAACACATCTGTAAATAAGTAATGATTAGTCCTCGTAAAAAGAGTCTTTCTTTAAATTTTTTACTGAACAAAAAAGAAGCAATTCTTGGGATCAAAAATTGTGTTGTTATTATTGATCTCAATAATTTAAGTTTTCATCTCCAAAATTTAATTGACGATTCCTATATTTTATGTAAATGTGTCTTCCTCAAGATTTTTTAAGTTGTAAAATCCATTTTTTATCTCAAAAATAAATTGTTGCAAACTAAAATTCCATTATTGTTAGCAAAATCCAAATTATTGAGATCTGTATTGATTTATTGATTTGTTTAATTATATTATGATATTCAAAATAAGCATTAAATGTCAAAACGGCATTCTATACATAGAGCTTCATTTTTGTTGCAATTTACCTAATAAAACACATATGTATGGAATGCTGTTTTTACATTTAATGCCCAGAAAAAAATTTAAAAAGGCACATATTAATATATAATTTAACGAATACTTAATCATATTTTGGATATGAAAAATTGAGTTATTCATCTCAATAAAAAAAACTGGGTTCAAGAATTGCATTTTGTGCAGTAAAAGCCAAAAGGAGGATTCTGTATACAGGACCCAGTCATTATTTTATTCAAAAATGATTGCTCATGAATTTTAGATATCAGAAAATATCTGATATTAATTTTTTCACATAAAAATTATTTGCAGATTTCAAAATATAAATTAAAAAAGTCTCATTCCAAAAATAAATTTTTTATATCAATAAAAATAAATTATTGAGCTCAAAATTTAGATTTTGCTGTCAAATATTTCACTTTCGCCATCAAGAATTCAACTTTTGACCTGTGAAAATGCATTTTAGAGATCATTAAATAATGTTTGATATCAATAAATACTTTTCACTTTAAAACTGATTCCTAAAAATCATAGTACAACAGAAAAAATGTCAGCAGGGTGGGTTAATAAATTGGCTATTTCTGATCAGAAACAACATTTCTTTCATAATTTCTTCCTAAAAATGCTACCATATTTGCTGATAGGAATATCAGAAAATATCGGTCTATGAATTATTTCAAAATACTAAAACTTCATTTAGCCAAAAAACATTGCGGAACAAAATTACATTGATAGATGCATTACAAATACATTACATCACATTATGTAAAATTACGTCACGTTACATCACATCACATTGCATTACACGATATCACATTTCATCACATAAATACATCACATCACATTACAGCACATGATATTATATCACATTTTTACATTACATTCCGTTACACTGTCGTAATACAAACAAGACATGTTTCCGTACTTTTAACCACAAACTTAACATAATATTTACAATATGATAACATTCTTTAGACATTTGGTCACTATCAGAACGTCCCAGGTATTGGTATTGGACAATGTAATTTGCCAATAACATACCACACGGAATTCGAAACTATGGAGTCCGGACTCTGTGTGGTTAGCGGATTAAAGTCATTGAGTTATATAATAATAACAAAAATATAAAAAGCCGCAGAGCATTTATGGGGCCAAAGAACACTGAAATTTTGATTTCGAAGAATCAAAATATTCACAAAGGTTAACTGCACAGTTAACTGATACCGTTAACTGCGCCGTTAGCAACCAGTCTCGGTATTCACAAATGTTATCACCACAGTTAAATGATTTTGTCAAGTACTCTACTAGCAACCAGTCCCAACATTCACAGAGGTTAATTGCAGTTAGTTGATCTCGTCAACTGTCCCATTTGAAACCAGAACACCCAAAAGAAAATTCAAAAATTTAACCTGTTTCACAAACAAGCTAGAATTAGCTATCTCAACCGATTTTCTCTTCTAGGAGTACGCTCAACTGCACGGTTAACTTTTGAGTGAATACCGGATCACAATTCTGATTATTGAAGTAAAACTGTCCATAAACGATACAGCTTTGGATAATCCTAAAAATATCATTGCATTTAGCGCATATGCAAATTATTCAAGTAGGCCGTTACTGTAAGTAAAATCTCGTTGTTCCATTATCCAGTAATACCCCAAAGATCTGAGGCTTTATGTACATGAAATAAAAACAAGAAACCGACTTAAAGCAACATTTTCTAACTCTAGCAAAGTAACGTGGTTTGAAATTTGAAAGCAAAAGATAAGGGATAAAAAACGTCTTGGTTATGCTGGAGGGTGGGGTGGGTTTTTGTAGGGGGTGGAGATGAGAGTGGAATGGATTTCGGGGGGTATTGTTCAGAAAGCGTGTTAAGTCCCCAACAGCTGGAGATTCACATCTGTAACCCTTGCGAATCTGGTGAGCCATTGTTTTTTTTAGGCGCTTTGATCTCGCAGAGGCAACAGCGATATAACGAACCACCGAACAGTGCTATGCAAACCCAAAAAATACACATTGTAATGACTGCTATACGCACGGATTTATCGCAATTGTGTAGATAAAAAGATTACAAGAATTCACAAATCAGTCTGCTATGCGCTGCCTTTTCTTGCCTCGGTCTATACTCCTTCAAAAAAAAACAACAAAAAGCAAAAAAAAATAAAAAAAAAAAATAAAAAAAAAAAACGCTTGGCTTCTAAAATCAATTAATGACAAATACATCGAAATAACTTGTTATGTACAATGGTAGATGACATTTAAACATTGAGATATTTGTTGAATCTCACACATAATTGATTAGAGGGGCAGGGGGTCTGGGGGAGGTGTGGAGACGACAGCATAAAGGTGTCTCAAACCATTCCGCTTCGAATCTCCGAATATTACCACACAACATCTTTTTCCACCCGCACCCCACAACCCACAACCCACGCCTCCCAAAAGAAACACGCTTGCCTATTTACATTACATTCCGTTACACTGTCGTAAATCAAACACGACATGTTGCCGTTCTTTTAAACACAAACTTAACATAATATTTATAACATTCATTAGACATTTGACTATCAGAATGTCCCAGGTATTGGTCTCGGACAATGTAATTTGCCAATAACATACCACACGGAATTCGAAACTATGGAGTCCGGACGCTGTGCGATTAGCGGACTCAAGTTATCCAGTTATCTAATATCCTTTTGGAGTTACACATTAATTTGCTAAATATACACAAGTTGAAAAACTATAATGTTCAATTAAAAACACTACATTCACATTCAATAAACAAAGATATTAAAAAGCCGCAGAGCATTTATGGGGGCCAAAGAACACTAAAATTTTGGTCTGGGAGAATCAAAATATTCACAAAAGTTAACTACACAGTTAACTACACAGTTAACTGATTCCGTCAAGTGCTCCACTAGCAACCAGTCCCAACATTCACAGAGGTTAAATGCACAGTTAGCTGATCCCGTCAACTGTCTCGTTTGAAACCAGAACACCCAAAAGTAAATTCAAAAATTTAACCTGTTTTTCAAACAAGCTAGAATTAGCTATCTCAACCGATTTTCTCTTCTAGGAGTATAGTTAACACAGTTAACTTTTGTGAATACCGGATCACAATTCTGATTATTGAAGTAAATCTGCCCATAAACGATACAGCTTTGGATAATCCTAACAGCGGATATACAAATTATTCAAGCAGGCCGTTACTGTAAGTGAAATCGCGCCGTTCCCTTATGCAGTAATACCCCAAAGAGCGGCCGAGGCTATATGTACATGAAATACAAAAAAAGAAACCGACTTAAAGCAGTATTTTCTAACTCCAGCAAAGTAACGTGGTTTTAAATTTGAAAGCAAATGATAAAGGATAAAAAACGTCTTGGTTATGCTGGAGGGTGGGGGTGGGTTTTTGTAGGGTGGTGGGGGTGAGAGTGGAATGGATTTTGGGGGATGTTGGTCAGAAAGCGTCCCCAACAGCTGGCGATTGACATCTGTAAGCCTTGCGAATCTGTCATTCCCACCTGGCGCAAAAATAACTTCTAGAAGGCTTACTAATTTTGAGATGTTCTGGTGAGCCACTGTGCTTTGATCTCGTCGCAGAAGCAGCAGCGATATAACGGGCCGCCGAACAGTGCTATACAAGCTCCAAAAATACACATTGTAATGACTGCTATATACACAAAATTATCACAATTATGAGATGAAAAGATCACAAAAATTCATAGTCTGCTATGCGCTACCTTTTCTTGCCTCGGTCTAAAAAAAAGGAAAAAAAGAACAAAAAATCGCTTGTCTTCTAAAATCAAATAACGACAAATACACCGAAATAACTTGTTATGTACATGGTAGATGACATTTAAACATTGAAATATTAGTTGAATCACATACATAATGGATTAGGGGGGGATCGGAGTCGGTCGGGGGGGGGGGTTAGGGAGACGACAGCACAAAGGTGTATCAAACCAGTCCGCTTCGAATCTCCGAATATTACCACACAACATCTTTCTCCACCAATACCCCCCCACCCCCCCCCCCAAAAAAAACAAAAAAACTATCGAGTTTAGTTAATGACAAATACACCCAATAACTTGTTCTGTGTACGGTCCATGACTTCCAAGCATTCATATATTAATTGCATCATATGCACAGTATAGAATAATAATAATAATAGTGATAATAATAATAGCTCCTACTGAAAACTATACCTAACATTCCACATTTTACATATCGCTCGTCGCATGCCCATTTCAATGAAATAATCTTTTTCTCATCGAGCAGCATTTTATATAATGCGAGCCGAACATTGCTTAACAAGACAAATTCACATGGCTAATTTACATTATCGCTTTATACTTTATTATATATACTATTATAAGTACTACTGTACACACGGAATGTCTACAAAGGTTATGTAAAAAAGCACAAAGATTTACAGAAACTATTCACTTTTCACAATGAAATACCTCTGCTCCACATTCCAAGAGATAGTCAAAACAAAATAACAATGCGACCATCGAGGCTATACGCTTTGTCAAATTTTCATAGAACAAGATAGGTAGCAGGGTGCTAAGGGGGAGTAGGGGTGTTGGCGATAGACCAAATATATAGCATATGTTACATAAGTCCAACATAGCGTGTGGCTATTAATAGCATACAAGTCAAGAGCTTGCCACCCCCCCCCCCCCTCGCGCCGAAAAAAGAATAAAAATCTTGCAGCCAAGATGTTAATCATATCATATAAACAGTATAATAATAATAATAATAATAATAATATTATTATTATTATTATTATTAACAAAAATAATGTCTATTTCTTTATAATACCTTTGATATAGTATTGACACTGTAACAATAATGATGATAATGATAAAAAGAAGACGACTAAAAATTACAAATTGTCACATTGTGAAAAAGAAAATTTTATTTGAGCTTCTATATTGAAATTAACATAAACGGGTTATATTCTTTTATAGGTGTTCTAAGGTCCGTGCTCCTAGAATTACGTTACTGTGCTCCAGTGTGGACACCACAAGCCGGTGCGTGCGACCCGCAGGTGTTTTATGTTCCACGTCACTCCCTTCACTGTGGATAACAACTATGACGTCATAACGGAAACCAGGGCGCATGCGTTGGGGCTTTAAAATTAACGCCAGTCCCTTAACTGTTCGTGTACGTCATAACGGACAGCATCACCCAGTCCGGGCTGGAACACTAACGTCACTGTCTTCACTGAATACACAGCAATGACGTCATCATCGGAGTAATTAACCATTGTGCATGTCACTTCCTTCACCATGGATACACAATTGCGTCACTGTCGTCACCATGGATACACAGATACTATAACGGGCACTATGAGTCAGTGGGCATGCGCAGTGTATTGCTTTCCACGTCACTCTGGTCACCAAGGATACACAGACAAGATGCCATAACGAAGCCTATGATACATTGTGAGGGACGCCAGGGCAGTCACGGGGCGGCCAATTCACGTGATTGATTTGTGCTTACACGTGAAAATGTTTTGTGTAATGGTATATAATTGAACATTTATATTCGACCATAAACAGCTGTATAATCATGCCCCTACCCTCTCCCCTAACTCCCACGCCACAGCGAGTGCTGTCGGATTGTGTTACAGTGATACATTACAAATATACCATAATGGCCACCAAGCAGGGTTGTCATGGTGGACATACCTACGTCAAGCGTAAGCTAGCCTAGCATTGGTGTCCATGTAGTGATTTCTGTATGGAACAAAAAAAAACGTTCAAGCTGTTTAAACTGTCGGATATCAAATACTAAATAGATTTCATACACCCACATCTCAAACAGTAGCCAAATGACAGACATGAAGTCGCCTGTCTTGCCCCCCTTCCTTCCCTAGCTCCTGTCAGCTACCCCCCCCCCTCCGCCGACCCTCTGATTGTCTCTGACAAATGGGTGGTATATCAACTGCTGCCTGTTCAGTAAAAAAAAGACGTATGTACTGTTTTCATTGTATGAGCACGGGGGTGAAGGGATGAGGTGTGTGTGTGTGTGGGGGGGCTCATTAACCGACCACACTTAACTTCCCCCCTATTCCTGTCTAGAAGTAACCGAGTTTGGTTGAAATTTTGTGTCATATTTTCCTCGTCTATAAAAAGACAAAAATGAGGCAAAGAAGTGGTGACATAAAGAATCAGAGACGCCGACACGTTATTTTTTGCGTGTGTGGGGGGGGGGGGGGCGAGGGGCGGAGAGGAGGAGGGGGAGATGGATGGGTGGTGGTAGTGATAACGGGATTGAATTAACTGTGGTCAGATGTGATCGTGTTAGTATTTGCTTTTTTTTGCACATCTGTATGAAATGGTTGTTTGTTAATTCATGCGTGGTAAGAAAAGTTTTAATGTGTCAGGAGAACCGAGCTCTCTATGCAGTACATACAGGCGGCCTGGTATATACACAGCATTGTGAACCCTGCCACCGCCGAACGACAGGGGAAGCACTGACCATTCATGATCACGGCTTAGCACTTGTAGACGGCTGTTCCGCTCATCCGCTATCAGCACATTGTCTGTGTCATCGCTGTGGCACAAGCGTGGATGCTGTAACTCCCCAGGCTCCTCGTCACCCTCACGCCCCACAATCTGCACGACATCCCCGTCACCAGACATCACATACACTTCATCATCATTCTGACAGCATGCATATATGGCTTGACTTGTGACGAGCACTGTTACACGATGATCACCATCACACGGCAGCGGAATGACGCGGTGCCGCTGCCATGACTCACCCCGTGTGTACACTTCTATGCTATTATGCTCATCCTCCGACCGCGCGGCGTACAGCTTTTCCCCGTACGTTGTCACACTCCAATAAAAGCCTGACGCGATCCTGCTGATTCTCTCACCTGAACACACGAGTTACAAACACAAGTTACAAAATCAGAATAGAAGAATTTTAACTTGAAAGCAAATCATGTGACGTAAATAACAGCATTTGTGAAGAATGGCATGGGATTTGTTCACACCTGTGAGCGTGAGATGGTAGAGACCCTTATAGCCAGCAGCAACAAGTCCCGCGTCCTTCAGTTCTGTCACCTGCCATACGTCACCCATGCCACCTGCATCAAAGCGGCCTATCTCCTCCGGTGCCTGGTTGTAGATGTACACAGAAAATTTAAAACAGCAGTACAAGTATCCTCCTGTCAGTGATAACACATTGAAGGAAAATGGCATAATCCCCATGTGTACACTCCTATGCTCGTACCATGTAAACTCGTGCAGCCGAGAGAGACGCCCGTAAGGACACCATATCTACAACACACAAACCAAAAGAAGAAACCTGCATTGTGAAGGATTGAGTAAAACGCCGCAGTAGTAAATAAACTGATTTATCACGAAATAGTTGCGAGTTGTTCAGTGGAGTAAGCAAGGTTTTTTTGAGATGAAATAAGTTTTGATTCCGTATTGCATTTGGCACAAATTCTAAAAAAAAATGGCAGTGATGGTTAACTGAATGTTTTAAGCATATACTCTCGCTTCTGCTGAACCCAACCCCTCTCCCCCCACCCCACCGCACCCCATCCTGTGTAAATTTAACTGTTTGCACTGGTACTTACTAAACATTACAAATAGAGGTTGTGTGTCGCTTCTGCGTCAAACAGTGAACGATTTTGCTGCGTTGTAATTATGCAAGAAAGAAAAGGTGTAGAAAGGACTAAGGCGTAAATTTTGATTTTTGTGATGAAATAATAAAATGAATAAATATATACATAATAAATGTATTGAGCCATTTTTCGGGTTGTGATTTCATACTTATGTTGCATCTCGTGAAACTTGTATCTTGCTTTGTTTTATAACGAGGTGTCTGCTTGAATAATTACTAGTGCGAAAACTGCAAGTATATATGATACATATATAAAATAGGTAGATATACTAGAGATATAGGAGAGATACAACAGATATACTACAGATACCTACATATATAATAGGAATGTAATAGAGATATAATGGGGATATAATGGAGACATAATAGAGATATAATAGCGATATACTAGAGCTATACTAGACATCTCTTGTGTCTCCCTAGTATATCTCTAATTTATCTCTAATACATCTTCAGCATATCTATTTTCTATGTATATTATATATATATACATGTTATAGGTATATTATGTCCATACTATATCTATATTACATATTTATTACCTCTCTGTTATATCTCTACTACATATCTAGTATATGCCCAGTGTATTCTATTTTCTCTCTGGTGTCTCTCTGGTATACCTCAAGTGTATCTCTGCTATACCTCTATTATATCTGTATTATATCTATACTGTATTTACATTATATCTGTAATATATCTACATTATATCTAACGACATTTAATGTTTGCTCACTCCACATTATATCTAAAATATATCTTAGTTGTTACACATTACATCTATATTATATCCCTATTATATTTACATTATATCTACTTGAGATATATGTTATGTCTATATTATATCTACAATATTTCTACAATATATCTACATTATATTTACATTAATCTTGATTATATCTATTATCTTTCTATATTATATCTACATTATATCTTCAGTATGTTTGTAGCTGCATTCGATATACGTCATAAATATTTCTATATCTAATTTATATCCACATTATGTCTATATTATATCTTTATTATATTTATATGATATCTAAATTTTATCTACATCATACTTACATTATGCTTACGTTATGCCTATATTATTTAAACCTCATATTTACATTATATTTACATTACATCTATCTTATATCTACATGATATCTGTATTATATGTACATTATTTCAATATTATATCTGCATTATATTTATGATATATCTGCATAACATCGACAGTATATCTGCATTATATTCCTATTATATTTACATTATCTGTGTTATACCCTACAAATTCTTCGACGTCGGAGATGCATATAAAATGCGTCGGCAATATCGGCAACATACGTCGGATATACGCATATTTTTTCCGTTTTGCTCATCATTTATTAGTCGTTTATGCGCATATTTTCCGACGAAGTTTTTTATGCATATATTCGACGCATACCCGACGTATTACCAACCGTCGGCTATACGTCAGTTATACGTCGGTTATACGTTTATATTCCGATGCATTTTATACGTATAAAATGCATATTTCCGACCAAGTGACAATCGGAAAATATGCGTTTTTTAGACGCATAAAAAATGCGGGTGCGCATTTGAAAAAAATGTTTCTAACCTTAACTGACCCATTGAACCCATACCAACCATTCATAATTCACATATTCATGCATACACCATAGCATATTTAATATACAACATAGCATATTTATATATTTTAACTAAACACTAGTACTTACTCGGGTTTGAACCGGGGACCTCTTGCATCCTAGGCGAGGAACATACCTCTACTCCACGGCGGCTGGTGCTGTCTCGGCAGTGTAATTTAGTGGTCTAATGTTTCTATTTCATCCCAAAATGTTTACCTCTTACATTTTCGTTTTTTTGTTACCGATGGCGCTTTTAAATTTAGTTATTTGTATTGTCTTTTCCTCCTTTATGTTTGCTGAGGGATAGTTTATTGCGGCAAATGATAATTTTCAAGTATATTCATAATGCTCCACTATTGATTCTTCATAGTGTCCCCTACAAAACGTCAATCGATAAATTTCCGACGTCGAATAAGCATCGGAAAATATGCGTTTTATAGACGTATAAAAAATACATATAATACACGTTGGCAATATCGGCATCTTTTTTCCGATGCATTTCCGACGTCGTTTATACATAGGAAAATATGCGCTTTATAGACGTATAAAATTATACGCATAATGTACGATTGCAATATCGGCATCTTTTTTCCGATGTATTCTCGACGTCGTTTATACATAGGGAAATATTCGTTTTATAGATGTTTTAAAAAATATGCATAATACGCGTTGGCAATATCGGCATCTTTTTTCCGATGTATTTCCAACGTCGTTTATACATAGGAAAATATTCGTTTTATAGACGCATAAAATAATACGTATAATATACGATTGCAATATCGGCATCTTTTTTTCCGATGTATTTCCGACGTCGTTTATACATAGGAAAATATGCGTTTTATAGACGTTTAAAAAATACGTATAATACGCGTTGGAAATATCGGCATCTTTTTTTCCGACGCATTTTCGATGCATATACGATGTTTCTAAAAATGCATATATATTCCGCCGTATATCCGACGTATAAACGATGTTTCAAATCCGCTGCCAACGCTGCCGATGCAATTTAGAAATTAACGACGTCGTCAGTTTTGTAGGCAGTTTTGTAGGGTACCTGCATTATATCTAAATTATAGGTACATTACATTTACATTAAAGTTATATTATATCTACATTATACCTATATTACATGTATATTATATCTGCATTACATCGACATTATATCTCTATTCTATCTAAATTATATCTAAATTCCATCTCTTTTATATCTAAATTATATCTATATTTTCTGTTTACATCTAAATTATATCTACATTGTATTTGTATTGTATCTACATAATGTCTACATAAAATCTGAAATATTTCTACTTCGATCTATAGTATGTCTAAATTATATTAACATTATATCTGTGCTATATCTAAATGATATCTAAGTTATATTTCTATTATATCCATATGATATGTACATTATATTTATACTATATCTACATTATATCTATATTATATCTGCATCATGTCTACATTATATCTTCATATGTCTTCATTGTATCCATATTATATCTATTATATTTATATTTTATCTACATTTTATCAGTATAATATCTAAGTTATATCCAAATTATATCTGCCTTTGATCTTTATTATATCTACATTATACCTATATTTTATCTTCACTATGCCCATTATATCTACGTTATATCTACATTTTATGTACGTTATAAATATTTTATATCTACATAATATCTATATTGCATCTGCGTTATATCTATATAATATCTAAACCAATCTACATTATTCCTGCATAATATCTAAAAATACTGATATTTTTCTATGTTTTATCCATATTCTATCTACATTCTATTTGCATTATCTCTATTATATCTGTATTATATCTATATGATATCTACATTATGTCTAAGTTATATCTACACGACATCTACCTATATATATACATTTTATGTATATTATGTATATTATATCAAAATGGTATCTATATTTATCTACATTTTATGTATATTATGTATATTATATCAACATGATATCTATATTTATATTATATTTAAATTAACGATACGTTATATCTGCATTATATCTAGAATATATCCATATTATATCTACATTATATCGATATTATATCTACATTGTATCCACATTTAATCTATATTATATCTTCATTTTTTCTACATGTTACCTACATTTTATCTGCATTATATCTTTATTGTATCTACATTATATCTACATTAAATCTACATTTAATCTACATGATATCTATGTTATATCTACATTATGTCTACAATATATCTACATCATACCTACATTATATGTGTAATATCTCTAAATAATTTTTCTAGTATGCTTACATTGTATTATGTCTACATTATATCTACGTTATGTCTACATAATGTCTATATCGTACCTATTTTATATCTTCATTATATCCATATTATATCTACACTATATCCACTTTGTATCTTCATTTTATGTATATTATACCAACATTATATTTACATTATATTTACATTATATCTGTATTATATCTGCCTTTTATATCATTCCTGTATTACGCCTACATTATACCTTCATTATATATTTATCATAGCAACATCATATCTACATCATATGTTTTTTCATTTTTTCATCCTTATTTTATCTCATTTATATCTATATTACATCTACATTACATCTACAATTCATCTATGTTATATCTACCATTATGCCTATGTTATTTTTATGTTATATCTATATTATATCTATATGATATCCACATTATATCTACATCATGTTGACATGATAACTATATTATATCTATATGATATAGACATTATATCTACATTATATTTACACTATATCTTTATTATATCTTAATGATATTGGCATTATATGTACACTATATCTATACAATATCTGCATTATATCTACGTGAGAGCTATATGATATCTATATTAAATCTACAGTATATCTATGATATGTCTACATAACATCGACATTATATCGACAATATATCTATGTTATTTCTACGATATATTTACATTATACCTACATTATCTATATTGTATAAACATTACATCTAAATCATATATGTATTATATCTACATTATGTCTGTGTTGTATCTAAATTCTATCTGCATTATATTTGTATTATATCTAAATTATATCTATGGTATATATGTAGTATATCAAAATGAAATCTGCGATATATCTTGATTACACGTGTATCATATCTACGTCATGTGTGCCTTATATTTATGAAAAATCTTCATTATATCTGCATTATATCTACATTATATCTATATAAAATGTACATTTTATGTATTTTTATGTTTTCATTTTATCTGCATTGTATCAAAATTACACGTACATTATCTCTGTAAGACATCTACATTTTATGTACATAATTTCCATATTATATCAATATTATATCTACATTATAACCAAAACATATCTACACTATATTTACATAATATCTGTATTATATGTGCACTATATTTGCATTATACATGCATTATTTCCATATCATATTTGTATTCTATCTATGTTATATCTATAATATATTTGCATTATATCTTCAATCTTCAGTGTATCTACACTATATCTATGTCATATCAGAATTATGTCTACATTACATCTGCATTATATCTGCATAAAATCTGCAATATGTCTAATTCTATCTACATTATATCTAAACTATTTCAACATTATATCTGTGTTATATCTAAATGATATCGACATTTTATCTGTATTATATCTGCATGATATCTACATGATATCTTCATTATATATGGCTACATTGTATCCATATTATATCTATAGTATATCTACATTTTATCAGAATAGTATCTAAATTATATCCATATCATGTCCGCTTTTTTTCTTTACTATAGATATAGTATATGACCATTATAGCTATATCTATATAAGTTGCATCTACATTATATCTATGTTACATTTACGTTTTATCTGTATAATAGCCAAGTCACATCTGTATTATTCCTGTATAATATCTAAATTATATCCATATCATGTCCGCTTTTTTTCTTTACTATAGGTATAGTATATGACCATTATAGCTATATCTATATATGTTGCATCTACATTATATCTATGTTACATTTACGTTTTATCTGTATAATAGCCAAGTCACATCTGTATTATTCCTGTATAATATCTAAATTATATCCATATCATGTCCGCTTTTTTTCTTTACTATAGGTATAGTATATGAACATTATAGCTATATCTATATATGTTGCATCTACATTATATCTATGTTACATTTACGTTTTATCTGTATAATAGCCAAGTCACATCTGTATTATTCCTGTATAATATCTAAATTATGCCTACATTTTATCTACATTATATCTAAATTATGTTTGCATTATATCCATTTTGCATCTACATTATATCTATATTATATCTACATTATGTTTATTTTATGCCTACGTTTTATCTATATTATATCTACATTATACTTACAGTATATCTGTACTATATTTCACTGTATCTACATTACGTCTACATGATATTTACATTATATTTACACTATATTCATATTATATCTAGATCATATATCATATTATGTCTATATACCTACAATATATGTAAATTTGATCCGTATTGTAGCTATAGTGTATCTACACTATATCTGCATCATATCTACATTTTATCTGTATTGTATCTATAATATATCTACACTCTATCTGCACTTTTTGTTCATTTAATCTACATTATATCTATATTATATCTATATGATATCTATATCTTAGTTATATCTATATCAGATCTACGTTATATTTACATTACATCTACATTACATCTGTATTATATCTATATTTTACCTAAATTATATCTGCATAACATATCGTTATTATACCTGCATTATACGATATAGCTATATATATATATATATATATATATATATATATATATATATATATATATATATATATATTATCTGCATATTATATATATATGCATATTATCTGCATATTATCTGCATATTATCTGCATATTATATCGCTGTCACATGTATGTTATTTTATATCTTCATTTCATCTATATTGCATTTACATGATATCTGTAGAATATCTGCAGTATATCTTATATCTATTCTAGACCTATATTAATTCCCTATATCTTCGTTACATGTAGGTTCTGTGTTATATCTGCATGAAATCTATATAATATGTAGATGATGTCTCTGTGGTATCTCTCTGATTCTTGTGTTATACTTCGCTTATTTCTGTATTCTGCTTCTAGTATATCTGTGTTATATCTCTCATACCTCTTTTATATCTCTATTATATGTACGTTATATCTATCTAACATTTATAATATATATATATATATATATATATATATATATATATATATATATATATATATATATATATATATACTTTCTAGTTCATTTCTATATTATATCTATATTATATCGCTATGGTATCTCTATTATATCTCTGTTATATTTTATTATATCTCTGCTATATCTTTGTTACATCTCCACTATATCTTCATTATATCTTTAGTATATATCTATTATATCTATATTATATCTCAAGTATATCTCTATTATATCAATGGTTGAAGGATGGGTGTTCTGGAACATATATAATGGGGGTTCTAAAACATATATAATGGGGGTTCTAAAACAGTGACATCATAATGACGTGATAGTTGTTTTAGAACACCCATGGGTATACTAAAACAGTGACGTCATAATGACGTCATAGGGTATTTCAGAATCCCCATTAGTCATGTGACCTATCAATCATCAGTTACGTGACCTTTCAATCATCAGTCATGTGACCCTATCCCTATATGAGGAATATTTTCCCGATCATTAACCTTCCGGCCTGAATGGCTCACTCGGTAGAACAGAGGACCCGTAAGGTTGGTGGATCGATCCCGCCCTCGGGCATCACTTTCACCCTCTATCATGTTATTGGGGTTATCAATGTGAGGACCCCCCGGGGTCCTCCATCATCTGTCAATCATACCATGGGGACCCCCGGGGTCCTCCATGTGAGGACTTCCATCATCTGTGAATCATACCATGGGGACCCCCGGGGTCCTCCATGTGGGGACTTCTATCATCTGTCAATCATACCATTGGGACCCCCTGGGTCCTCCATCTCAGGAACCCCTCCCCCTCCCCAGGATGTGATTCAGCAGCTCTATAAGAGCACATTGTGTGTGCACATATGTTTCATTCATGCTGTGGCTCTATCATCTGTCAATCATACCATTGGGACCCCCTGGGTCCTCCATCTCAGGAACCCCTCTCCCTCCCCAGGATGTGATTCAGCAGCTCTATAAGAGCACATTGTGTGTGCACATATGTTTCATTCATGCTGTGGCTGCTGTTGGAAAAAAGTGAAAAGTAAAGGATGGACTGGAATACACATAGGAGACGAAGTGAAAGATTGGTTATTCTTCGGAAAAGGAAGTGAAAGATTGGCTGGAAACACATAGGAAAGTTAAAGATTGGTAACATGGAGACGAATTGGAAAAAGAGTCGTGGTAAGTGACTTTTATGGTGACTTTTGTGACTCTGTGACATCATGTGACATTATTAGTCTAAGTATGTATGTTATCAGTTCGTTCAATAGACAAGCCTTGATAGATCACTTGGTAGAAGCGCGGACTCGTAAGCAGAAGATTGGTGTTTCGACCCCGGCTCGGGACAAACTTTTTTTTTGTTGTTTTGTTTACTTTTGTGACTATGTAACATCATGTGACATTATGTGACATCATGTGAGATTGTGTGTATGATTAAAAGAAAAAGAAATAAAAGAAATTATTTGCTGTAAATATATTTTTTGGGGGGATAGGCCTGAAGGAAATTGCCCTACGTGGGGAAATTGAAAAGGTGAGTAGTCCTGGGTGAGTTGGTTCGGGGGCAATTGTCCTGTTCCTATTTTCGCCGTACGATATAATAATAAAACATTTAAAATTCTGAATATTTCTCAATAATTAATGAAAATATTCTCACAGGACACAAGTTTTGTCACTATATTAAGATAATTTTCAATGGAAAATTCAATTCAATTCAAAACTTCTCCCTGTTCCACCTTTCACGAATAATACCCTTTGGTTTTTCATTCAAGCCGCGTTCAACATGTACTTCTCAGCATTTCATCGACCCAAAGCTGAGAGTTGTGACTTCCAGACCAGACCAAGGGGGTGGGGGGTACGTTGTGTTGTACGTTCTGTGTGTGCATGTATCTATGCGTGTGTGTCAGTCTGTTGTGAACAAAATGTTGTGTGCAGGATATCTCAAGAATTAAAAGTCGAATTGACTTTAAAGTTTGTTTCCTGGTTAGGTCGAACGGTTCTTTCAGCTTTTGACTCGTGTTGCCTCATTAGGAAAGGCGTATTACTTCATTGCGCAAATTTTTTGTGCAAAATTTCTCAGCCTCTGAACAACGGAGAAAGTTCAGACTCGGTGGGATTCTTCCCTGGTGGGTCTAAACGGTAGTAGAACGATCCAGAACGTCATATGACGTCATTACGTAAATATGTATGCATTTCCAATAAAATCTTATGGGCATAATATCTAGAGTTATATCAAGTTCAAACTTTGTATGATTATTTCTTGGATCTATCGGAGGACCCTATCAACTTTAGGTACATTAAAATGTATGCATGACGTTATCAAGTACCGTAAGTCTCCGCAAATACGCCCATGGGCGTTTAGATGTAGACGTGCCAAAAGACATGTGTGGGCGTGTACCCGAGCCAGTGGGCGTTTATGACAATACATTTTGTACAAAACGGACCCACGCATACGCCCATTAATAGAACCGGTACATTTAACTCAATTTACCGAACTACTAATACATGTGTTTATTTACTTAATAACACATTAGGAAAATTCTCTTTTCACTACTAATCTAAACATGTACCCCGGTATTTAAGATAAAAAACACCCATGGGCGTATGCGCGGACCAGTGGGTGCTGAGGAGGAAACAACAATTAGGGAAACAGGCTGTCTCCCTCTTCACGCCCTCCCCCCTTCCCGGCGGTCTCCACCCCCACCCACGGCATGAAATATTTTTATTTTCAAACTTACTTTCCTTACTGATGTTTGAAGACCACAGGGTTATTGATGTTTTTAATCTATGTAATTAAGTGAATGATATATTGATTTTTTGACTGAATCAACGAAACGTCAGATATAGTGTTATTCTCATTGCATGGACAAGAATTGCAATTCTTTCTTAGCCATCACACGCCAAAGTAGATTACTGATGATGATGTTTTTCCGGAGAATTTTGGTTTATTTAGGGATATCAGATTTGCGTCCGTAGAACGTAAATGGCTGTATAAAAAGTCCACCAAAAGGTAGCCAAAATATCACATCAAGATGGAATTCCATAGGACTATACGAGGAAAGCAGAAGTGGTCTTTCGACGGGTTCTTGTGTGTACATTAAATGTTTGATTGTAATTTGCGTAATCGGATTTTAAAGTAGATTCATTTTCTATTGATAATATAAACACTTAGACCCCCAAACAGGGGCAGAAGGGACGTGGGAAGGGATGCATTCAAACTATAGGTCGAAATGTGGAAGTTGTGCTGATTTCAGTTTTACTGGGGTGATCGCCATGGGGGAGTTCGTAGGGGAGTTAGCCGTGGGAGGGAGAGATCGCCGGCGAGGAGGGGGGGAAGGAGACCGCCTAGACTCTAAAAATAGGGGGGATGGGCGCATAGGCGAGTCTAGGTGTATTTGCGAAGACTTGCGGTAAAAACCTTGTGTGCCAGTTTCTAAGTCGCTGATCATCGTAAAAAGTTCAAACTTTGTGGGATTATTGCAACTTTTACGTAAATATTTCTAAAACAAGACAGACGGTTATTTCAACTTTTGACGAGTGTAGCGAGCTTGTTAAACAATTATCAACTGTGCTGCATTTTTGCTGTGAATAATCTTTAGTTTTGTTTCCAGGGAAACCTGTATAAACATTTTTCTAATGTCTTGGGCCCGACTGATTATGCTGTGAATCCTGGACCCTGAAGAGACGTCCAGACGGTGTCCAGAGATGTTTCGATGTCAAGATGTTTGGGGCCATGAGATTCTGATGTCAAGATGTTTGGGGCCATGATGCCAAGATCCTCCTCGTTGTTTTCGTTGGTTCACGTCGGTATTGACTTAATTCAGTGAAGTCGCGCAGTAGTCGGTGTAGAGACTGACTGGCTTTCAAGACATTTAACAGTTTTCCACAATGTCACGCTAGTCAGTGACGAGACTGACATTCCGCTAGCCTTTCGAAATGCCACAGTAAGAAACGCCAAAACACCAAAACGGTTGGTGAAAGGAAAAAAAATGAACTTGAGAAGTTAAACTGGCAGATGAGCAAGACATCGTCAGTGTATCAGTTAAACCTTGTCTGTGTGGTTAACTTGTGTAAAGGTTTCTGTTTCTTTTTTTTTGGGGGGGGGAAGGATTGGTTGGATGGTCTTATGGTCTCAAAATTTTGATTGTCAAACCTTGAAAACATGACGCACTGTCACTGTCAGGTTTACATCACGATGCGATGAGTGAAAAAAGCAAAA
This sequence comes from Protula sp. h YS-2021, assembly GCA_949752745.1. Classification (NCBI taxonomy): domain Eukaryota; kingdom Metazoa; phylum Annelida; class Polychaeta; order Sabellida; family Serpulidae; genus Protula; species Protula sp. h YS-2021. The sequence goes on from OX457024.1 coordinate 111,879,981, forward strand.
GCCATGGGAAATTAATGACTTGTGTTTCGTACCTCGTCACAATTAGTGTAGCGAAATAAAGAAAGACATATGACGTCAGTGCGTTGAAATTGTTTAAGCTTAAAATGTAAGATTCTTCAGCTGCTGAACAGCGGAGTTCAAACTTGGCGGAATTGTTGCTTGGCTGATTCGAAAGATTTGATCAAATTTATACAAAAATATGGCTTGGGTCAGTTGGGCGGCTGTAAAGTTAAGAAAAGCCTATGACAAAATTACGCTAAAATCTTGTATAATAAAGTTAAGAAAAGTCTATCACATTATTACGTTAAAATCTTATATGTAAAATTTGTCAGCCGTTGAACATAGGAGCAAATGAAACTTGCTTGGAATGGTTCGTCGTAGTGCCGAAAGATTCTGACAATTTATTACCAGTAGTAGAGCAAACGGAAACGACAGATACCATTGTTACGTAAAAAGTTAAGCAAACTATCTCGACAACGAACAACAATGCAAAAACAGTGGCAACACAACTATTCATCTGTAACTGGCTGTAACTGACCTTCGTCACCTACAGCTATTAGTAACATGCCGCTCAGTCAGTGGTAAATGTCAAATGAGGTGCATTATGAGAGTTTTAATCAGGGAAGTGTTTGGGAAAACACTCACCCCTACCAACTCGTACCACTTGCGTTTTAGGGCGTGTCAGAATTTGGAGAGATAAGGGAGAGATATGAATCCCCTTATGACCTTACACACAATTCAGAAATAAAACGAGTGACCAAAGGAATGTTATGCTCAGCAGGTCTAGCTATTGTTTTGTTTTGTTTCACTTATAAAGTGGGTCATCTGATATCCTGTGTTGTGACAAGCAGATCGTTACCCCTTCTCTCCAACCGAGGCCAGTCGTCAGTTGCTCAGTTATGAAGCATACCTTTCTAGTGTTAAATTGGGTCAGAATTGCATCTAGAGTCGCAAGGATGTAACGGTGGGCAATACAAATCACCAATGAGGTAGGGAATGGGCGATGAAGTGACCACCCTCCAAATCCGTATTAAAAAGGACAAATAGTAAAACTGCTGTAGTGAACAACTTTCAGACCCAGATAAAATGACAAAGCAGAACGTGTATTAATGACCAACTACCATACTCGGATAAAAAGACGTTCGCTAAGCCTGTCTGTAGTGAACATCTTCAAGACCTAGATAAAACCCCTGAACCTGAGCTTATTTAAAAAAAGACGACTGATATACTCACAAGTCAAGTTACGTACGCCATCCCCACCCAAGAAAATGGGATAAAGGTGATACGCAACCCAACTTTTGGGCACTTGAGATAGCTTTGTTAAGGTACAATTACATAAGTTAAATAACTTATTCAAATAGTACTTTATAAAAGAACTGTCAGGGGAAACATTTATTTTTGCTTACAAAAAAGTATAAAGGCAAATGCAAAATGGTTATTTGGGAATTATAGAGGAAATATTTGTTGTTTTTTTTTGTTGCCAAAAAAACCAAGTAGGCGTCGATTGAAAGTGTGATATAAGCCTGTATTCTTATGTTTATGTGTGCTGGCCACTCTAGTTTGGAGTGTGCTAGTTGTTGCAAAGGAATATAGCGGAAATTTTCTATGATAAACTTTGTCTGTTATTTTATCATTTTAAGAAGTCAATTTAAGCTGTACCTGCGATGCGGTTTTGTTGATCCGATTAGTTATCAGAGGGTCGAACTTGGGGTTAGCCTGTAACAGCTCAAGACCCTCACAAGATTTGATGACAGCAGCTATGTGACTGGCAGTTTGACCTATGTCATCTTGAATATTAATTAAAATCTTCTCGTGTTTCAACAAGGCCGCCGTGTTTTCTATTTTGTTGTGCATGACGGTAACATGAAGAGGCGCCCGATGTTTATTGTCCTTTATATTTGCATCAACATTTGGTAAACCAAGTAGAAAGGTTGTCAGTTTTGAATCCTGTCGTTTACACGCCACATGCAATGGCGTTTCTCCAGAAGAATCGGTGAAATTGATCATTTCTGGTTTAATTTCAAGTAACAATTTGCATTTGTCTATGACCTCAATTTCACTTAGACATGCTCTGTGTAGGCATGTCTGATCGCTTGTGTCTGTTATGAGCTTTGCGCCACGAATCAATAGCCTTTTTAACACAGATGTTGAACCTTTTTCACACATTTCTACAAACGTGGCATTCAGCTCATTCACTTGATCTACCGTTTTTCCCTCTTCGTTTTTCACGGAAGATATATACTTAGGATGGCACTGAATGAGACGTAAAATATCCATGTATACCTTCATTGAGGCATAATGTGCTGCTGTATTTCCATTTCTATCAGCGGTATTAATGTTGATTGTTTGACTACGAAGCAGTATTTCTACACAGTTCAAATTTTTATGCTGAACAGCCACATGTAGGGCCGTAAGTCCTGCGTCGTTTTGTATATTTGGTTGGCATTTTGCATGATCAACTATCAAGCCAAGAATTTCTTGATGATCATGAATAACAGCAATATGAAGAATACTTGCTCCTTCTTTGTCTTTAATCGCGAGGTTGATATCTGAAAGTTCAAGCAGCACGCCAACGTTCTTTATTTTTCCGGAGAAACTTGCAATGTGTATTGCAGTTTGCCCTTCGGGTGTCACGGTGTTAACATCGCATTCCCTTGACAGAAGCTTGAGTACTTTTGGATCACTGTTCTTTGCTGCCAGATGTATTGGGTAGATCTTAGCTTTGTTTGGAAGTAAAATCTGTTTGCGATCGTGCAAAAGTAACATTCGAGTCTTTGAAAAGGCGTCAACATCACTCTGACAGGATTTGTGTAGTGGGGTGTCACCTCCGAGGTCTTGGATACAAATTGCTCCGTCTTCCAAAAGTGCCTGTACGCTGTTTGCATCATCTTCTTGTGCGGCTCTAAGAAGATTTACATTAAGTGGATTTCCTTGATCAGCTGTTAAGCCAGCTTTATTGGTAAGGAAATCAAGGCAGCCAGGAAAGTCTTTTAATTTTTTAAGTATTTCAGTAAAACCACGAGCAGATGCGTGGTGCATTGCGGTGTCACCGTTACAGTCCTGCACGTTTACATTTATCTTTGGGTGAAGTAAAAGAAGGTCGACAATTTTTATTCGTCAAAAACCAGCAGCAACGTGTAACGGGGTGAGAAATTTATTTGACAAAGCATTTACGTCGGCATCATTATCTAACAGTATTTTGGCAACGGCATGGTTTAGACTTCTTGCTGCTATATGCAGTGGTGTAACACCATTTTTGTTATATCGTGTGATCATGGAACTGTCTTTTTTGATGAGCATTTCAGTCTTCTTTCTCGGGTCAATCTTACTTCGGCAAGATTTATGCAAAGGCGTGTCTCCGTAATGATCAGAAATACAAACTGCCCCATTTTTTATCAACATCTGCACCGCTTTGGCTGATCCAATTTGTGCCTGCACCAAAAGTCGTAAGTTGATCGGATTTTCCTGATCAGCCGTAAATCCTTTCAAATTTCTAAGCTCTCTTTTGAATTTTGGATCCATAGTAACGACTCTGTATAGCGGCATGTGGCGGTTAAAGCTGAAAGGTTGAAAAGAACCAAACCCCGGTATTGTGATATATAATACTTCGACGTATTTATGCAAATATACCACATTATATCAACCTTTTACTTTAATCGTTTAAAAATAGGACATTTTTAAATAATAATAATAATAATAATAAAAATAATAATTTTTAAAAATATGGATACATTATTAATGGGTAAAATATTGACAAGTTTTCACCCGTTATAACAATGTTATGACATGACATGAACTATAGATAAAAATATTGTAATATACGATTGTATTAGAAATACATTAGGCATTATTATTCTGCCTATAAAATCAAATGTTCAGGCCAACTAAGTAAATTGAGGTTAAAGAATAATTTCTCTAATCACACAAATCCTCTGGGCAGTATGTCTTTTTCTGTCTATTCCGTAAAGTCATAAAGAAATAAAATTGAAATCTCTTACATGTTGTTATAAAATCTAATCTTCAAGTTAAAAATTATGAAAAGCGAAACAACACAGGCAATCAAATAGAGTATTAAATAAACCTTAAATTACTTGAAAGAGATTTCATGTTTGAAACATATGTGTCATTTTACCATGTGAAAATACACGATAGCTTGTCGGAAAGGCAGAAAACGGCCAAAATCTATGAAAGAGGACTGGGGATAACAAATGTGCAATTGCGATATATATATAGATGAAGCGACCTCTGTTGTTTTAACTCTTAATTCATCAGGTGCAAATACGACTGACTCTTACCGTTTATCGCACTGCTGTTGTTTTCATTAGATCCCAAAAGCAGCTTATGAATACATAAAATTTTTCATTTTCCAAACCTCAGCATATAGGACAGTTTTAACTAGTGTTTGCAGCATCTCTGAATAATCGCTTTTACACCGATAAACCCTGGTCACTCTGATTACTTTGGTTTCCTGTTTCTTTCTTGTGCTTGATACTATTTTTATGAAGTGTTATTTAGCAATATATTTCCAAATATAAACTAAATGAATATTTAACATTCTAAATCATTGTTTGTCGTGTCTATTAAATGTTTACGTTGAAATAAATACTGAATACTGTTTCCATGTTAACTTATAAATTCATTTCCATATCCTTGCTGTTAATTTTTCTGTTTAATCAAATTTATTTGAATGAATAAAATTTGTTCTTTCCCACTGATTGGTGACTGTGTCGCAAACAGATATTCTGTTTAATATATATTTTTAGTTGTAATGATTTTGTTCGTTCAATAAGCTTCAATATATGTGCTTGCTCCAGTGTGACTTATAATATGCTTTGCTATTTCCGTGTGTGATAGACATAACACGTAAATAATGACACAGTTTTTATGACAAGAAGACACACTTGTCGACCATATTTGGGTAGTTTCTCTTTCTTATCACTTCAGCAGAGGGGCATCTGTCGTCTGTATATGCGTATGCAGGTATGTACGTGTGTAAACCTTTATTTAATTGTTTCTTCTCCTTCATTTTATAAGATTTCCTTCAAATTTTGTACGAATATTTCTTAGGTACGCATCTCAAAAAATTTATTTTTTTTGGTGATCAGCCAGATATCCGCTAAATGGGGAGCGTTTAAATTTTTGATTGTTAATTTTCAAAATGCATCATCTCCCACAAGTTTGAACAGATTTTTCTCAAACTTTGTAGGAATGTTTTCTGGATTGGCTTCTCTTGAAAATTTATTTTTTTGCTGACCCGCCAAAAATTGACTACATTTAAATTTTTTGGCTGAAAATTTGCGAAATGCCACTTCTCCTTCAGTTTTAATCGGATTTCTTTCTGTTTTTAGGTAGACTTCTTTCGAAAAGTTACTTCTTTTAGCGATCCGCCAAAAATTTGACAAAATGGGAGTCATTTAAACTTTTTTGGTTCTTCTTCCGTATATTTGATCAGATTTTCTTTAAATTTTATTTTTTTAGTCAGATCTCTCAAATAGGGGATATTTTAAAATTTATTAGTAGCCAATTTTCTAAATGTTTCTTCTCCTACAATTTTAATCACATTTCTTACCAATTTTAATCAATTGCTCTCTTGGTGATTCTGGAAAGAGTTTCATTCTTTTAGCGATTCACTAAAAATGAACAAAACTGAGGATATTTGCTCCTTCTCCCACAATTTTAATGGGATTTCTTTCCGATTGTTTTTCTTGATGGCTCTCGCTAGAAAAGTTGCTTTTTTGTTGCTTTTATTTTGATTTGATTTTTTTTTGCTTTTTCGATTTTTTTTGGTGACCCGCTAAAAATTGGCCAAATAGGGGGCATTTTTAATTTATTGGTTGCCAATTTTCAAAATGTTCTATCTCCCACAATGTTGATCGGATTTCTATCTATTTTTGTATGAGTGTTTCCAAGATGTCATTTTTATACCTTTTAGCGAAACTTTGCCGAACAGTGAGAATGAAATAAGAATGTAATACAACAGGGATAGGGTGGGGAAACTGTATTCAACCCCCTCTCCCTGTGACCAGAACCCCAACCCCACCTCCCTACTGAATACAATATCTGGACAAAACATCGTTCCGCAAAGTGAAGGGTAAATCGGATTGCCTGAGAATAGGATTACACCGGAACCACGGGATAAATCTACCCTGGACACAAGATCAATATCTACAGCCCTGTCCAAACCACTCCCATTATAAAGAAACCTGGAGTTAAGACCAGGCCGAAATCAGTGCGAGTTTTCTTCAGTTCCACAGGTAGTCCTCTTTTCGGGGCCCCAGTGTATTCCCTGCTGGTTATAACATAAAGTATTGTCATGAATTCAACAAGCGTCCACAATGAGCTCTTATAGTGGCGCTTTTTCGTGTTTCATACCAGGCCATCATCAATACATTTCTTTACTTTTAATCCTCTTTAAAATAAAGAGAAAAATTATAAAACATTAAGAAAAATATAAAAAAATGAGAAAAAAACTTTACGACATTATAAAATTAAGAAACCCATAAGAAGATATAACGCTTGAGAACTAGTTTTGAGAGCTAAAGTACGTTTAAAACAAATATCTGCGCTGATATCAGCACACAAACAGCGCCTTCCCATATCCTCCCCCTCTCCCCCATACCCTTTGTACGTCCAATGCATGCGGTGTTGGGGGAACTTGGTAACATATGTGTTAGTATGAGTCGTCAGAAATAAAGCTGGACAAAATAGACTGCGCTGAATGCCGATGTCGTTGAGAAAGGGGATAAATTTCAGTGAGAACTCGACCTTCCCATAAAACGGGACTATTTCGGAGCCGCATTCCGCGTTTGGCAAAAAATGCTATCAATTTCCGTATTTTGCAGTAATTTTAAAAAGTCATGGACACGATGGTAACCAATTTGTGGACGAGTGCCCTCCTCCCCGCCCCTCTCCGGCTCCTGCAGATCTTACGATATACTTTCATTGCGCCCTTTAGGTGTCTTTTCAAGACAAGTATTTCCCTGCCGTATGTGCTTGTAAAATATATTTTCAATATATTTTATGGTTGGTTTGTAGGGATGAAGGAGCTTGGGTCTGGGGGGAGGTGTAGATGAGGGGAATATTAGTGCAGATATTTACTTTTAGTCCTAAAAATGACTTGAATATCTTTTATACAAATTCCCTGTCTGTGTATTTCTCTAGAGAAGTGAAGTATGTGTTACAGCGGTGACACAAAGATATGTCTCTATTCTGGGCACGTCTGCTCGTTATGTGACTATGGCATTAAATGGTTGATAAGGTAAGGATGGGTGGGAGGAAATCACCCGGGGACATCAGGATGGGAGGCACTTGGTTTCAAATGGAAGGTAAATATCCTGGAAAGAGGAGGGAAGGCACTTAGTTTCATATTGGTTACCATGCGTATCCCCAAAAAAATTAAATGGGCTAATAATGAGGCCAGACACGGGCCGCACAGTGTCAATTTCTTTAAAAGAATTCGGGGAGAGACAATGTCTATACAGTACTCCACGTTTCCCATATAAAGGTTGAGGGGTGGGATCTTGTGTAACTGCACTCGGCGTTTGGTTAAAAATTAGGGTATTATTACATAAATCAAGACCATGCATGGTAACCAGTTTATATATGAGTTCTCATCTCTCCCATGGGAAATGGGGGAGGAGAGTGGTAGATATGGGTAAAGGTAAGGTTACCCAGTAAGTAAAGATAAGTTTTACGACAGGATAGGGCAGAGGTTAATGAGGCTAATGCTTAGGCAATGTTGGTGTGTGTGTCTTTCGGATGGAATGCTGGATAAATGCATTAGCTGAGAATGAAGTGTGTGTGAGAGGAGTGGGCGCTAGATAATGGTAAAGCTTGGGGTGGTAGTGTGTGTGTATGATGGGAGTTGGGGCTCTAGATGATGGTAAAGGCTGAAGGTGACGTATAACCGAAAAACTCAATAATTTATAATTAATATGTAAAAACATTAAGTCTCGGTAAATTGCAAAGATTCTTAACAGAGATTCATTTGTAAAATGCGATCCTAAAAATAGCTCTGTTCGGAAAGATCACTACTTTTTTTTGTTAATGCAACTAGAAAAGGTCGCCGATAATTAGAAATTTCAAAAAGGTCACAATATAAAAATATGATATAATACCAAACCTACTTATGCATATTGATACCCTGCTAGCGAATTTTCCTTTGTCGATGAGACTTCACAGCAAATTGCAGGGAATTCTCTCTTTTGAATGTCTGTTTACGGATATCACGTCACAGCAAACTGCAGGGATTGCCTGCTTTGAATTTTTATTTTCGGATATGCCATCAGACCAAACTGCAAGAAACCCCCTCCTCCGTTCAAAAGAGCAGCGTTACATGACGCAAGTCCCCTCTGGTGTTCCTTGGTGAACTTAACATTTGAACAGAACCAGTGTGTGCCTCAATGTTACAAAACAGCTGACCTCTGATGGGATCTATCTGTTATATATAAACACAGAGTGGATGGATATTTTAAAAAGTACCCCTCCTTAGTAAGTATTATTTTCGTGGAATCACCAGTGGGTCTGCAGAGTATAAAGGTATTATACACAGCAGACCGAACTACTGTAGAGATTGGCGGTTGGACAACAGCGGTGTGTGCCATGGGATGATTCACCCACCACCCTATCCTCCCCATCTCCCCCACTCCTTAACAAAATAGGTGCATTGTTTAATGTCACTGTAAATGGACAGATGGCGCCACATAAGCAGGCAATTAGCGATTCTAAGCTCTGTCTAAAAATAAACCAGTTGGTGCTTTTCACGGCACGGCTAATAGCACAAGCAATCTGAAAAATAAATGGTCAGTTTAAAATCTGGAACAAACGGGAGAGGGAGGGAGGGAGGGAGAAAATGTGGGAGGGATTGAGGGAGGGAGGGAAGTTATCAAGTGGGTCAGTAGTGGCGACTGTGATGTTCCTTTATTAGCTAGCAGTCGTGATCCCTCTAGTCCAGTTGTTATTCTCGCAGCCTTCCCTCAAGCAGGCGAAAGTGCAAATTCCCAATGTCTAAGAGACTATGGTCAGTGACTGAGTGGCCATCCCTTGTGACTAAGAAACCAAATAAACACTTAAATATATTTTCAAAGATGCATTCAGTTCCTTTGGCAGTTCCAGTCTTCCAGTGAATAAAACGAACATGTCTTACTATTTTCGTTTCGCTAAATCAGCTGGGAAAGTGCACTCTTCTTACTTTCTGTGTTTGTTTCATAGTTATTCTGCTACTAAAGGGCTGCAAAATGTAAAGGTCTGTCTCGATACAAGTCCGTATCATTTGACGTGACTAGCTTTCAAAAATCACCAGGGTGTCTCACTTTCACAGGTTCTAAAAATAACGTAACATGCACGCAATTTTTAAATGTGATGTTAACAAATTAACCAGATGCGGAGACGTTAATATAACGATGGATTGCAAAGGATATCTCACGTAATAAAGCATAAAAAATAGTGTACTTAAGACCACGCCGGAATAAAGATCAAGCCAGAATTAAGATTACGTGACAGTCGTATCTCCTACTATGTGGTATATTTTCTTTCTGGATATAACATCACGTATTATATCACTGATTCTACAAGAGGTTACAATGAGCCCTTAAAGTGGTGCCTTTTTGTGTTACATGAGGCCATTATGGATACATTCTTTCGCTTCTCGTCCTCTTTTCACGCAAAAAGGTAAGAAATTGTGAAAAGGTAAGAGAAATAAAATATGAAAACTATAAAAGTAAAAATCCTGAGGAAAGCTATGACGCTTTGAAAGCAACTTTTGGGAATTACACAAACAAAATTCTTGACACTTTAGGGAGGGAGGGAGGGAGGGAGGCAGGGAGGCATTTTTAAGTAAGAGAATAGCAAATGAGAAATGTTGCACACTTGAAACACGCGCACATGAAGCATATTCTTATTACAACTTACTCGAGACCTTATATTAACATAGTGCTTAAAAATCACTGACTACAAGAAAAAATTGAACGTATTAATTAAAACTTATATCAATCTGGAACAAAATGGTATACAATTCTCACATTTATAACTCATTTTCACATTTGCGTAGTTACAATTCGAGCAAATGAAGATGGCACTTCACTTTTGTATAATGAGATTTGATTGGATGAAGCATGCCATGTGACTTTCGGAGCAGCTGGTCGCTTACAATCGCTAACAGAACCGATTATTGCAAGACTGGTACACCTGTTTATTTTTTAATTAAGTTTGCCTTGCAGAAATATTGCATTAAAATACTCAGAACTTATATATTTTTTGAGCCAGTTTGTTTGTATATTTTGGTGAGCAATTCGATATTAGCTTGTAGTAAGTGCCCAGAGTGCCGGACGCGAACCAGTTCAAGGCTGAGAATATCTCATAATGTGTTCATGAAGACCTCATTTTTTATATTCTAAGATTTTTTCTCTATATTATTTCTTATTGAAATCTAAACGCGTCACTATAACTGAGTGGCAATCTTTAAAATAACCATCCAGAACATTCTAGTCTAAAGGCCTTGCGATTACCTCAATAAATAATAGGGCCTACGAACCATTATGAAAAAACATTAGGCTAGATACTTTAAATATACTAGAAAAAAGCAGCGTATTTCTATCAATCAACTTATATCAACTCTGGTATTTATCGATGCAAAAGTCAAAAAGCTAACTTTTACTACACCAGGGTTATTTGTGTGCAGGCCATCAGGTCTGTACATTGCGGGGTAGGTATTCCAAGAAGGAAATTCCAGGAAGGACAGCATTTCATCCGCACCTACCAGTTACTTCATTTACTCGTTGTAGTCGGCAATGTTTTCGTTGAACTGAGATACCTTGTGCTGGAAACGTATATGCCGTAGTCCGAGAGAAGTCTCGGCAAAACGCCAGACCATACCAGTTTCAGTTTTCGACTGCAAGGAGATTTCTCCCTAATCAGGCACTTTGGTCTCCAGTAAAACAATATCAACATTTCCTAATTGTTTCTCTTTTTTAGAACAGTGTTCATAACAACTGACATTTTTCTCAAATTTCAAATTATTTATTAAAAAGGCATCAAAGCTATCTAACTACAGAGTAGCCGTTCAACTCCATGCCACAAATCGGTTCCAAAGGAAAAACAAGCATGGCGGACATAAACAATTTAAAAGTTAAGATAACAAGTCTGTTTTATAGATACATGAATTACAATTCGACATATTTATCCTGCCTATCGGTTACAACTTCCTGCAAAATATTGGCAATTGGTCAGGTGAATGTAAGAGAGACAACATTTTTTTCTTCTGCGAGAGGAGGTAGGGGTAGCTCTTAGTTAGCTCTTCCTAACACTTATTCAGCAGGCACAACGAAAACAGTGAGCTACGAAAGTGCTCGGTTCAAAGTATACAAGATGTTCAGCTCATGATTCTGGCACTTTTTCGCACACTTATTTTCGTGCCTGAAATAAGCGCATTTGACTTTCGCCGAAAAATTCCATTTTGTCAGAAACATGTTCATAAGCTGAGCTATTAAAGGGGCTGAATAATATGTGAAGGAGTTTTTAAAATACTGAAAGAAAATTAGAATTTTAATGTTCCCCTTTCATTCTTCATAGTTTATTCCAAAAAATTGCAGTCAAAAAGACACCAATTTTAGAAATGTCCGAAAGCATGAATAGGCCTATAGCGAATGACTGACTTCAGCCACTGGTGGACATGCTTCGCGATAGCATATTGTTGTAATTGTCCCATGTGTAACGAGAGGATATAGGTATCAGCTTGTCCCTCTGTCCGTTTGTCTGTCCGCTTTCGTTCGTCCTCGTATCCTAGCTATATCTCCGAAAGTATTTGTCGTATAGCTTTTTCCGTTGGCATACAGTTAGAACATATACTGAAGTTGTTCATTCCTGCATTATTTTTGAAATCGACCAAATAATGCTCAACTATACGAATTGTCAAAATGTATATTTTTATGAAAACTTGTTATCTCAGAGTTAGATTTTGTCCAGACGCGTTCTCCAAAGTATTCAATAAAGCGTTCTGAAATTTTATGCAGTAAACATACATATATTGTAGATGTGCAATTCCAGCAACACGGGGACCATTTTTGCTAAAAACCACAGTATTAGGGAGACCAAAGATTTAAGGAGACCAAAAGTAGGTCTCCTTAATTCTTAGCGTGTTTAAACGTTATGAAACTACATAGTAAACAAAAAACAAATGGGTTCTATAATATAGTGAATATAATATATTCTGTTTTGAAATTAAATCTGTGTGTTACCACTCGATAACAAGCTAAAAAACATATATTATTTTTTCCAAATGGTCTCCCTAAGTGCTATATATAATTCATGGTCCCCCTATGACTGGTTGCAGATCTATATATATATATAAGTGTAATTCCAGCAATACGTGGACCATTTTTGCTAAAAACCACAGTATTAGGGAGACCAAAAATTTAAGGAGACCAAAAGTAGGTCTCCTTAATTCTTAGCGTGTTTAGACGTTATAAAACTACACAGTAAACAAAAAACGAATGATTCTATAGCATAGTGAATATAATATTTTTTGTTTTAAAATTAAATTAATGTGTTTCCACTTGATTACAAGCTAAAAACATATATTATTTATTCCATATGGTCTCCCTAAGTGCTATATATAAGGCATGGTTCCGCCATTGCTGGTTGCAGATCTATATATATATATATATATATATATATATATATATATATATATATATATATATATATATATATATATATATATATATATATATATATATAGCTTAATGCTTGAGGAGACCTCACGTGCTGATTTATAAGGTTTGGAGAGACCGAAAATGTTCGGAGACCAGAACCAGGTCTCCTTATTTATAAGGCCTCCAGAAAACTCAGAAGTAGCCAATTCTTCTGACATTTTTAAGACGGACACTAAACTTAAGCATAATGTGTATAAGACATTATCAAAATGAAATATTATGACTGAAAGACAAATTCGAAAAGCAGCTCTAAAGTCTACCCCATGTATATCTCACAACCATATCAAATAGCACTCAGGGAGACCATTTGTAATTGTCATTTTTGAACAAAATCGGCTGTATATGGGCAAACTAAAATTTTCCCCATATTTAGAGAAGTCTACTCTATCACATGGCAAAGTTTCATGAAGGATAGACAAAAAAAAGTCCTTTTTTTAATTCTTGGCCCGTAAATTCAACCTTCCTGAAAAATAACACGTGCTTCGATTTGATTTGTCGAAAATCAAAACAAAAACACAATATCAAAACAAAAACAATTTGAAGGCGCATGCGCGAAAGATCTCTCGAGACGTCATTTTTTTTATATTTTATTGCACGTTTCAGTAAGTATAAGTTATACCATTATACCATTGTAGTGACAATCAATGTCAATAGTGGTCCACTTGACTTGAATAAACTCTGGATATGTGGTATATTAGGAAATATATTGGATGTTGCATTTTCTAGAAAGTGGATACGACGTGACAGCAAATAAGCCAATTCGCACCTTCGGGTCGTTTTTTTTTTGTATCATTTCCTTATCTCCTTATCTTAACTGAATGAAGTCGAAACGCAAAAACTTTTCGGCAAAAGTCAAAGTGCGAATTGGCTTACTGGTTGATCAACATCATTTCCTCATCATAATCAGGAAGTATCTATGTTCTAACTCTACTAGCTTAGCACTTTGAGCGTTTCGAATAAAATTTGAATTTTGAATTTCGACTGCGAGGGAATCGGGCAAAAAATGAAAGAAATAATACAGTAACTTTGGTTAAATCCGCCTCTGCCTGTAGTGTCGCCACCTCCCGAAAACAACAATTATCCCGAAAATAATATTTTTGGCCGAACCTCCCGACAACTGCTACTGGTCCTAGAATGCAAAATCTTGAGCTGCTATAAGTAAACTGTTAGTACACACATATAAAGTCGGGTTTGTTGTCATAGGTAATCCTTATAAGCCAATTCGAACTTTCGGGTCTTTCCGGTTAAGGTGTTGTTTCGACTGCAATTTTTGGGATAAATTATAAAAAAAGGGAAAACATCAAAATTCTAAATTTTCTTTCAACATGCACACTTTCAAATTTACAAAGCCATCAAATGATCTTTTAAAAAACATTTTACACATTTTTCAGCCCCTTTAATAACCAATGTGAGAATATATTTCTGGCAAAATGGAATTTTGTTGATTTTTGCCGTTTTTATCTATCATTTCTTTATATCCTTATCCCAACTGAATTCAGCCGAAACGCAGAAGTCAAAGTGCGAATAGGCTTATAGCTCTTAGCAGTCATTTTGGAAAGCGAGTTGATAGTCTTACAGTTTGCACTTAAAATTTGTATTTCGGGAGGATAAAACAAAGTGGCGAGTTACAGCTCGAAAATCCTGCCCGAAAAAATATATCGACCTTGTATCACGACATTTTACTTCGCGCAGAACAAAAAATATGTGTAAAATCCTGTATTTGCCACACAAAAAAGCATTACCGGCTCGCGTCCAAAACACCACAGCTATTGCGAAAAAACCGTTGAAAAGTGACAGACGGTCCTAGGTTACTGATAGAAAAATATAGAAGAAAAATCGCAAAAAACATACAAGAAACTGAACTTGAAACTATTTGTTAAAATCTTTAATAATTTCTTAAAATAGCATACGGCTTGTTAACAACATTTTTACAGGATTATTTTATTCGAAACGCAGAATTTTTGCGCATTTTAATGGGAACGCCTAAGTGTGATTTGGCTTATTTTGATGTAGAATTTCGACTTTTTCAGACATTGAGTTGTCATGCTTGTGAAAAACCTGTCACCGCATGTACCTAGCTCCAAGTCAGCTCTTCATTTTCTGGCATATATTTTAAGATAAATCTGTGATATCTTATATATTGTGAGATATATCTCTATGATATCTGTTGGGAAAAGTGATTTAATTAGTGTCTCCGTGTCACTCCCTACCTTTCCCCTCCTTTACCCTCCTCTTTCCCCCCTCCCCCCCCCCCTCAGGAACACACGAAAACAGTTGAATGTGACCAGAGTGGTTTTTTGCTGAGGTTTATGTGCGCTGTTTTAAAGCAGACCGCAAAGCTGGCAGTGACCTATTTAGCAATATAGTGTAAACACGGCCCTGCGCTGATAATCGATCAATGTGTGAGAAGCAAGTGCATTGCAAAGTGAAGGCTTGTTGTTTAAAAAAATCGATTCGAGAAGCCTGTGGCTTTCAGTGACGGTTATTAAATGACAGCTGCGTTTCCCTTCAGTCAGTGTGTTTAGGTGTCGATTCACAGCAAAGGTGTATCCCAGTGTAGGGTAGATATGTGAGGTCACCTTGTTTTATAAAAAAAAAGACAGTTGCTTTGGTGGTGCGTTAGGTGTTGCTTAGTCCGGTAAATTATTTTTTTTGCATTAAACTAAAGCGGCAAGTGACCGTATCCCCTTCTATAAAAAACATTCAGAGGTTACTGCCTGTTGATCAAATTTAATTAAATGTTGACCTGAGGGTCAGTGTTAACCCCTCTCCCCTTGTTATTGTTATTTTTTAATGTAAGCTAGAATTATTTCAGTTATTTAAATGAATTGGGTGAAGCAATGGGCTGATATACAAGAGGCGTTGCCAAGTAAAATCAATTCATGAATCCTGTGGTTCTAAGGGACGGCCGATTGAAAGGGTTGCTGGGTTGATTCCAGTAACAAAAAAAAAAGAAAAAAATCAAAAGTTAATGCCTGTTGATCAAAGGTAACTAGATTTTGACCGTAAAGTCAGTCGTAAACTCCCGCCCCCCCGCCCCGCGTTATCGTTGTTTTTTTTTTGGGGGGGGGTGAGTTAGTGATTTCAGTGAATACATAGTGAAATATACGCTGAAGTGTGGCGGTATTATTATTATTTTTTCTTTGGTTTTTGTGAAGTTTGGAAGTGAAGTGAAACGGAAACAGTAGCAGGTTGTTTTACGGTAAAGTGTACGTGAGCGAGTAGTTTCACGATAACGGTGCCACCGAAATAAATGTGTGCTTTTTCTTAGTTTACCATTGTTAGGATTTAAAAGTGAGATCAATGCGAGAGTTTAAATCATTATTAATCATAATTAATAACCAGGTGCATTAAAAAAGTTTGCAGTGGAGGAACATACGTGCTCTGCACGTCCATACGGCCAGTGACCTATTTAGCAATATAGTGTAAACACAGCCCTGCGCTGATAATCGGTCAATGTGTGAGAAGAAAGAGCATTGCAAAGTGAAGGACTGTTGTTTTATATAAAACCCATTCGAGAAGCGTGCAGTTTTCATTGTCGGTTATTAAGTGAGAGCTGCGTTTCCCTTCAGTCAGTGTGTTTAGGTGTCGATTCACAGCAAAGGTGTATCCCAGTGTAGGGTAGATATGTTAGGTCGCCTTTTTTATGAAAAAAAAACAAGACAGTTGCTTTGGTGGTTGGTTAGGTGTTGTTTAGTCCGGTAAATTATTTTTTTTTGCATTAAACTAAAGCGGCAAGTGACCGTATCCCCATCTTAAAAAACATTCAGAGGTTACTGCCTGCTGATCAAATTTAATTAAATGTTGACCTGAGGGTCAGTGTTAACCCCTCCTCCCTCGTTATTGTTATTTTTTAATGTAAGCTAGAATTATTTCAGTTAGTTAACCCAATTGGGAGAAGCAATGGGCTGATATACAAGAGGCGTTGCCAAGTAAAATCAATTCGTGAAACATGTGGTTTTAAGGGACGGCCGATTGGAAGCTGCGTCTATCCTCAGTCAATGTATAAAGCTGTGTTCATGCAGTGCTGGGTTGATTCCAGTAACAAAAAAAGAAAAAAATCAAAAGTTACCGCCTGTTGATCAAAGGTAACTAGATTTTGACCGTAAAGTCAGTCGTAAACACCACCCCCCCCCCGCGTTATGGTTGTTTTTATTTTTAGTGAGCTAGTGGTTTCAGTAAATACATAGTGAAATATACGCTGAAGTGCGGGCTTTTTCTTTGGTTCTGTGAAGTGTGGAAGTGAAGTGAAATGGAAACAGTAGCAGATTGTTTTACGGTAAAGTGTACGTGTGCGAGTAGTTTCACGATAACGGTGCCACCGAAATAAATGTGTGCTTTTTTTTAGCTTACCATTGTTAGCATTTAAAAGTAAGATCAATACGAGAGTTTAAATCATTATTAATCATAATTAATAACCAGGTGCATTAAAAGGTTTAAAGTGGAGGAACATGCGTGATCTGCACGTCCATACGGCCAGGTACTGATATCTTGTGTATATATACGGTGGCGGATGTTGTGGTAAACCAAAGTCAAATATTATGGGTGTACAAACTAATTTTATACGTAATTCTGCATCTATCAACTATTTTAGTATATATTTTACAAAAACCCACAACCCCTTCATTTAAATATTTGGTCACTTGACTTGGGTCACGTAACATTTAAAGGCCAGAATGCAAACAAACATTTCGCAGGTGGATGTGGAAGCTAACTTTTCTACACTTTTATGAGCAAACAAAAGATATACAACTCACTAAAAATTGTGCCTGTTTTACAAAAGGGTGTATGGGCATGAACTATCTGTAACTGTTTGAATAGTAGGGATTGGTATGCAGGATTCGTGCCTCAGAGAATATGAAGTTGATCCCTGTTAGTGGAACAATGAAATGCTTCGTAGCTCTGACAGAGAGATATATGACTATTTGCTACCTCCCAGAAGAATTAATTTCAAGCCCTGCTTCAGATATAAAAAAGCTCTACCTATGTTGGCATATTCTGTTTATGGTCTCCCAAAGTCGTATTTTAGGGTTATGTATATATGAGTGAATGTATATGATGCACATTTCGTCTCCCCATTTACCCTTTTTTCATGTATGATATCTCTAGCTGTTAACTTCAGTGTCTTTTAAGATATACGAAAGGTCTATCTATGTTGGCATATTCTGAGAATGGTCTCCCAATGTCGTATATCAGGGTTATATACGAGCAAAAATAACCGATGAACATTTGGTCCACTGTTTACTTATTTTCATATTAGGTCTCTCTTAGTGTTATCTTTGTATCTTTTCAACAAAATTTTTGTCATATTCTCTTTGTTTTATCACAATGGGTTCTTGAGGTCTGTTAGAAGCTTCATATCGATCTTTATTGGATTGTTCTCGTTCAACCAAGAAACGGAATACTGAAATTTGCCTTTCAGGGTTACGAGGCGGTGAACTTTACCTTGTTGTTTCTACTCTTTCCATGCCATTCCCCTCTCTACACAAACTGAAAGATATGACTTTGTCGCTTTATTGGAAATAAACTATGTCAATGTCGCTGCGGAGAATCACTTTTTCATTCTCTTGCCTTTACTTTAGGTGCCGTGACCTCTCAGATTGGGACTTTCACGACGTTAACATTGTCAATAAAAACATCAGCACATTGTTATCCAATTCGCATTTGAAACAAACGACTGCGACCGGGGTTCAAACGAGAGACCCAAACTTCCTAGAACGACTAATAACAATATCTGTAAACTCTCTGTTAAATGTTGACAAAACAGAAAAGATCGCACACAAAATGTACCACTATTACGGAGTCTCCCTGACCTTACGAGTCGAGCATTAATTTCTGTTTATGTTGATATTGATTGTTGCTGTGCAGTTGTGAAACGATTTGATACTACACCTCCAAAAGACTATCAGTATCAAGGCCCAAATCAAATTGCTGCTCATTATCTACTTTTCGAACTGCCTGGACTGAAGCAAAATTCTCTTGTCCGAGAGTAACTGCGTTATTATATTGACCATTTTTTTCCATAGCTGTCTTCCTTCAGCAAGCACTTTTCTCGAGGTTTGTTCTCTTTCACACAATTTGCCAGTTAGGCCACGGGACGATCTGATTGTGCTCTCCATTGCTCTTTTTTGCTCATTTTTTTGTGTTCGCAGGGCCGAATGCTAGCCTCCGATTTATGCAAAGTGACAATCATAATTTGCCTTGCATCAAAGGTTTCATCCAAAATAGTGACGCATGTGTCGCGAAGACAGTGATTTGTGTATCCGTGCTTTGTGGTGTCCAACAAAACACCATACTAAGCCCCACCCCTTTTGTCATTTTCATTAATGACCTCCCACTTCGAGCCCAGCCATCAGTCCGCTTGTTTGCTGACGACTGTGTCCGTTTTTGTGAGATTAGAGATGAACGTGACCATCTTATTGTACAGCAAGACTTAGAAGCCTTGAATTCTTGGGAGAACGATTGGCTAATGGAATTCAATCCAGACAATTATTTTGTGCGCACTATTTAAAAAAGCGGTATCCAAAACTAAATAAATAATCATTGAAAAACACAGTAATTTAGACAGCCGATTCAACAACCCATCTAGGTGATGGAATTTCTAAAGACTTAAAGAAGTCGCTTGTCAGGTGTGGGATCCCCACCTAGAGTGCCACATCTTCAAATTAGAGTCAGTGTAGGAGGGCAGTACGATACGCGACAAATAGGTATCATAACAACAGTTCGGTCACCGATAAACATACATTCTATCATCTTCGAACCACCATACCACACCACCCAGCAACACAATAACACAAGTGTGCTCCAAGTGTCATTCCGGATAACATCAAGTTATATTAAGCAGACACATAAGTTATCGAAAGAACATATGGAATAAGTTACCCTATTGTTACAGAGCTGACACAATATTACCTTAATGTGGTGCTAGTGTCGTTAAACTAATCAGTCAATCAAGCAATCAGGACGCTGGTATATATTTCTCATCGATTTTCTGTCCTCCTTCATTATCAAATGACTGATATTGAACATGCTATTTTAATTTTTGTTTTAGAACATGAGTACTCATCCTAAAGTACGCTACATCATGTATATTAATGAAGAAAAAAATTTTAAGGCCACCTTATCCTTTTGCCAGTGTTTTGACCTTGAAATTCAAACTTATGTCTGTGGCGATAAGAAAGGAATTTTGTTTTTCTGCGAAGTAGATTTTCTGAAAGCTTTAGGATGGGTAAACAAGAGATTTTGCGTGCGGTATCACTCATTTTGAAAGGTAGCCCTATAATTAAGGAGAATAAGACTTGGTTTTTAAAACCTAAAATTTATTGCACTAACACAAACAAATATGCTATTCAGGGGATTTTCTGTTTCTTAACATGTATGTGTTTTTTATTTAAAATCTTTTCTGTTGCAAGATCTCGCAAGTTAAGACTCAACTTCGTCTGTAAGACTGTACTACAGTTCCATTGTTAAAAAACAGTTGTTGAAAATTGTTTACGTAGCTTCTAAAAATGGATTTTTGTAATTTGCAAAGAAAAAAAAACTCAGCGAAAAAAAACATGATTGAAGATACTTTGGACTTCTTTGTATATCAAAATCAGCTTGTTGTATGTTGTGATGACTGTTACTTTTGTGACAAAATAATATAGCTATTGGTTGAAACAAGAAATATGTTTTCGTAGCCATCCAGTAAGGATGTACATAAAAGATTTGAAAAATTTTCACCCCCTTTCCCCTGTACACCAAAAGTTACGTTATTATGGATTTGAACATTAGCGAACGCACTGGTCTAGACACCCCCTCCTTAAATCCGTCCTAAATGTATGGCCCCTTAGGCATATAATAAAAGCACTGTCATTGTACGTATCTGGTATGAAGTATTACTATTTTGTAGTTCCAGGAGAAGTCGGACGAAATGGCTCGTGCTCAGCGTATGGTGCGTTATTTATTTTTTATGAAATATCTGTGCTTTATCTTTTATCTTCAAAAGTTTTATGAGATTTTTGGGCCTATAAATTAAGCTAGGGATGGGAGAGCTGCCAATCAGAGGTCCCTCTTTATTCTTCGTACATACAAAATATGTATAAGAGATATAGAACGTGCCACTTTGAGAGACGTTATTTACTAATTTATAAGTGTTAGTGTGACCCAGAATTTTGGTAGACCTAAATGATGTTAACTTCGATGAGGAGGTAAGATAAGATTTAAAAATTGTTATCTTAAAATATTAATTTAAACAAAATGATCGTTTATTCTTCTTCATAATTTTCAGCTTCTTGCTGCTAAAGAAAAGTCTACTGGAAATATGCAGGTAAACTGAATAATGTTATTCAGAAATTGATCGTCGTTTACAGTTGCGTATAGACGGGTATATTTACTTTACTGTTGATTGGTTTCATTAATTTAATTGGTTCAATATAGGGATTAACAGTAAGACAAACATCAAGTTCAATATTTCAAGAAAGAGGGTACACTCTGTATTCCATAAAAATTGAAGAGCTTTCAGTTTTTGAAAGGACAATTTGCATCTTACTTTTATTGTACTCTGATTATTTCTACCCTTTTAAGAGAATTTTCAATATGCATATGAATATTGCATTTTACTAAGCGTACGTGCGTACAGTGGGCAGGGGGTATGGTCCAAAGCGTACGCACTGCGTACAAGGGGGGATCGGAAATTGACACATTTTTGCGTACGTACTAAATATTCACAACAATCTGGGGTATGATTGTCTAGATTGGCTAAAAAGATGATATTATCACTATGATATATCATAAATATACTGGTATGTTGTTTTATTTTTATGTAGTCACACATTGTGTTTCCCTTTTAGGTACTTGATCTGCTGTCAAGTGGTCTGCAGAAGATACTATTGCAGTGAAGGGCCTTATCCTAGTATGTATCTCACTCATTTAACCAAACAAAATTATAAATATTAAAAGTATAAATAGTTTGAAGGACTTTTCAGGGTGATCTGTTCTTAGAAATTATTATAGCTTGTAATTTATAAGGTATAGGAAAATTGACCTGGGCGGTTTAGTTATTCTAAAATATTGATATACACATCTGTCCATTACGGTGTCAATTGGTTAAATTTTAAATGTCATTTCTTTCCTTTCAGGCAAGGCGAAGATTATAGAATTCCTCGGCATGAAATCCACAAAGAGTATCGAACACTTACCCCAAGATGAACAGTACAAAAAGATACGAGCTAAAGTGACCAACGAAAGAAAGACAGTGCACATCAACATAAATAAAAATCTTGAGGTAATATTATCAAAGAAACAGCAGGTTAACCTAGATGATAAAGTTGAAGGGTGATGGAACACTTGTCTTAAAAGTACCCAGTCTTTGAAGTTTGCGGGCCCTTAAGTATATCGTCGCTACGCAACTACGTAGGCAGTAGGATGTCACTTCATTGCAGTGTAACCCCTTTTTGGCAACGTTCCAACGACCACATGATTCTTTCTTCACATTTTATTTGAGTACAGTATTGAATTTAAAAAAAAAAAACAACGGAACAGAACCGAAATTTTGGAATTCGGTTTTCGGTAATCAACCAACAGAGAAATTTCGCTCGGATTTCGCTGAAACCGGCACGCCCCTACTATTCTCAAATAAGAATTTTGAGTATACTTATCGACTCTGATAGCGTAGTTTAACGTTTCATTTATTTGTAGATCTCCAATACCAGACTTAGGTAGACCATGCTCGAAAAAAGAAAATAGGTAGACCTCATTTATATTCTTTGGATAAAAACATTTGTAAGTAAAGACATACGCAATGCTTTGTTTGTGAACGATTGTGACATTGTTCCTTCCAAATGTACGGCCCCACAAATAATTATGTAAATTCTCCTTATGTACCATGAATGAGTATGGCATATCTCAATCGCAGCAACAGTGTATAGATTTATATTTATTCATTTCATACTTTTTAAACTTTTGTTACTTTCAATAACAAGAAGCACTAACATAACACCCCAGAATAAATAACGACATCGGAAAGTGAACATCCATTTTGCACGTGCGCAAAAAGAGAGGGGAGCATGTCTATCCGTGTGAGTACGCTATTGTTAAACTCTATAATGAAGGCTCAATTTTTGACATACATAGGGGGAGAGGGAATAAAAGAGTAACAAATTTTTGCGCACGCACTAAAGGAATGGCCCAAAATCTCAAGCGCGCTCTAAAGGACTAAAAGATCACGAAGGAAATTCACGGAAAAAGGGAATTGTACGTTTGCTCGAATCCCATAGAAGCACCCAGCCCATGGGCTATCCCTATAATAATACCTTTTGTGATGATATTTTTTCGGGGATAGGGAGATTTTATGTATCACTTTATATATGTATTTTTGTTCTTAATATTTATTGCCTATGTGCCTGTATTTGATGGTTTGAGGTTAAAGATAAGTAACAACCAATGTGTCATTGCTTCATGGTTGAAAAATTGTTGAAACACAAATAAAAACAGTACATCATATTTCACTTCTCTTTTATTAACACTCTCAAAATGGTAGTGGCTTGATCAATTCGACATCGGACGGATAGCACCCAGTATATTTAATCACTAAATATATGATGTCTTGCGCCCAGTCAACAATTTGACCTCACTGTGATCTCACTGTGACTTAACAACAATCACGTGCTCATGTCATAGTATGATGTCACTGTGAGCTAAATTGTCATAATGTGCCATTGGGTAGAATAACACAAGGTCCCGGCACTGATAACTCCTGATGGTCGCACAATACACGCTCGTCGTGTCATCCCGTACTCATGACATATCTTCGGCACCCTCATGTTGCGATGAGGTAGCTTGACGTTGTTCCTTGTCAAGCATTGCCGCCGTCTCTGCGCCCTCAAACCTTGGCGTCTCTCGCGATGATTTCGTTCTTTCCACAACTTTGGGCCTGAAATAGAACGCGTGTGTATCTATTTAGATCTGCTACCGCTGAATAGGTTGCAAACGGCATCTATGAAACTACACTTGAATATGCGAACAGGGTAGAGGTGTATTGAAATATCATTTTTTTAAATATAAATTCACGATTGCACTATGAATCGTTGAAAAATGTTAACGATGAGAAATAGGTGTAGATCGTTTTGCCACTGATCACTTTGCAACCGACCACTTTTCCACCACAAAGAAATAAGCAAAAAATTCTTACTACTTATTACTTAAAACCTAGTAGCTACAACTAATCTATAAACTTACCTTATTTATTGATTTTAATTTACTCAAAACAGTAACAAATTTTGCTACTAGGTTTTACCTTTAGGCAACAGGCTTGTATGCATTGTAAATATGTGTTCGATCATTGTTTTGTATATCAATGCCTTATACTCCCTTCAGCAGCCATCTAAATATAAGCTAAGTTATATGCTAATTTTTCAGAGGGAGACCATGGTATTAAAAACAAGACATGCGGAGACCAAGTGGATAGAGTTGAACAATATTTCTTTCTTAAATGAAATATAATAGTATGGTATTGCAGTTTAAAACAAATATATCTAAAATATATAAAATAAAGACAATGCTCCCGAACAATTCCCTTCGTAGGACAATTCCCCCTATGTCTATTCCCCCAATTCATTTTTATTTTTCTTATTTTTACTTTTATTTGTATTACTTCTCTCTTTTCAAAATAAATTATTGCCCTTTTATCTTTTAATTGGAGGCCGTGTAATTGTCCTTTCAACATTGTCGCGTTTTATTTTGAAAAAAAAGACAAGAGATGAGTACCACCTTGTGTTATTATCACAGTACAGCCCATTTCCCCTTAATTAAAACCTAGTAGCTACAACTAATTTATAAACTTATCTTATTTTTTGATTTACTCAAAATAGTAAAAATTGTCCTAGACCCATTGCTATATACATGATTTTAGTAAACATAACTCTGTAGGCTACTTTTAATATCATAGTTTTAATGTCATAATTTTTCAATGGGAGACCATGGTATTAAAAAACCTACATACGGATAATAAGTAGATATAGTTGCACAATATTTTTTTCTTAAATGTAATGCTATAGTATGGTATTGCAGTTTAAAGTATATATATAAGAATAAAGAAAATTCTCGGGAATTTTAGGTATGCTTTGTATCTCACTTATTGAATGGCCTGCGACGGCGTCGCAAACAGTCGAAACACATATGTTGCGGAAGAAGTTGCGGAAGTGCAAATTTCTGACTGTTTCGAATAAAAAAATCCGAGAATTTAGTTTTTAGCACTTGTACTAGCAGTATTAAGTTTTAATATATTGCTAAAGGGAACAGGACAATACAACCCAGACAATTCCCCCAGTCAATTCTCCCTGGCAATTTCCCCTTCCTCAGAACAATTCCCTGTTAGGCCTATTCCCTAAATTCAGTTTTTGGTCTTATTTTTTTTTATTTGTATTTTTTTCTCTCTTTTCTATCAAGTTATTGCCCCTTTATCTTTTAATTGGAGGCCGTGTAATTGTCCTTTCAACATTATCACGTTTTATTTTGAAAAAAAAACAACAAAAGATGAGTACCACCTTGTGTTATTATCACAGTACAGCCCATTTCCCCTTAATTAAAACATAGTAGCTACAACTAATTTATAAACTTATCTTATTTATTGATTTACTCAAAATAGTAAAAATTGTCCTAGACCCATTGCTATATACATGATTTTAGTAAACATAACTCTGTAGACAACTTTTAATATCACAGTTTTAATGTCATAATTTTTCATTGGGAGACCATTGTATTAAAAAACCTACATACGGAGAATAAGTAGATACAGTTGCACAATATTTTTTTTCTTAAATGTAATGCTATAGTATGGTATTGCAGTTTAAAGTATATATATATATAAGAATAAAGAAAATTCTCGGGAATTTTAGGTATGCTTTGTATCTCACTTATTGAATGGCCTGCGACGGCGTCGCAAACAGTCGAAACACATATGTTGCGGAAGAAGTTGCGGAAGTGCAAATTTCTGACTGTTTCGAATAAAAAAAATCCGAGAATTTAATTTTTAGCACTTGTACTAGCAGTATTAAGTTTTAATATATTGCTAAAGGGAACAGGACAATGCAACCCAGACAATTCCCCCAGTCAATTCTCCCCGGCAATTTCCCCTTCCTCAGAACAATTCCCTTCGTAGAACAATTCCCTGTTAGGCCTATTTCCCCAATTCAGTTTTTGGTCTTATTTTTTTTTTGTCTTTTTTTCTCTCTTTTCTATCAAGTTATTGCCTCTTTATCTTTTAATTGGAGGCCGTGTAATTGTCCTTTCAACATTGTCACGTTTTATTTTGAAAAAAAATACAAGAGATGAGTACCACCTTGTGTTATTATCACAGTACAGCCCATTTCCCCTTAATTAAAACCTAGTAGCTACAACTAATTTATAAACTTATCTTATTTATTGATTTACTCAAAATAGTAAAAATTGTCCTAGACCCATTGCTATATACATGATTTTAGTAAACATAACTCTGTAGGCTACTTTTAATATCATAGTTTTAATGTCATAATTTTTCATTGGGAGACCATTGTATTAAAAAACCTACATACGGAGAATAAGTAGATATAGTTGCACAATATTTTTTTTCTTAAATGTAATGCTATAGTATGGTATTGCAGTTTAAAGTATATATATATATAAGAATAAAGAAATTTCTCGGGAATATTAGGTATGCTTTGTATCTCACTTATTGAATGGCCTGCGGCGGCGTCGCAAACAGTCGAAACACATATGTTGCGGAAGAAGTTGCGGAAGTGCAAATTTCTGACTGTTTCGAATAAAAACAAGTTTGGGCGTATCAGTTTATGTTTTGATGTTGGATATAATATGTAGCAATATATGGATACTTATTTGCCACCTCTTTTCTATAATTTTTGTGTTTTAGCAGAAATGCGATGGGATCTAATTCTTTTTATATGCTCTTGTAACGTATCGCTTGAAACATTTTGCACTATTTTATCATTGGATGTGCACTACAACGAGCGTGAAGAATCTGAGTG
Organism: Protula sp. h YS-2021; assembly: GCA_949752745.1. Classification (NCBI taxonomy): domain Eukaryota; kingdom Metazoa; phylum Annelida; class Polychaeta; order Sabellida; family Serpulidae; genus Protula; species Protula sp. h YS-2021. Next base: position 111,906,691 of record OX457024.1, read on the forward strand.
TAAACATGGAGATACAGAACCTGTGATTTGAATGTGAAAATTGCGTGCGTGATCTGACTTCCAATATACAAGCGTTCATGTAAGCATAGGCTGAGAATACTTGCAGTGTTACTTAGTGGTAAGAGGTAGCTAGAACTTTACATGGGTCGAGAGAGTGTCTGCAAGTATTTGACATCTGTGTGTCTGTAGGCATACACTGAATAGTTGCTTGTACCTGATCGTGAACCGAATATTAAGTTAAGTATTAGAAGCAAATATATCCAGCAAACCAATTAAAAAACATCCGAACCCAAAATCCATATATTGAAAGAAAAATAGAATTTCATCAAAGTGCTAGCAACCTCTGGATAGCGTGCGTGTTTATTTCGGTTGAAATTAAGTAATAAGTGGAATTTTGGCTTTCAATGACAGGTACAGAATCCCCCTCCAATCCCAAAAAATCTCCCTTATAAACACTCTGTTTAGTTCATGTAATAACTTGCTTTTCGGTGGCCAAATTTTGGGAAAAAATGAAACCTTGTCATTGATTTATAGTCAAAACAAACGACTACTATTGTGAAAATCCTAAGATTTAAATGAGGCTACAGTAAGTTTGTATATCTAAATCGCATTTAATTTAATACAGGCGAAATGTTTGACATAACCCAACTAAGGCCTCTATCTGTGCGCTATTGATTCATATACTTGTTTTGTTTCCTCAGTACTCTGTGTGTGCAGTGTTTGGCAAACGTGTTGCGTTACTTAAATACTCCTGTTTGTAAAACACGCACTAGCAAACCTCTGTTGCTGGGTTTCAGACAGGCTGTGTGTACTGCTGTCTGGGTAAAATAACGTCGCTATATCAGCGGAATAATTGGTTCTAAAAGATTCAAGGAAAATGGATTTGTTAGGCGTGTCTATGAAAGTGAAGGTTTCTGGTAGAAATATATCTTACGCTTGGGTATTTTTGCTGGATAGTAACGCCAGTTATCGTATTAATTTGTGAGTATAAATTGTTTGTACTTTTTTGGTTGATTACAGCCCCCCCCCCTCTAGAACAGTAGCCATCACATTGCAATAGAATTTTCTTGTTGCCCTCGCCCCGTGTGTTAGTTCAGTATGTGTACTTTAAGAGTCACATTTTGGAAAAAAAGTGTCAGGAATCTGTAAAATGTTGAGGGCTATTTTGCCCAGTTGTGTAGAGTGTTAGGCAGTTCAGTTTATGGTCAATTTCTCGATTGTATAGCAGAAATTCTTAAAAATTCATTGTGATTGGTTTAGTGGATAAAGGTCCTGTTCACGGACTTTCATTTGCAACTAGTTTCAAGCCTCTAGGATGTGTATTAAGCGAGCCCTGAGGGGTTAGACGCACCATGGGGTCGATGGCACCAAACCAAGCAGAACCTTTCTGGTGTTGATGAGCTTCGACTAAGGTTTGCCTCAGATGTATCATACCGCCACTTTCCGCAATTTTCCTTCAGTGACTTTTTCCGCCAGTTCGTCTGTGGTAAAATGAGACTGTGAACTTTTGGCTTCTTTTCATGACTTCAGCGCCTTGAATTCCAACGTGAGACTCTCGAAGACCGCAGTGAAAATAATAACTGCCTAGTGCAGTTCAGATGGGTTCATGTGCTAGTAACCTCTGAATCCAAAGCGGTGTTCAAAAAGGTTCATAATTAGTCAAAATAGGTCGTAATTAGTCAATGACAGGTTTAAAATTTACCCTTTACTTTCAGTAAATATTGTTGTTTTATTCCCAGAATATTTCTCTCTTTTTACCACCGAGTTTTGATTTAAAAAAAGCAAAACAAAAAAACTTGTCATTGATTTCCAGTCAAATTAATGACTCCTGCTGTTGTGTAAATAACAAACATTGCAATAGTTTTCAGTGAAAATGCAGAGTTAAAAGTTTACAATATGCCCAGTGGACATGTATATGTAATCATGTTTACGCTAGTTGTTTTGTGAAAGACGTAGTTGAATTCTGTATAATTTTTCCATGAATGTCAGGTTAATTTTGTTAGCGATCTTAAAATTCCGATGTGGTGTCATAATTTCTTTATACGGGCATGTTATGTCACTTGGGGCATGTTATAATGTTAAATAAAATATGTTTCAATAAAAAAAATGATCTCCTTCCCCTCCCTACTGGTGAACGAATGTTTTATAAACTGTGTGTAACTGTTCGATATTTGTGATAAATTTTGTTTGAAATATAGTTAAAGCTTCGGAAGGCCCCCCCACCCTGTCTGTGGCAGCATGTGGTTGTCAAAAAAGATTGTCTTTTTTTTAGGACTTTAATCCTAATTCCACAGGTCACCTTCAGCTCTGGGTGTTTATTATTGTTTTTTTTTTCGAGTTAAAAGTTTGGTAAAATGTGTACGAAATCTTACTAGTTTCACAGCCTGGGACGCATGTTATGGCAGAAATTGCATTTTTTATTTTTCGGTCATTTTCGGCTAAAGCTACTGTACTAATGTTTAATATAATCAGCTGATGTTTATTGTTCGCAGCTGCCTTCAAAGCTCTCTCCCTCACGTACAGTGCAGCCAAGACCACTGAGTTATAGGCCATTCTTTTGTGTGCAATTTTTGCGGCCTGGTTATATTCGGCAGTCCCGCGTACGCGTTAAACTGCTCCGTAAAACATTTTATTTTTTGGAAAATTTAAAATAGTTAATCTTACGAGATCTCCCCAAATTCAGTCGTTTAAAACGGCCCCAAAATTTGAAACATATTGCGTTGAAGCTTACCTAAAAAACTGTACTAAAACATGTTTCAAGTATCCTGTGTTCAACTCAATCGTGTTGTTACTTAAAATAGACCTCTCAAAATTGATCAAATCTTAAAAGGTATATTCAGCTTTCCATTATGCTCATTATTTTGATAAAACTTTATCCAGATCTATTTTCAAAGCGTTTTATTTCTACCGATAAAACTTTGCCGTGTACCGTGTACTGTTTGTTTACTATGTATAGGCCAAGGCAGCGGTCTTGCTGCTTGTCAGCTGATCTGTACTGTTTCGTTATTGATCGAGTTTTCTCTCTCTCTCTCTCTCTCTGTGACACAAGCCCGGCTTATATTCAAACGAGTACTCTCCCTCTGTCTCTGTAGCACAGGCCTGGCTTATACCTTCCTTACTGTCGTGTATAAAATTTATTCATATTAACTGTCAATCATTTTCAAAAGGGGCGGAGTCAGAGATCATGTGATTAATTTGTACGACGGTCGATGTGTCACATGATTTCAGGTTTGCGTTATGATGTTATATATGCGTTGATTTTTTATCGCGTTTTCGTTTCAACACCGTGTCGCGTCAAAAATCGAAAGATGTTGCGTGCGTTCAGTTTGCGGTACGAAAGCGAACGCTCGTGTGTTATTTTAGCGCTTCTGTTTAATTTTTTATAGCAAAAAAACCTCCTTGGAGCTCATATTAGGAAAGTACCACCTTAGCACGTGACAAAAGGGAATTCCGTACGATCGCCTCGTTTTGAATTTTGGAAAATACCTTTATTTAAAGTGTAAAAATTCTACCCGCCCATCCAAATAATTTTTTTTTGAATTCGTTCCCGAAACCTTTTTGATATTTATCGTGTAAAAATAATTGTTGAATTATGTTCTGGATTGGTTTTGAATTTAAGATGTCTCAAATAGTCGTCAATGATTAAGACTTGTCTTAAATCGTATTTGTGTTTTATTCTGGTGCTATGTGCGTTAGTTTTCTCATTATTTTTTTAACTAGACCGACTAATCGACATCTAAATAAACACTCATGATTTTTTTATGGATGACCAGCTTGAAATAATTTAGATAAAATAATAATTGCTCCCTTCTATTGGCCTGAAAGGAAACGTATATCAGTCATTTAATTTCATTTCTTTATATCCTTATCCCACCTGAATTCAGCCGAAACGCAAAAACTTTTCGGCAAAAGTCAAAGTGTGAATTGGCTTATCCTAAAATCCCTGGTTCGAAACTGGACAGGGGTGGAAAGCAAGAGATTGGCTTTCGCTCAAGTTAGGTCAGCTAAACGACTGCACTAGATTATTCACCACCACGGAATTCAAAATTAGCACAAATGAGTCTTCCGGCCATCCCTTAAAACAAAACAAAAAAGGCCTCAGCAACAAAGCAGTTATACCTACAGCAAAACTCGCAGCTTCAACTAGGAACACAAGAAACACCCACAAACATGCTTTTAGGCATCTCCAAGTAAGAACTGACATCTATAAACATAGTTTCATTGCAGCCACAATAGTAGATTGGAATAGTCTCCCCACTAGCGTATTTCAAGAACATTACCCAGCTTCAGAGCACGTTGAGGAATTTACCATTTACATTAGAAGTTCATTCATCTAGGTTCCTTGGCGCTTGTGCGGTGTTATAACATCGTGAGATGACACACCTTTAATATTGCGAAGATTTCATACTCTATGTATTTCTAGATAAATCTGAAATCTATAAAAAAAAATTGTGCTGAAACGGTAGATAAACACTAAAACATCAATATACTTTGTTCTTTTTCGCCGGAAAAGCCTGGAGAAAACCCGTGTTGCTGGTTCGAGCTTCGCCATTGACTGAAAGTGTGTCAGTTTCTGCTCCATGGTGTTTTAATCTCCTTTGGCTGTAGATATTAAAGTTTTTATTCATGGAAATACTAATCCCTGGCCGGTTTAGATGCCATAGAGCCTGGTGACTGACTAGTACTACTACTTGTTCCATGATATATTGATAGTTATAACATAGAGCACAATAGTTTTGAATAAGCCAATTCATACTTTCATACTTTTAAGGATAGCCAATTTAAAATCCACGGGGTGGGGTGAATACATGAGAGGAGGAAAAGAAGTGAATTTGACCTAGATAGGCCAAAAGTCAACTTCAGTTGCTGCATGCAAATTTACGTTCACGGTGCACTATCAGCAACTTGTTTTCATAATATTCCAAAATAATATTTTGGAACTACAGAGCACATGTATTTGTTATTGTTGATGTTGGTTAAGGTCCCTACATGTTACAGATATGACGCTGTGGCCCACGCAAACAAAGGAGCAATAGTACTCGTACTAATTAAAAGGTTGTCACTCGCTTCATTTTTATATGTTGAAAATTATGGAACGTTTATTGGATATATTTTTGCAGGATAACTTCAGTCGAACCTTGCATATATGCGGCCCGAGGTTTTACAAGAATGAAAAACATGACTCCGCAGAATTCAAGTGACAAGAAAGCTTCAACAGATGTTGTCATGTCCTCAGGAGAAGCTTTAGATGTACTTTCTAATTTTCTCGTGCCAGTATCTAATGTTGTTAACAGGTATGGAATATTATATCTTTGCCAAGGTTAAAGTGTTCAAAATGTTAGAATTAATGATTGACACGTAAACTTTGTTTCAGTATGCCTAATAGGAATTTAAATTGTGACGAAAGAGATGAACTTGATGCGGCTTGTCATGTAATATTTTATTTTGAAGCATATAGAGATGTATGGTACTGTACTTTAATTTGTTTTAGAATTACTTTAAAAGCGGTACGATAATGAAGTACATGAATTGATATTTCAGAGATTTAAATGAGCATATCAAGGCATGTTTTCCGTTTCGTAAATTCAGGGGTGGCTTCTTCCTTAAGCACAAGAAAACAAATGATGATGACGTGATTGCCAGACTAGAAACGCCAGGAAAGATCGATGTTTGCGACAAGTGAGACTTTGCCATCTTCAATGTACACCAGCTGTGAACCCAGTGCGGAAGAAGCCTCAATTCAAACTGCTGCTTTTTTCGAGGGTATATGAAGTGACAAAATACTGAGTAGATTGCGTGAACAGAACAGATCTTTTCTGACTTCTTTTTTAAAATACTAGATTATGTGGATGCAGCGGATGAATGGCGGGCAGATCGGGGCTTCCTTATTAAAGAACTACTTGAGAGCTCAGCTGGACAAATACGAGAAAATGACGCTTGCTCACCACTCGCCCATTCACAAGAGGAAGGATGGCATTCACTATGACAGTCTCGCTTCGCAGTTTTGCACCTGTTCCACTTCAACTCCGACAATCTCGTCACAAAGCATGCGCTGTGCCTGATTGCTACAGAGCTGTCGTTATCCGATTTCTACAGTATGACCGCGAACTGATCATGGACGCTCATTAGACCTGAAATTTAATTTTACAGATCCTGCCATATTTTGCCGTGATCTAAGTGACAAAATACCAAATGTTGTACAGTCGTCGCGATACTCGGTTCGTTACGCAAACGACTGAAACGGCTAGTTTGTGATACGCTGCCCTCGCAACCAGCGCAACACTCACTCACCCCACCCGCCCCCTCCAGTAAAGCGAAATAAACAAATCATTGGGACGGAGGTGCAGGAAGTCAAACATTAGCTAGTGTTAGAAGATATGTTGAGAAAGCGATCGAGCGGCTCAAACGTAACAAAAATGTGACGTTTACTGGTTTTATTGAGGAGTGAGGAGTATTGGTGGGATATGCATATATTTTATCACTATATTGCTAAAGTTTGATGTGCCACCACCGGAGAGCGCAGTAATTCGGCATAAGAAATCGTTATGCATGCACCCTGCAGGAGTTGAACCTACAATGACACTAACAAAAAAGTTGATAATATAAACACACATTTGGTAATATATGCACACAGAATATGCCATCATAGGAAGACCTTTTGTATATGTTAAAATACACTGAAGGTGTCACTTAGAGAGACCATAGATAAAAAATAGTAAATAGGGAGACCAAAGTATGGTCTACCAAAGTTGTATTTTTGGGTTATATATCTTTGATTATTATATATGATGCACATTTGTCCCCCTATTTACTATATTACTAAAGTTTGATGTGCCACCACCGGAGAGCGCAGTAACTCGGCATAAGAAATCGTTATGCGTGCACCCTGCAGGAGTTGAACCTACAATGGCACTAACAAAAAAGTTGATAATATATACACACATTTGATAATATATGCACACAGAATAAGCCAACATAGGGACACCTTTTGTATATGTTGAAAGACACTAAAGGTGTCACTTAGAGAGACCATAGGTAAAAAATAGTTAGAAAGACCATAAATAAAAATAGTAAATAGGGAGACCAAAGTCCCCGTATTTACTATTTTCATGCATGCTCTCTGTAAAATAATAATTAAAAAACCTTTACTATTATCTCAGCTACACCCACATATTGGTAGTAAAACCAAATAAAAATAATAATAGAAATAAAACAAAAACAACGAAACGCGATTTTGCAAAGATTTTTAAAATAAATTTATTTTGATACAATAAAGTGTTTCATTTTTTAGTAGTTCTTCAAAGAAATAGTCGTGTAGTAATCTCAAAGTAAATTTACATTGAGAAATGAAATGACGCGATGGATCTCCCATTGTTTTCCTGTGTATGTGCCCGTACATTTTGTTATTTGGTATATGATGCTTAGGCGGAAAAATATTTAAATAAGCTATATGGCATCAACTTGATGTTTATTCAATAAAGATTGAAAAGCCAAAAAAAAATGCTTGCTTGTATTTATTTTCCCCTTCTCCCCTTCCCCGTTCCTTGGGTGCAGAAAATGTATTAAAGCTCCCCCATTTCCCTCCCTCCCAAAAAGGATGGCAAATTGTAGTTACTTCGAAATTAAGATTTCCAAGTCTGGCCTTCAATGCGGCCGTAGATGATATGCATTCATAAGTTAATATATCGTTTCATGTGTAAACATCCGGTGGCCTTGAGGGGTCAGCTGGGGTAGTATCTCGGGGAAATATCAGAAACGGAAAAATGAACCATCACTGTTTAATATGGTATGACAGCCTTCTCAAAAACCAGTTTCACATGCTGTTGTGGCATAGTTCGATACTTGTCTTGCTGTGCTTTGCCCTGAGATTGCCAGTTCATTGCATAAAAATTGTTAGGCAAGCAACCTGTGGCAGTCGAACCCAAAAAAGCATACATGCAAAGAAAAATTCTCATCTCCGCCCTTGTTCTTATTCTGTGTTAATAAGTGTTTGCATAAACACTTAAGAAAATGTTTTATTTTGTAAAATAGATGTTTTGATTCGGGATGAAATTAACTTTTCGGGAGTGGCGGTCGTGAGGTACAGTTGACCACAGGTACATTCTCTTGTATCTGTGGCCGTATTCACGAACATCTGAGTTTATTTACTTAGATATTGAACTTAGATCTCAAGATTAAAGTTTGCTTACTTAAGTCACATTCAATACGTAAGTTTATCAACTTACATGCTAAGTCAATATTGCAAAATTTTCATAAAGAGTGCGACTAATCGTAATCGTATAAACTGGTTGTCAATATAAATATCGAAGGCCGATGAAAACTTTTAGATGTTTCGGGGCGGCAAAGCTTCTTCTTGTTTCCGACTCCAAATTTTCGAGATTTTCCACCAAAAAATGAATATCTTCTCTTGAAAATCTATGTCAAGTTAAGAGTTCATCGTCATTGTAAACTTCAAACGGATTACTCCTATCTCGAAACACTTTCCCTCCTAAAAACCCTTTCATATTCTTCATTTAATCTCAACAAATTCATTGTTGCCAAGGTAAACAAAGCACTTCAGGTATTTAAATATCGCGTGGGATTGAACTTAGAAATCTAAGTGTAGTCCGAAGTAAACTTAGAAGTTTGAACTTATACTTGAGTGGAAGTTTAAACTTACATTTTGTGAATACCGCTAAGTTTAACCAACGGGAAAGTTTACTGTTACATTTTTGCACTTAGATTGACTCTAAGTTTAAACTGACACTTTCGCGAATGCCGCCACTGGTTTACGGGTGAATATACCAGGTTGGCTATGGTTACGGCCTGTCCCTAAACAAAAATTATTGCCAATATCTGCAGGCAATAACTGAATTGTGTCAGTGTAATTACGGGCAATTTGGTGCCATGATTATTGGTTTTAACTTAGTCCCAGATCACTCTTGCGGTCTACCTATGAACGTGTCATTGATGTCAATTTTGTTAATCTCGGCGCATGACTCAGGCCACTGGCGTTAATTTAGAAAGAGTGCATCACACAAATGACCCAATTATAAACACAACGCACAATTTCTGAGGTTAAACAACAATTTTGTACTGAGAAAAATATTCTTGGGATCAGGATATAAAATCTCCCATTATCTCACACAGCAACAATAAGTCAATTCGCACTTTTACTTTTGCCAAAAAGTTTTCGCGGTTCGGCTGAATTTAGGTGGGATAAGGATATAAAGAAATGATAGAAAAAACGGTAAAAAACAACAAAATTCCATTTTACCAGCAAACATGTTCTCATGTTGGTTATTAAAGGGACTGAATAATATATAAAATACTTTTTAGAAGATCGTATGATGGGTTTATAAATTTGAAAGTGTGCATGTTCAAAGAAAATTAGAATTTTGAGGTTTTCCCTTATCATTTCTTTATAATTTATCTCCCAACATTTGCAGTCAAAACAACACCTCCACTGGAAAGATCCAAAAGTGCGAATTGGCTTATGGCTGTACAATAAGCCAATTCGCACTTTGACTTTTTCAGAAAAGTTTTTACGTTTCGGCTGAATTCAGGTGGGATAAGGATATAAAGAAATGATAGATGAAAACCGAAAAAATCAACAAAATTCCATTTTGCCAGCAACATATTCACATGTTGGTTATTAAAGGGACTGAATAATATGTAAAATAGCTTTTAAAGATCATATGATGGCTTCATAAATTTGAAAGCGTGCATGTTGAAAGAAAATTAGAAACTTGATGTTTTCTCCTTATCATTTCTTTATAATTTATCCCAAAAATGTTTGCAGCCGAAACAACATCTTCACCGGAAAGACCCGAAAATGCGAACTGGCTTATTACAGGAACTGTGACCATTTCTGTCCTAGGAAGATTGATCAAGTCATCTTCATGCAATAAGCCAAGTCACACTTTGGGTGTTTCGAATAATTTGCGAAAGAAATTTGATTTTCGACTGCGAGGGAACCAAAAAAATTAAAGAAATGACAGAAAAATATGGAAGAAATATCGCAAAAACAGCTTATACTCGGAACATAAAAGAAATTGAAACTTGAAACTATTTGTTAAAACTTATAATACATTTTTAAATAGCACAGGAGTTGTTAAAAACCTGACTGCTCTTTGGTGCAAGAGAAATTTGACATTTAGGTGAAATTTCTCTATCATTTCTTTCATTTTTTACCCGGTTACTTTTATTCGAAACGCAGAACTTTTGCACATTTTTGTTGGGAACGCCCTAAGTGTGATGTGGCTTGTGGGTAACTGGGGGCATAATGAGCGATATTTGGAGTTTATAGCAGTTTTATACCAATACAACTTCTTCGCTATTTAAGCTAAGTAATAACACTTTTCTAAATGGTAAAAATTATTCAAAGAGCTAGCTTCCTGGCATGTGACAAATTGGCCAAAATGTCTGCAATTGCGTTTTGCCCCCACGCAAGAACTGGCAGTTTTTGATCACGTGATGAAAATGTTAAATCTTATTGGTAGATGTAAGGTTGTGACGTGAACTCAAGAATAGAAAGGGTCCGCTGGGACTAGTTTTAACATTGGTAACTGTAAACAAGAGGGCGATAATATAGGTTTTGTGCTAAAACATAAGATAAGAGCTTACTCTGCACGGCAGTAATATGTCAAGTAGTCTTCAGGCTGCATGTAATAGTTTCAAGTATTTTGTTATTTAGTTTAACTGCTTTCTTTCAAGTTATTTTCATTAGTTACTTCTCTTCGTCTCTGGCGGGTAGATGTAAACAATACAAACAAAATTACCTGAAGTTTGTAACCACAACTCTCGCGGAAATAGACGAAACTGTGAATTGTTTTTATTCCGAATAACTCTCCTCTAAAACTTGTATAAAGTGCAAGTAAATTATTAAATTACAAAAAAAAAAAAAAGATTTAGCGAGTCCACTGACTCTGCTAAAAATGATCATTTGGAGAACCGGGCTCATATACAAAACTAAGGAGACGGTCTCTTTTAGTGGGTGTGTTTCTGGCAAAAACGTTGGTCGAATAATGGAGACCTCGAATTTTTGTTTATTTGTTATTGTTGTGTTTTTTTCAAAACAACCATAACAGATAATAACAATAATATTAATTTAAAATATCTATGCGATAACAAAAGAAAAAACACGGAAGAGAAGGGATATACGTTTGGTCTCCCCATCTATTATTTATAAGCATGGTCTCCCCAGGTCGCAAGGTAGGTGTATATATATATATATATATATATATATATATATATATATATATATATATATATATATATATATATATATATATATATATATATATATATATATATATATATATATAGTAGATGTGCAACATCGTATCATTTTTAAAATCCGCTAAAAATTCTCAAAAATACAACTTCTCAAATATATATATTTTTGGCCCAGCTTACGTTACACGTAAGCTATGGTATATCTATCGATTTGCAGACGGCGTCCGTTAGTTAGTTGTTTATTCCCAACCAGTAGAACCTGTAGGGAATATATGCCATCGACCGTGTGTCGGTCTGTCAGCCTGTCATCAACAGCTTTTTAATACGCTAACCTGCAAGTATTTTAATGAAACTTCGTATGTAGCTTCTATGGGAACAAACACAGATTGGTATTGTAAATGGGCCAGGTTGGCCCAAGGAAAATTGACCAGCTGAACTTAGAAATTTGAGCTCTTGATTGACTGTTGTGTGAGCTTGTTAACACGATAACTTAAAACGGCTGCAAGAATTTCAATGAAACTTGGTATGGGAACAAACACAGATTGGTATTGTAAATGGGCCAGGTTCGTAAAAGGAAAATGCAAAATTTCCGCTCTTGATTGACTATTGATGGCCGTGATTAACCGATGGGAGGGAGGGTTGTGGGGAATATGTGGGCTACTCACACTGCTCTAGATCAAATAAAACTCTGTGAAAGGGTTGACGGTGGAAAATAAAAAATGGTTGTTGGTGAGTTAAGTCTCCGAGACATTTGTAGTTGTTTGCAAAAACAAGAAATGTAATTGGTGTCGATTGAAAGTGTGTGATAAAATTTTATTCATTATTTATTTCTTTGTACCAGACTACTCGGTCCATATACTATATATATATATACTATTTCTTTACATAATTATATCAGCATATAATATTTTAGTCATGATATATGCATATACAATGTGAATAACTAGCTAATAGTCTGTAGCTAATATATTACATACAGAAGCACCCAATTGATTTAAATAAAATTAACGCGTAGGTATTATGTATATCATATCGTACTATTGCATAAATAGCTTTGAATTCAACATTAAATCACTGCATACAATGCTTTTTAATTTTTCATTCTTTGATTTATATATGCGTTTCACAGTGTCGTTTATGTATGATCGTATCATTACATTTGCAACGTTAATATTTATGTCAACCGTTTCTTTGCTAATACTACATTTATAATTTATTGAAAAGAATTTACGAAAAATTTTGTTATATGCGACTTTAAACCTTTTTAGTATATTTTGATTATAATTACACCATATATGTGCGCAGTAGAAATTTGAAATAAATGTCTGTCCTCTTATATTTTGTGCACTGGCCGCTCTAGTATATTTTGGTATGAGACATCACTAAGGGGTCGTGCATACAGCTTGTGGTTTTTTAATCGATCGGCTGATTGATTAATTTTATTTTTGGGGATCTTTGAAGAAAAAAATTAAATGGATCTCCTACATTTTTCATACGATGTCATTTATTTTTCGTACGAGGCATTCCCAAATCGCGCTTGTGGCTTGCACATTTTATCTCATTTCGGAATTTTTTTTATTTTTTGGGGAAGTTATGAAGAGAATACTTTAAAATGCATAAATATCATTTACTTTGGTTGTGAGGCATGCTAAGGGGCTGACGAATACGACTTGCGTATTTTGAGTCGAACCGGTAATTGCTGAGCAAAATGAATTTCCTCGTACAGTTCTTATTAATTTTTTGTATAAGTCCTTATTAATTTTTGCATAAGCCCTCTCTTGGGAGGGAGGGGGGATGAGGATGCATACGGCCTTTGCTTTTTGAAAAAATCGGGAAATGTTCGGGAATTTTCTCGGAATTTTTGAAAAAAAAATGAATCTACAGTTTCAGGAGGTCTTCTTGGGCTTTTTGAGTTGATCGGGGAATTCTTCAATGTATTGGCAATTTTTGAGTAAAATACTTCAAACTGCATTTCTTACCAGAATTTAAATCCGTTTTTATGTATTTATGGTATAAGGTATCTCTAATTGGTCTTGCGCAAGGCTTGAGCTTTTAGATATGATCGAGAAAATTTTGCTTTTTTGGAAATTTTGAAGAAGAAACTTCAAAAAGCATTTCCTCCTACATTTTGATGAGATGTCATTTTTTTGGTATGGGTCATTCTTTGAGGGCTTCTTTTTATCATCTAGTCTTTATATCCATGTATATACATCTAATCTTCTCCTCAATTTTGTGTAATTTTAAGTTCATCAGCTGGTCTCCATGTCCTTATACACATATGTGTACACCGCCACCCCTCCCCCTGAATTGTTGAAGGACGTAAAATGCATATCAAATTCAGTTTTGTTATTGTTTTTTTTTAATTTGGTATAAGACCTCCTAGGCCTTATCGCTTTTCGCAAGCTGGGACTTTGTCATTTGGACAAACTTGCTTTGGTAATAGTGACGAAAATGTTGGCCTAAAAACTGCGGCTAAATAGTAAAGGAAAGTAGCCTCAGTATCGTGTAATTTTAAATTACATTAGCACACATTACTACCTAAGTGTCGGAAATATTGGCCAAAAATCAATTTTCTGTAAACGCATCTCCTAGGGTTGTCACAGAAACTATCATAAAAGATTTTGGTGCAATGTAGGGCACGTAAGTGTCGACCTGCTTGCCAATTGTTTTGGCGACTCGCCAAAATTGCCGGAAATATTGGCCAAAAGCCATGTTTATTGCCGTGTAATCTAAACTCACGCAAGGATATGGTCTTATTATGTTGGTATTTTGTTCAGAAGCGACGGAATTTTTCCTACGTGGCTATTACTTTTTTGGAGTTTAGCAAAAAATTGGCGGATATATTGGAGATAAACCGATTTTGTATTAACATCTTGACTGATGCCAGGTACATAGCCTTACTGTCTTGGTAATTTTCGTTACAGGTTATACTTTCATGTTAGGATTCTTGACATCAGCATTCAGGCGTTTGATCAGATTGATTAGAAATTTAAATGTTCATGGCGGGCTTCTAATGTTTCTTAAGATCACCCATTCTTCAACACCCTCTCGCTTCCTTTCTTTCGGTGCTTTTGTTATTGCCTGTAGTTGTTGTGTCTTAAACAATAGCCCAAACAAAACTGAAATAAACGAAAGAAAAATAGGCTTGAGAAAGATTCCGGTCAACTTCTGGTCTAGTTACTTCATCTAGTTCATCTGATTCAATCAAAAAAGTTCGACAGCGACATTTTCACCACGTATAAGATAAGCATGTTTTCTTCTTTGCATTAACAGTTGCTTAAATGTGAATCCAGACATGCAGCAAACACACCTCTCGGAGATGTTTCGGCCATAAGATAAGGTAAGGTGTGTCTGCCCTGATAAGGTAAGGGTATGGGTTACCTTCCGAATTGCTGTTTTAAATAATAATTTATTGGTGAACGTCTGCGATGTTATTTCTGATTGGTTAGACAAGGGTATAGGTGGCGCAATAAATTTTTGATATTTTCTGCCCTAAAACAAATGCGGTATAATAGACAAAATCAATATCTGTGACGGAATAGACATTATTATTTCAAATACTTTGAAATACTAAAGTTTTGTTATGTGATAATTTGGTATTTCACCTGCACAAACGTTGCCAATTGTTGTGAATTAGGCGTATCTTACTTGTGTAAGTTTTTAATTAATTTATTTGTATATTTTGTTTCAGGGAATTGCTGTTGGCACCCACAGACGACGAACTTCTGAAGCTGGGGAGAGCGCTGTGTAGCACCGACAAACCGCTTATGTCCGACAACAGTGCAGGTCCTCTACATTCTGATGATTATCCCCACCCTCATCCTCTCGAGTTCTGTTCATACTGATATTTTTCGTCAATATTTTTGATGATTTTCGCAATGGTTTACTTCTGATAATTCTCCCTAATGGCTTTTTCTTTTGATTTCTTCCGTATATAATTCCTCTTATTCTTTCTTGCTTTGTTTAAACTAAAACCCTTTCTTTAATTATGTATGCCTTAGATAGTTTCAGCAAATGACGCATACAATTTTTAATATAACCAAAGGTGAAGTGCGAAATGAACATTGACGCGACTGAAATTTGGGTTAGATAAAAAATAATAATTGACTTCTATTCTGTGCGAATTGCCAACGGTTTACATTACTTGTAAGAGTGCGTTATGTTATAGATGTGGTATAATCGCAATGCATTAGTTACTTGCATGTGGAAATGTCTGTTGAGTGGGCAGTGTTGCCACATTATGCTTTTAAAAAAGATTTATACTTTTTTTGGAAATTCCAAAAACGATACTTTTTTATCCGTAAATATTTTTATGCTTTTTAGACAAGCCGACTTCGTCGGATTGGCCTTATCACATCAGTAGAGGGCATATCCTTCGTCTGTATGTACGTGCATGTGTATGTACGCATATAAACCTAAAATGCTTTAACCCTAGTTTTGCTCGGATTCCTTTTAAATTTAGCAGAATGTTCTCCTGAGAGGTCTCTCTTGAAAATTTACTTTTAGGCGGTCAATGAAAAATTGAGGAAATAGGGGCATTTTTTTAGGCAGCATTTAACAAAATTTTAGGCGCTTTTCGAAAGATCTTTTCTTCCACATTTTGATAGGATTGCGTTCAAATTCTGCATAAATGTCTTAATAAACGGCTCTCACTTATAAGGTTTTATTTTTTTTGGCTTCTTTTCTGGTAATTTTGACCGAATTCCTTGAAAATTTCGTAAAATCTTCAACAAGCTCGAAGCATTTTCCTCAGCTCCGCGAGGTTCGAGTTATGGAATATCCACTGTAGTTTTAGACTTCATTATTTATCATCGTTTGAGTCTGGGATAAGGACCCCTGGGACAAGGACCTTTGAGAAAATCCCCACTCCCCGAATGACAAGGGCCCTTGGGGGTCCTTTGATCAGGGGGCCTTGTCTCGGGTGCTCCTGAATAAATCCCTATTGTTTGCGTTGGGATACGTGTAATTTTAACATATTGTATCGTAGGTTTTGATGCTGTGGGCGTACTATAGTTAAACATATTCATCCCTTCTTCCGTCTCCACACTTGAAGAGAAAATAAACTAAAACTGCGCACGCCCCCGGGTGTTGGGAGGGGGGATTAGAACAGATAGGACGCTATTTATGTATTTTATGTACTCCGTCTCTCTCTCTCTCTCTCTCTTTCTCTCGCTGGCTCCCTCTCGCTTTCTCCCTTCTCTCTCTCTCTCTCTCTCTCTCTCCCCGGTCAGTCTCTCTCTCCCTCTCTCTCTCACTCTCTCTCTCTCTCTCTCTCTGTCGCTCGCTCTCTCTCCCCCTCGCCCTCTCTGTCGCTCTCTCTCTCTCTCTCACTCACTCTCCCCTCTCTCTCTCTCCCCTCTCTCTCTCCCTCTCTCTCTGTCTCTCTGTCTCCCACTCTCTCTCTCTGTCGCTCTTTCTCCCTCTCTCTGTCTCACTCTTTCTCTCTCTGTCGCTCTCCCTTGCTCTTTCTCTCTCGCTGTCTCTATCTCTGCCTCTCATTTTATAGTGAAAAGGAAACCTTTTGTTTTTTTCTATTTTCTGTGTGTAACGGGTCGGATCAACTTCAAATTTGGTGGAATTATGCCTTGGATGGAACTGCAGATTGCTTTTGTATTTGACGTATATTGGACAACGAGTGACACCATATGTCGTTCCCTTTGTTTATTGATCTTCCTGGAAATGCCTGTTATTGCTGACAAGTAAATAAGTGAGTCATTTGCTTTCTTGTGCTGTGACAAGCAACTCTTACTCTGGTACAACATACGACCACCTTCCAAACCCGGATAAAGAATACCACGGCAATACCTGTGTTTAGCAACCCGGTTCAAGACCAAGAAAAAATTCAATAAAACCACTATGTACTGCTCGCCTCCTCGACAGAAATAAAGTGCATAAAGTTAAACCTGTTTTTAGCCCGGCTTACGCTACACATCAGCTGGGTGGTATATCTATCGGTCTGCAGACAGAGTCCGTTCGTTAGTTAGTCGTTTATTTAGTAAACTTTTCTTTCAAAATGCATCTCCACCTACATTTATGAACCGATGTCATTTATTTTTGGCATGAGGCGTACTTGAGGGCTTTTGCGTACGGCTTATGCTTTTTAGTCGATCAGATAATTTGTCAAGTTTTGGGAATTTTTGAAGGAAAAATATGAGGTACCCCTAAGCGATTATGCAGATAATTTTTATGTTTTTTAGTCTATCGAACAATTTTTGTATTTTTGGGAATTTTTGAGGAAAAATTTTCAAAAAAAAAATCAAAATGGAACTGCTGCTACATTTTTGATCCGATGTCTTTTATTTTGGTGTGAGGCGTTCCTAAAGAGTCCTGCTTGTGATGCTGCTTTTTTAGTCGATCAGACAATTTTTGTATTTTGGGGGAATTTTTAAAAAAAAATACAAAATGAAATTTCTTCTATAGTTTTATCCAATTTCATATATTTTTGGTATGAGGCATTTTAGGTGGATCGAGTGTACGGCTTGAGGCTTTTTAGTCGATCGGCCCATTTTTAGCCCAGCTTATGTTACACATAAGCTTGGGGTATTCCTATTCGTTTGCGGATAGCGTCCGTTAGTTAGTTAGTTGTTTTTTTTAGTAAACTTTGGTTCAAAATGCATCTGCTCCTACAATTTTGATCCGATGTCATTTTTTTTTGGTATGAGACATCCGTAAGGAGTTACGCATACGGCTTGTGTTTTGTTTAGTCTATCGAGTGACTTTTGAAAGTAGTAGGGAAACGCCGGTTCTGCGTCAATTTGTGACGTCATACTGTCTGGACCGGAAGTGAGAGTTCTGGCTCACTTTATGACGTCATACTGTCTGGAAATGACGTCATCATGTCTGGAAGTGACGTCATCATGTCTGGACCGGAAGTGACGTCATCATGTCTGTTTGTTTGTATCTGCTTGAGTTTGGATGGAGCGCGCGCGTGTTGGGATGACGTGATGATGAAGGGTAAACGTCACAGCAGAGTGTGCGTAAACGTGATTTTGTTTTCGTAATTTGAAATAACGGACTTCCGTTGAAGTGTGGAACTTATATTTGTAACATGTCGCCATTTTAACTGTATAGAAAGTGGAAAAAGTGAGATAACTTTCGCTATACTTTTACTGTTTGATTCAGTTTCATGTAAAGTTTTGTTATAAAGTAGTCACAGGCTATTTTCACAGGTGGCTGTGTGCATTTTTGTAACATGCCGCCATTTTAACTTTGTAAAAAGTGAAAAATTGAGATAACTTCCCTTATACTTGGTCGATTTACATGAAAATTTCACTACTTAATTCAGTTTTATGTAATATTTTAACATTAAGTGGTCACAGGCTATTTACACTGGTAGCTGTATGCATAATGTGACATGCCGCCATTTTAATTTTGTAAAAAGTGAAAAAGTGGTATAACTTTCGCCATAGTTGACCGATTTGCATGAAAATTTTACTGTTTGATTCAGTTTCATGTACAGTTTTGTTATAAAGTTGTCATAGGCTATTTACACCGGTGACTGTATGCATAATGTAACATGCCGCCATTTTGACTTTGCAAAAAGTGACAAAGTGGGATAACTTTCGCTATGGTTGACCGATTTGAATGAAAATTTCACCATTGAATTCAGTTTCATGTAAAGTTTTAACATTAAGTGGTTATAGGCTATTTACACCGGTGGCTGTATGCATAATGTGACATGCCGCCATTTTAATTTTGTAAAAAGTGGAACTTTCGTTGTGGTTGACCGATTTGAATACAAATTTCACCATTGAATTCAGTTTGATGTCTTAGTTTACAGTAGTTTGCATAGGTGGGTTGTTGGAATGGCGCGCGCCCACCATTCAAACATGTGTTTGAATTATTTTTTTTAGGAACATATTACGTCAAACTATTCTTCAACAAGTTGTTTAACGATTGTACAACAATTGTTCAACAAGCTGTTGTTCAACATGTTCAACAAGTTGAACATGTTCAACATGTTGTTAAACAAGTCAAACATGTTCAACATGTTCAACTTGTTGTTGAACAAGTTGAACATGTTCAACATGTTGTTGAACAAGTTGAACATGTTCAACATGTTGTTTAACATGTTGTTCAACAAGTTGCTTGTTTAACAAGTTGTTACTCAACCTGTTGTAGCTCAAGCAATTGATGGAACAATAACAGTCAGTTCAGAAAAAAAGACGTATGTTGAATAGTTTTATTAATACATTTAAATACACACAGCTTAAATCTATAACAATATAACAATACTATAACATTTGTTGATTGTCTTTATTATAAAGTTTAGTCAAATAAGTCTATTTTTCTTCATCTGCTTCACTCTATTCACTGTCATCCATATCACTTTCTTCGTCGCTGCTTTCATCTTCTTCCTCCTCATCTAGAAGCTCTTCAAAGAATGCGTCGTTTCTTCTTATAGCCGCCTTTAGTGCCTTTGAATACTCGTAATGTTTTTCATCAACAAAATAATTAAAGTCTTCTAAAATGGTTTGATAATGTTCGTTTTGTTCTAGACGTTGGGTATATTTGAATAGTCTCATAAACATTTGTTTAAGTCGACGCTTATAAATGGGTCGAAAGTCATCACTTGCTATTTCCCGCGCATCTTCAAGCCCTTGTTCTTCATATTCATACTCAGCAGAATTTATCACTGCTTGTTATGAATCGTTTCACCTACAGTTGTACAGTTGTTATACAGCAGAGACATCTGGTGGTGAAGCGAAATGGTATTCATCCGCCAAATGGTATTCATCCGCTAAATGGTATTCATCCGCCAAATGGTATTCATCCGCTAAATGGTATTCATCCGCCAAATGGTATTCATCCGCTAAATGGTATTCATCCGCCAAATGGTATTCATCCGCTAAATGGTAATCATCCGCCAAATGATATTCATCCGCTAAATGGTATTCATCCGCCAAATGGTATTCATCCGCGAAATAGCACTGGAAATAACTGAATCAAATGGAGAAATTTTTATGTAAATCAGTCAACTATAACGAAAGTTATCCCTCTTTTTCACTTTTTACACAGTTAAAATGGCAACATGTTACAAATATAAGTTCCACACTTCAACGGAAGTCCGTTATTTCAAATTACGAAAACAAAATCACGTTTACGCACTCTCTGCTCTGACGTTTACCCTTCATCATGACGTCATCCCAACACGCGCGCGCGCTCCATCCAAAAACTGAAGCAGATAAAAACAGACACTATGACGTCACTTCCGGTCCAGACATGATGACAACACTTCCAGACATGACGTCACTTCCGGTCCAGACAGTCTGACGTCACAAATTGACGCACAACCGGCGTTTCCCTACTACTTTTGAATTTTTGGGGAATTTTGAAGAACAAATTTTTAACACATCTCCCATACATTTTTGATACGATGTCATTTATTTTTGGTATGAGACACCACTAAAGGGTCGTGCATACGTTTATGAATTTTTAGTCGATCGGACAATTTTGTATTTTAAGTTTTTGAAGAAAAAACTCAAAATGCATTTCCCTAAGGGGTCGAGCATACGGCTTACTTTTTTTTAGCCGATCGGAAAATTTTTGTATTTTTAGGGAATTTTGAAGAAAAACTTCAAAATGCATTTCCTCTCACAGTTTTTATCCGATTTCACTTATTTTTGGCATGAGGCATCCTTAGGTGGGTCGGACATACGGCTTGTGCTATTTGACTCAACTCGGGAGTTTTTTATTGGGGGGGGGGGGTTATGAAAATACCTCAAAATGAATCTTCTCCTACAGTTTTGATCAGACATCATTTATTTTAAGGCTGAGGCATGTCTAGGGTGTCATGAATACGGCCTGTGCTTTTTGAGTCGATCAGGTAATTTTTGGGGAATTTTTGAAGAAAAAATCAAAATGCATTTCCTCCTACAGTTTTAATCAGATTTCGTTTATTTTTTATATGAGCCGTCTCTAGAGGGTCATGCATAGTGCTTGTACTTTTTGAGTAAATTGGAAAACTTTTGAATTTTTTTCTGAATTTTTGAAAAAAATTAAATAAATCTCCTCCTACAGCAGTTCTTCCTACAAGTTAAATGAACTTGCGCAGTAGTCTGATTTAACAGCGCAGTAGTCCGATTTAACAATCTCGCATCGATCCAAGTTACATAAACATGCGCATTGGTTTCGAAATGTGAACCGCGCATCGAAGTAAGATAAATAAACATGCGACATGGTCCAAAATAAGCACCACGTATCAACGCAAGTTAAATAAACATGCGCACTGGTCCGAAAAAAGAACCACGCATCGACGCAAGTTGAATAGACATGCGTAGTGGTCCGAAATGCGACCCGCGCATCAACGTAACCTAAAGAAACATTCGCACTGGTCCGAAATGCGAACCGCACATCGAGACAAGTTAAATTAACATTCGCAGTGGTCCGAAATGCGATCCGCGCATCAACGTAACCTAAAGTAACATGCGCACTGGTCCGAAATGCAAACCGCACATCGAACAAGTTAAATTAACATGTGCAGTGGTCAGAAATACGAACCGCACATCAACGTAAGTTAAATAAACATTTGCACGGGTCCAAAATGCGAATCACGCATCAACATAAGTTAAATAATCATGGGCACTGGTGGAAAATGCGAACCGCTTATCGACGCAAGCTAAATAAACAAACAAACGGGTCAGAAATGGGAGCTGAGCATTAACGTCAGTTAAAAAAACATGCGCAATGGTCCTAAATGCGAACCGCACATCGTCACAAGCTAAATAAGCAAGCACACTGGACCAAAATTAGCACCGTGCATCAACGCAAGTTAAATAAAAATTCGCACTGGTTCGAAATGCGACCTGCGAATTAACTCAACTTGAATAACATGCGCACTATTCACAAAAAGAACCGCGCATCGAAGTTAATTAAAAAAACACATGCGAACTGGTCTGGAATAAGAACCGCACATCAACACAAGGTAAATAAACAAGCGTACTGGCTTAAAATGCGAACCGCGCATCAACACAAGGTAAATAAACATGTGCAATGTTCCAAAATGAGAGCCACACATCAAACCAAATTAAATAAACATGCGCACCTGTCTGAATAAGAACCGCGCATCGAGGCAGGTTAGATAAATATGCGCATTGGTCCGAAATGCAAGTGTTGTTCGAAGGTATCTATGGCAGACTATTCAGTCTGGAATTGGTATTATTGCTTTTCGTAAGCTTGGACTTAGTCCTTGGAAAAACTTGTTAAGTGAA
Organism: Protula sp. h YS-2021; assembly: GCA_949752745.1. NCBI lineage: Eukaryota > Metazoa > Annelida > Polychaeta > Sabellida > Serpulidae > Protula > Protula sp. h YS-2021. Next base: position 111,929,118 of record OX457024.1, read on the forward strand.
TTGGAAAACTTTTGATTTTTTTTTTGGAATTTAAAATAAATAAATAAATTTCCTCCTACAGCGCATAAATGTAAGTTAAATGAACTTGCGCAGTAGTCCGATTTGACAACCGCGTATCGACGCAAGTTAGATAAACATACGCAGTGGTACAAAATAAGCACCGCACATCGATGCAAGTTAAATAAACATGAAACAGGTTCGAAATGTAAACCGCGAATCGACGGAGGATAAATAACATGAAACTGGTCCAGAAAAATACAGCGCATCAACGCAAGTTAAATAAACATGCGCACTGGTCCATAAAAGGAACCCCGCATCGAATCAAGTTGAATAGAGATGCGCACTGGTCGGAAATGCAAACTGCACATTAACACAAGTTAAATAGACATGTGCAATGGTCCGAAATGCGAACCGCGCATCGACGGAAGTTAAATAAACATGCAAACTGGTCTAAAATAAGCACCGCATAACAAGGCAAGTTAGTCAAACATGCGCAATAGTCCGAAAAAGAAACAGACGTCGACGCAAGTTGAATAGAGATGCGCATTGGTCCAAAATGCGAACTGGATATTTACGCAAGTTAATTAAACATGCACACTGGTCCGAAATGCGAACCACACATCAGCGCAAGTTAAATAATCATGCGCACTGGTATAAAATACGGACCGCTTATCGACACAAGCTATATAAACAAACACACTGGTCAGAATTGGCAACCGAACATTAGGCAAATTAAAGAAAACATGCGCACTGGTCCTAAATGCGAGCCCCGCATGGACACAAGCTAAATAAGCACGCACACTGGACCAAAATAAGCACCGTGCATCAAAGCAAGTTAAATTAAAATGAATCTCCTGCTACATTGCATCATCCCAGGTTAAATAAACATGCGCACTGGTCCAGAATACTAACCGCGCATCAACTCCAGTTAAAGAAATATGCGCATTGGCCCTAAATAAGAACCGTGCATCGACACGCGTTAAATGAACATGCGCAGTGGTTCGAAATGCAAACCATGCGCAACCACAAGTTAAATAAACATTTGCACTGGTCTAAGATAAGCACCGCGCACCAACGGAAGTTAAATAAACATATGCACAGGTAAAAAGTAAGCATCGTGCATTAACGGAAGAAAACTGGTCGGAAATGCGAACTGCGCATCAGCGCAACCTAATGAAACTTGTTCACTTGTCCAAATAAGTCTCGCTATCAACGCAAGTTAAATAAACACGCGCACTGGTCCGAAATAAAAACCGCACATCAACACTAGGTAAATAAACATGCGCACTGATCAGAATTAAGAACCACACATCAACACAAGGTAAATAAACATGCGCAATGTCCAAAATGCGAACCGCGTATCAACACAAGTTAAATAAACATGTAAGCAATGTTCTAAAATGAGAGCCGCGCATAAACGCAAATTAAATTAACATGCGCACGTGTCTGAATAAGAACCGCGAATCGAGGCAAATTAAATAAATATGCGCATTGGTCCGAAATGCGAGCGTTGTTCGAAGGTATATTTAGCAGACTATCCAGTCTATCAGAGATACACAAAATCTGTTGCCCATTTTTCTAGGAAACAAATCTTTGGTTCCATTTATCAGTCTATGTTCTGGTCCGGTGCTAAATTAATTCTTGAGCTAGCTCTTTGCCGCCTGTCTTTTGAAACCCAATTTTTCCGGAAAATTCCCTTGCTCATGCACGCTGGAATTGGTCTTATTGCTTTTCGTAAGCTGAGACTTTTGTCCTTGGACAAACTTTTTGTATTTTGGGGGAATTTTGAAGAAAATACCTCAAAATGCATGTTCTCTTACAGTTTTGATCTGATTTCATGCATTCTTTTGGGGTTAGTAAATACGTCTTGTAGTTTGTGAGTCGATCAGAGGATATTTTGGGAATTTCTGAAGAAAAATTCAAAATGCGTTTCTTCCTACAGTTTTTATCAGATGTCATTTATTTTTGGTATAAGCCGCCATGCATACGGCTTTTTGAGTGTTTTTTTTAATTTATTTTATTATTATTATTTTTTTGGAATTTAAAAAAAATTGAAATGAATCTCCTGCTATATTGCATCAACCCAAGTTAAATAAACATGCGCACTGGTCCAAAATAAAAACCGCGCATTAACGCAAGTTGAATAAACATGCGCACTGGTCCAAAATAATAACCGCACATCGAAGCAAGTTAAATAAACATGGGCATTGGTCCAAAAGCGCAAATTAAATAAACATGCGCACTGGTTCGAGAAAAAAGAACCACGCATCGACGTAAGTTGAAAAGACATGTGCACTGTTCCGAAATGCAAACGACGCATCAACGAAAGTAAAGTAAACATGCGAACTGGTCCGAAATATGAATCGAGCATCCTCGAAAGTTAACTAAACATGCGCAGTGGTTCGAAATGCGAACCGCACATCAATGCAACCTAAAGAAACATGTTCATTGGTCTGCAATGCGAACCACGCATCAACAGAAGTTAAATAAACATGCCCACTGGTCCGAAATGCGAACCACACTTTAATGTGAGTAAAAAGGACATGCACACTTGTCCGACATGTGAATCGCGCATCGACGCAAGCTAAATAAACATGCGCACTGAACCAAAATAAGCACCACTCATCAATGCAAGTTAAAAAACTATGCGCACTGTTTCGAAATGCGAACTGTGCCTTAAAGACACTTAAATAACATCCGTAATTTTTAAAATAAGAATCGCGCATCAACGCAACTTAAATAAACAAAACCACTGGTCCAACATTAGAACCCCGCATCAAATCAAGTTAAAAATGTGCGCATTGATCTGAAATAAGAGCCGGGCATCGACACTTGTTAACTTGCTAAGTGAATTGGAAAACCTTTGATTTTTTTTTTTGGAATTTGAAATAAATAAATAAATAAAATTCCTCCTACAGCGCATAAATGTAAGTTAAATGAACTTGCGCAGTAGTCCGATTTGACAACCGAGCATCGAACCGCTTACTTCGAACCGCACATCAATGTAAGTTACATAAACATGTGCAGTGGTGCAAAACGCGCATCAACACTAGTTAAATAAGCATGCGCATTGGTCCGAAATGCGAACCGCTCATCAACGCAAATTGACTAAGCACGCGCACTGGTCCGAACTGCGAACCCCTCGTCAATGTGAAAGACATGCGCTGTGGTCCGAAATGCCAACCGCTCATCAACGCCCGCTAAATAAACATGCGCACTGATCTGAACTACCAGCCGCACATCAACGCAAGTTAAAAAAATATTCTCAGTGATCTGAATAAGAGCTGCACATTGAGGCAAGTTACATAAACATTTGCATTGATCTTAAATGCGAACCGCGCAATAATTGTGTATGTTCGACCAACAGTACACGTGTGTGGATACAATTTCCATACGTTGTTCGAAGGTATCTCTGGTAGAATATCCAGTCTACGAGAGATACACAAGATCTGTTTAATATTTTTCTTGGAAATAAATCTTTGTATGTATTTATCTCTCTATGTTCGGGTCCGTTGCTAAATTAATTATTTAGCTAGCTGTTCGCCATCTCGTCTTTTGATGTCCAATTTTTCAGGGAAATTCCCTGGCTCATGCACGCTGGAACTGGTCTTATCGCTTTTTGTAAGCTGGAACTTTGAAATTGGACAAACTTATTTTTTGCTACCACCTTCAAGAACAGTAAAACTTTCCTGTCGTGACCCGAATAAAAAAGACATATACAGTAAAACATCTTCAGTGACCACCTTCCAAACCCGCATAAAAAGACGTGAAGTATAAGCCCAGTTTATAGCGGCTATATTCCACATTGCTAAACGTGTACCTAGATGTATATAGAATTTAAGGATTAACTTATCTACAAGTTGCGTAGCTCCCACTTCTCCCTAGAAGAATGAGATAAATGTATTCCGTAACCATGTTTCTGGGCAAATAAGATATATATGTATATAAGTTATATATAAATAAGTTCAAAAGAATTATAGTTCTGGTAAAGTACAAAACTGTCAAAATGAAACTTCAAACTGTAAGGATTGGGGAGGGGGTTGTCGGGGAAGCATTTCTTATAAAAACAAACAGCAATGGCTGGGTAATAAGTGTTCGGATGTTGGTGTGCACTGGCCGCTCTAGTTATCTGTATCACAGTCACTCGTGATAATTGCAGTGGTTGAGAGTTACAACTGTTTTGAACAGGTTATGTGATCTTGGTTGTTGTTGCCACCCCCCACTTACCAGCCCCCTCCCCCCCACGCCCTCGTTACAGGTGCTATTTCAGACCATGCTGGAAATAGGTTAAACCGGTCACCGAGAACCCAGAACCCAATCAAACGCTATTCTTATCAGAAACTATTCATGCAGACTCGAGACACATCCTGGCTCGTGTGACCGCAGGAATACCATTGTAAGAGAGAACTTCCTCTTTATTCGCGTGGTGAACGCATGTCCTTTTTTCGTGTGATTATATTTGACAAAAAAGAAAACTTTTGCGTATTGCGAAATTGTCGGAAATCAGAGCTGTTACTTTTAGATGATATCAATGCAGTTGTTTGAATTTTTTTTTACTTTAATAAGGTGGCATGAAGTGCTTGTATTTAAAAGTTTTTGATGATGCGTTTTGGTCATTGCGGGCGTACAGAAATTGTGTTGTATCATTTCATTCGAATGAGACTGTATGCAGAGGGGAAGGAGACGGGGGGGGGGGGGGTCTGCCACGTGTGAGGTGCTTTTCCTTAAAAATAAGGTAGCTATTTCTGTAGTGTTTGTGTAACAACTGTTTTTGTCACATTAAATGAAAGCCAAAAGCCTGTTATTGTTGGAACGAAACCAGACGCCAAAACATTATAAAAACATAAGCAGATAGACCTTCCCAAAATGCGTCATTCGGTGTCCTTTTTTTGCCCCTTTGCTACTCTTTACAGGTCAAGTTGACATGCGTTTATTAAGGAAACTTTTTCGAATTATTTGATTTACAAGATCAAATTCTACCGTTATTGCAAAATACAGTGGAATGTGACCTAACAATGTGACCTCGGATGTGCCACGATAATCAAATGTTTTAGGTAGTTGCTTTATTCTTTCTCTTTTTCTCCAGAAATGCCTACTATTTTCAGTATGCAATAATAAAGACTATTAGATGTAACTACGACATATTAATATGTAATAATTGACGTCACAAATAGAAATATCTTATGAAAGAGCAAGGTAATTTTCTTCAGCTACATCGTTTCAACAACCACCAGACGCCTTGGTCGCTTCTCCTAAGAGTAGGGTAAAAGTGGGGGTTTAAAAACATCGTCTCTGTATAAAGTGGGGGTATAAAAACACTTATGAAGTGTTTTTGGTTTTAAACCCACATGGGCGTATTAAGACACTTACGAAGTGTTTTAGAACCCCCATGGGGGTTTTGGCGCAGATGGTTATTCACGGAGCATGTTGAGCGCGCGCGCGTCACAGCCCGTGGGCGATGGGGTCGTAACGTCATCAGTCACGTAATCTATCAATCATCATGACGTCATCAGTCACGTGACCCCCTTAGGAGGCGCAACCATAACCCTAATATCCACCACACCTATCAATCATCGTGACGTCATCAGTCACGTGACCCCCTAGGAGGCGTAACCCTAACAATAGGGGCTATATGAAGAATGTTTTCCAGAACATTATCCTTACGTCCTGTATAGCTCAGTCGGTTAAGCATAGGACTCATGGCCGGAAGATTGGTGGTACGAGCCCACCCATGGGCGGCGTAACGTTAACCCTATGTGAAGATCCCCAGGACATACAATGGGACTCCCCAGGCGGCGACACTTCTACCATCTATCATACCTTCACTCAGTCACCCATCAATCACTCATTCACATTCACTCACTCACTCACATTCACTCATTCACTCATTGTGACATACTTTTTGGCGATCTGCCAAGAATTGGCTAAATGGATGGCATGTAAAAGAGATAGTAGCCAATTTTCAAAATGCTTCTTTTCCCACATTTTGTGATAGGTTTTCTTTCCAGTTTTAAAAGATTTTTTCCTAAATGTTGAAAATTTACTCTCGTGTTTGATCCGTCAAAATTTAGCTAAGGAAGGGAAGTATTTATGGTTTTTTGGTAAGTAATGTTCCGGCGATATAAGGTGAGGGATTTTAACAGTTCTTTTTCCAAAGTTTTTCCACCATTTTGATTGGATTACCTTCAAATTTTGCATCAATGTTCACAAGGAAGTCCACTCTTTCGAGGTGACCTTTGTGGCCAACCGCCAGAAATTGGCTAAATGGGGAAGACGGGACGGGGGAGGCATTAAAAAAATTGTAGCCAATTTTCAAAATGTTATTTCTTGCATAATTTTGAGCGCACCTCCAAAAATTGACCTCATCCAGCCTTTTAAGGTTTCAGGGTTGAAGATTTTTGAAGTAGTCCTTCTCCAAGTAATTTTAGTCAGTTCATTTTTGAAGCGTAGTTCAACGTTACGACTTCTTTGAAATTTGCTTTTCTGAGATCCGTCAAATACCAAGCAAATGCCGGTCTTTAACAATGTTTCAGTAACCGGTCGTTAACATACTACTACCGAGGTTTTTGGTGACAAACGAGCCTATTGATGATTGATTCACGAGATCTAGGCTCGTCACAATGTCCCTGAACATCCTTTTGTTAATTTTGTTCCGTTTTGTGGCTTCCAGACAACTGCTGTCAGACCATGTGACGTACAAAAATGAAATTTAGTAAACGTAGAAAAAGAGTCATCAAGGTCAAAGGTCACCTGACCTTTGTATCCTGTGAACCGTTACCGATAAGAAAATTTATCTTGAAAAAGGCTCGAGGTTTTGAGCTCATTTCCGACCGTTTTGGCCTGAAACATGTTACTTTAGAGGCAACTCAATGGTCTTGACTTTCTCAGCCAAGGTAAAGTCGAAAACCGGAAGTTGGCCATTGTCTAAAAAATGGTTAGAAACATAGCGGTTTTGAGCTGATCTTTGGGCCTTAAGGACGCTACAAAATAGATACCTCGATTACCTTTACCCTCTCGGTCAAGGTCAAGGTCAAAAACCAGAAAATGAGCATCATGTCGGAAACAATTAAAGATAAATAGAGCAAGTTTGAAGCTTATATTTTACCATTTTAGCCTTAAAGACATCAGTGGAAACATAGAGACCCTGACCATCGCATAGTGCCCTTACCGTTTTTGTGGATTATACAAGGGGATTATGCCGCTATCCAGCTGAATGCGGTCTAGTTGCCTGTGGTCTTTAAATCTCGGCTAGTCTCCTCCCACTCTCCCTCATATAATAAAGATTCACCCGTCTGAACATCGCGCAAGGAAATTTTGCTATGCTGGCAGAGGTGGGGGAGGGGTGGAGAGGGCTATCGGTCCAGATCAATTCGTAAAGGGCATCGATCAGCGTTTTAGCTGTGGCACCACACCGGCATGTAACAAATGCAGTTCGCCTCAGTAAATCCCATCAAAAGCCGTTAAAAGTCTATAGCAAGCTGATATTATGGTCGAACTACTCATAACGACATCGGATATAACGACATTGGTCACAACGACATAAATTATATCGATATTGGTTGTAACGAAATCGATTATAACGACATCCGTGACGACTCAATTATGTGGTCGCAATGAAGTCTTAAATTTTAAAAGCACCGACTATAACGACAAACAGGATATAACGGCACACCAGATATAGCAACATAGCTCCTTGCTCCCAGCCTTGCTTTACAGTGCACTTGTCCTGTATACAAATGAAATGACAAGATATCATTGGACAAAAGCCAAGAATAACACAGCTTAAAATGGGTGTTCTTTTGCCTTACGACAGATGACTGGTGAAGTGTTTACACCGCCGGGTGTTATCACTTTATTATTTAACACTTGACAAGCCTTTGGCTTGCAAGGGTTAGATGAATTTGTGCGAACAAAATTCGTCCTTTTTTTTTCTTCTTGACGCTTTTTCCGATTTTTTGTGTCTTCTGCTCATTTTCGAACTCCACCCCCTATACGACGATACGTAAGGTATAACTTCGGGTGTCCTTGACCTCCAGGTCACTTTCGAGCCCCAAACCGGAAGTTGGCCCTTATCTCGAAAACGGTAAGTGATAGAGCAATTGGTTTCCAGACAGCTCCTCCAAGACCGTTGAAGCTAGACCAACCAAACTTGGCACATGAATAGAGGTCATCTGAAGTGGTACATCTGATAAAAAAATTTTACCTTGACCTTGCCGATATAGTTGGTAGTATTTAGGAGGATATTCTACGTTCAGACGTGAAAATTGTTAACAAATAGCAATATCATCTATGTTCCGTTTACAGTTATCATTCCAAGTTGGGTCTAATTCGCTGTGCGAATTTCGATCTAGTTATTATTAAAATGCTGAAGAGCGAGAGAAAATAGAACGCATGCCATCTGAAGGGTCAAAATGTGTGATTATTGTTTGTGAAGTTCAGTCTCTTTAGACAGAATTAGGGCCGCCTTAAGTTGTAACCTCCCGAACAACTCTTCCTCTCTACCCCCACCCCCACTCCCCACCCCTGTGCCTGGACTGGAGGGGGGTTCTTGAAATATACCCACTGCTTTATGTTCTGTGCATGGCGTAAGAGGCAATAATGAAAACATACTGTACGTCTTTTAAAGCTCAGTTAAAAAAGTTGTGAAAGGGGTTAATTTCTTATACATGTTAAATTTGGTCGGTTTCCCCTTGTGATGTCTTTGCTTTGACGGCTCGGCACACTTTCCACGGACGTTCTTGTTAAAGCTGAAGAGTTTGTTAAGGTAAAGAGGTAAAGTCTGAAATTACTAGTCGGTAAAGAAAACCACATACAATATCTCTATGTTAAGAAAAGGCAGTTATATTGTGCTCAGGGGTCCATCGATGTAAGAGCCCATGAGAGTGCTTCAGTCACGTCAGTCCCAAGACTGATAAAAAGACCTTTCATAAAAGCAAGCCAAACGTTTTATATTTCATTCTTAAGCCAATACACATAAAATACACATAAAAACAGCCTTAGCGCAAGGAAAAAAATGCAGTTGTTTTTGTTCTCAGTTGAATCAGTGATATAAAAATGTGACACTCGAGTCGAATAACATTTTCAAGAAAGCACTTATTTTGGTACATATGGCTTCATTCTTGTTGCAATTTACTTAATAAAATACATATGTATTCAATGCCAATAAGAAAATTTAAAAAATCTTAAGGGCACATACTAATATAAAAATTTAACAATCTACAATTAAATTTTCGACAGAAAAATTAAATTAGTGATTTTTGAGCTCAAGAATTGTTTCTTTTTTGTGCAGTAAAAAAATCAAAAGGAGGATTCTGTATACAGGGGCCCGTCAATATTGTATTCACAAATGATTGCTCATGAATTTAAGGTATAAGAAAATACTGATATTAATTTTTTTATATAAAAAGTATTTGCAGATTTCAAAATATAAATTTAAAAAGTCTCATTCCGAAAAAATGGTATCTAAAAAAATTTATTGCTATCAATAAAATATAAATCATTGAACACGCAATTTAGATTTTGCCATCAAATATTTCACTTTTGCCATCAAAAATTCAATTTTTGATCTATAAAAATAAATTTTAGAGATCATTAAATAATTTTTGATATCAGTAAATACTTTTCACTTCAAAACTGATTCCTAAAAATAATACACCAGAAAAAATGTTAGCAAGGTGGGTTAATAAATTGGCTATTTCTGATCAGAATCAACATTTCTTTTATAATTTCTCTCTAAAAATGCTACCATATTTGCTGATACAAATATAAGAAAATATCAGTCCTTGAATTATTTCAAAATTCTAAAACTTATTTCAGCCAAAAAAAAAACATTGCGGAACAAAATTACATTGATATATGCAATACAATACATTACATTATATCAAATTACGTCACGTAAAATCACATCCCATGGCATTACATGACATCACATTACATCACATTACAGCACAGTATATCACATTTTACATTACATTCCATAACACTGTCGTAATACAAACAAGACATGTTGCCGTTCTTTTAAACAAACTTAACATAATATTTGTAACATGATAACATTCATTAGACATTTGACTATCAGAATGTCCCAGGTATTGGTATCGGACAATGTAATTTGCCAATAGCATACCACACGGAATTGGAAACTATAGAGTCCGGACTCTGTGCGATTAGCGGATTAAAGTTATCCAGTTAAATAATATTCTTTTGGAGTTACACATTAATTTACTAAATATACACAAACTTAAAAAAACTGAAACGTTCAAGTAAAACCACCACATTTACATTCAATTAACAAAAATATAAAAAGCCGCAGAGCATTTATAGGGGCAATGAACACTGAAATTTTGATTTGGAAGAATCAAAATATTCACAAAGATTAACTGATACCGTTAACTGCGCCGTTAGCAACCAGTCCCGTTATTCACAAATGCTATCAGCACAGTTATCTGATTTTGTCAAGTGCTCCACTAGCAACCAGTCTCAACATTCACAGAGCTTAGCTGCACAGTTAGCTGATCCCGTCAACTGTCCCGTTTGAAACCAGAACACCCAAAAGTAAATTCATAAATTTAACCTGTTTGACAAACAAGCTAGAATTAGAAACCGATTTTTTCTTCAAGGAGTACAGTTATCTGCACAGTTAACTTTTGTGTGAATACCGGATCACAGTTCTGATTATTGAAGTAAAACTTCCCATAAACGATACAGCTTTGGATAATCCTAAAAATATCATTGCACTTAGCGCATATACACATATAGTTCAAGTAGGCCGTTACTGTAAGTGAAATCTCGTTGTTCCATTATCCAGTAATACCCCCCCAAAGAGTCGAGGCTATATGTACATGAAATACAAAAAAAAAGGAAACCGATTTAAAGTAGCATTCTCTAACTCCAGCAAAGAAATGTGGTTTGAAATTTGAAAGCAAATGATAAAGGAAAAACGTCTCGGTTATGCTGGAGGTGGGGTGGGTTTTTGTAGGGGAGGGGGGCGGGGTGAGAGTGGAATTGATTTCGTTAGGGGTGGTCAGAAAGCGGGTTAGGTCCCCAACAGCTGGAGAATGACATCTGTAACCCTTGCGAATCTCTCAATCCTGCCTGGCGCAAAAAGAACTTCTAGCAGGCTTACTAATTTTGAAGTGTTCTGGTGAGCCACTGTTTTTTTTTTAATTTTTTTGAAATTTGTTTGAGGTGCTTTGATCTCGCCGCAGAAGCAGTAGAGATATAACGGGCCTGCTATGCAAACCAAAAAATACACATTGTCATGACACGGAATTATCACGATAATGTGTACATAAAAAGAACATAAAAAAATCACAAATGAGTCTGCCATGCGCTACCTTTTCTTGCCTCGATCTATACTCCTACAAGAAAAAAAAAACATAAAAAACGCTTGACTTCTAAAATCAATTAACGACAAGTACATCGAAATAACTTGTTACGTACATGGTAGATGAAATTTAAACTTTGAGATATTAGTTGAGTCACATACATGATGACATAATAGAGGAGAGGGGTGATCGGAATGGGTCGAGGGGAGTTGTGGAGACTACAGCACATATCTGCATCAAACCAGTCCGCTTCGAATCTCCGAATATTACCGCCAACATCTTTCTCCACCAATACCCCACCCCACACCCCTAAAAAAGAAACACGCTTGCCTATCGAGTTCATTATAGGCTAATAATAATAGTAATAGTGACAATGATTGCTCCCACTATAAACTATACTTAACATTCCACATTTTACATATCGCTCGTCGCAAACCCATTTCAATGAAATATTCTCTTTTTTTCATTGAGCAGCATTCTATATAATGCGAGCCGAACATTGCTTAACAAGCAGAAATTTACATCGTTAATTTACGTTATTGCTTTATACTATATTATATATACTATTGTAAGTACTACTATATACACGGAATGTCTACAAAGGTTATGTAAAAAAGCACAAAAATTTACAGAAACTCTATTCACTTTTCATAATGAAATAGCGCTGCTCCACATTCCAAGAGATAGTCAAAACAAAATAACAATGTTACCATCGAGGCTATACGCTGTGCCAAATTTTCATGTTATAACACCTGTGAGTAGTAGATAAATGGGGGTTTCAAAACAGGAAGTGACGTCATAACGACGTCACGTGGTGTTTTGAAACCCCCATGGGGCTATTAAAACAGTGACGTCATATTGACGTCATATTAACGTCATATTGACGTCGTATTGTTGTCATATGGACGTCAAATGGACGTCATATGAACGTCATAATGACGTCAGGAAGTGTTTTGATAGCCCCATGGGACTATTAACACAGTGACGTCATTTTGACGTAATATAGACGTGATATAAACGTGATATGGGTGCCATATGGAGGTCATATGGAGGTCATATGAGTGCCATATGGAGGTCATGTAGAGGTCATATGGACGTCATATGGACGTGATACGGGTGTCATATGGAGATCATACGGAGGTCATATAGAGGTCATACGGAGGTAATATGGAGGTCATATGGACGTGATATGGGTGTCATATGGAGGTCATATGGAGGTTATATGGTCGTCATATGAACGTCATATGAACGTCATGTGAACGTCGTAATGACGTGATAGGAATAGTGGGCACCCGGACAAAATGGCACCCGGACAAAATGGTACCCGGACACTCGGACATCCGGACACTCGGACACCCGGACATTCGGACACCCGGACATTTTGTTTTGCTTTCTCACTCTCTAACCATTGCGAAAGCCATTCAAACTGAGCAAGAGCAATGAGATTCATTTAAGCCAGGCTTTCTTTAACCCAGAGAGGTCTCCATGCATTGCGTCCATGTACAGGCAACAACCCCCTTCTTTAAAGCTTTCTCGCTCTTCAAACACACATAACACCTACGGTGACAAACGGACACCCAGGCACACGGACACCCGGACACACGGACACCCAGAAATACGGACACCCGAACAAACGGGTAAAGAGCTCTCAAATTTTTTTAAGGAAATTGACTCATAGAGGCATGGTTAGAGCTGGCCTATTAGGTATTTTGACCCAGCAATGACGTCGGACAAACGGGTAGCCGGACAAACGGACTGCTGGACAAATAGGCAGTCTTTTTTTATCTCTCTCTCTCCACACACATAACACCACGGCAGCAACTGCTTTTCAGGGCTTTCCTCGCTCTCTAACCAAGCCATTGCAACAGCAATTAGAAATGAGCACTCTTTTTCCATAAGGTAACCCAGAGAGGTCTCCATGCATTGCGGCCATATACAAGCAACAATCCTTTCTTTAAAGCTTTCTCGCTTTTCAAACACGTATAACACCTACGGTGACCGAACAAACGGACACCCAGACACACGGACACCCAGACACACGGACACCCAGACAGTCGTTTTTTATTTTTCCCCTGTCTCTCTCTCTCCACACACATAGCCACGACAGATTAAGCGTTTCATTTCTTAAGTCTGAAAATTTTTAATCCAGAGAGTGGCTCTTTCTTTCTTTCCATACACATATACACCTATGACAGAATTAGCATTTCATTTCTCAAGCCAGGGTATTTTTTTAACCCAGACGGCAATTCTTTTTGCTTTTCTCAGACGGGCACACGGACAGATGGGGATATGAATCAATCATTTATAAACCACTTTTCTTTTTTTTTTAAAGCATTTCCCACACTCTCATGCATACTAACACCATAACAAATTAAGCGTTTCATTTCGTAATAATGGGTGGCTGCTAAAAAGCAGCCGTGGAGGGATTTTCCTGGTCTTCTTTCCGGGTCTTTCCTGGTCACTTCCTCCTACCATCGGTTCCCCTGCCGCTGCCACTGGCGCCGCCGCTGGCGCCGCCGCAGTCGCTATCCTCCCTGCAGTTGCACTTCCTCCTGTGCGCCGCAGACCCAGCCCTGGTCGAGTTGAAACCTCTGCCCTGAAGACTACAATAATAAAATTGGACTTTCATAGCCTCCGAGCATCCCTGTTCATGCACTCGCATAGAAAATCCTGCCGGAACTACTCCAAAATGGCAGAATTCACAATACTGAACGTTATCCAACGAGCCCAAGAGTTGCATGACGTCCTGGAATTCTGACTCATTTGTAGAGTCGTCCTCCAGTTTCAACTGAACAGGTTCCAGGGTACGGTCAGTGTCGGAAGGCGACTGCTTGAGGCTGACTGTATCCATCATTGGCGTATCCGAAATGCTAGCGACAGCGGCTGCTAGCTCATCCTCAGGAGCTGACGGCGAACTTTCCGGCCTTGTAACGGTGGCGCTGGGGACGCGCCGCCGCCTAACTGAAACTGGTGCTGCCGGCACCCTCCGGACAGTCACATCAGGTTCCCTCGGACTTGCTGTCAGCGGAGTCGTCATCGTCGACGCAGTGACTTTGACAGGAGTCACTTTGGCAGGAGGAGTCGCCGTCATAGTCGCCGCGGTCACTTTGGTTGGCGTCGCTTCCTGGCAGAGCGACGGGACCCTCGTCGGTGAGCGATGCCGCAGTCTCTTGTAGCTTTCCTCCGCTGCCCTGCCAAACCGGTTATATTGATGCCGCGGTCTAAGCCTCTGAAAATCCCTCCACTTCTTAAAGAGGAACATTTGGTACTCCACATATACCTCCTCCCACAGATCGACATCCTTAGCGGTGAAGAAGTATTGCTTCCTACGTTCCTTGGAAAAGAATTCTTCCTTGTGCTGCATTATTTTTTTTCGGTGTTGCCTTGCAGACTGACTGCTTACAGTGTAAGGCTGCTATTCTCAAAGGACGCCCCCCCCCCCTGGCCGGCAAACTGCCGACGCCCCCCTCCCGGCCCGCCGACCTTAGCCCTCCCCCCATTTCGACTTTTAAGCCAAGCCACTGGCTCACCGTCAGTAGTATAAAAACGTGGCTTCGCGACTTCTATGGCCATTGCATTGCTAAGACATCATGGAGTCGTCTCGAAAAGCAACTTCAGCTAGCAACATGGGAATTGATAGCCTGTTTGGCATCAAAGCAATGGCTTTTACAGATGCAGTTTTAACTGCAGAGGAGACTGCTGCCTTCCTAAGTACAATGGCAGAACCTGAAAAAGCCTTGGAGGAAGCATTAGGGATGCCGTCAGACGTGTCTACAGTACAGCAAAGAAAGCCCGAGGAAGGTGTTCCGCCAGTACAGCAACCAATGCCAGATCCTGAAGGATCTGACTACCCGTTCTGGGTGGCAAATGCGCTTGTCAATGGTTGCGCCAAACCACAAAGTTGCAGGCGCATCTGGAGCATCTTGAGGAAGAAGAAGTGATCATGTCAAGCGATGACGACAACGACGGTGATGACGACAATGACGACAATGACGACAATGACGACAACGATGGTGATGACGACAACGATGGTGATGACGACAACCATGACGACGACGATGGTGACAACGACAGCGATGACGATGACAAGGAGCTCAAATCTAAATTTGAATTGAGGAAAACTATTCCTGTTACTGAGGAAGACGTCATGCTGTTGAAACGAAACTTTCGAGCAGTGATTCCTCTGATCGATTGCAATATTTTATGGTGTTTATGTGAAGAAGGCTTTTTCGACCAACACACATACATGTATCTAACGGAAGAAGTGAATACTGTCATTCAGCTTATCTACATGCTAGAAAGAAACATAGAGCATCTTCCGCGTTAGAGCCACAGTTCTCCGAAGCCATGATCCGACGTTTCGTTCAACTTGTTAGAAGTCTTCATGAGGAACTTTTTAAGGCTTTATGTCTACCGGTGCCAAAGTGTGTTGATGAGGATCGCGATTCCAAATGCGCAAAGGTCATGCTACATGGCTTCAAGTATCTTGAAGAACGTATTAAGGTGTATGATATGATGGCCTACCTCTATGAAAAAGGACATTTCACCATGCCAATGCTCTTCGAATGGATAATTGGTAGTCGCAAACGAGGAGACTTTTTAGTGATTGTCATGAGACAATCTCTAACAGACGGTTTGCCAACAGCCTTTCTGGGTGGTTTCAACGAGATCACTCCGCGATTTTGCAAACATCTCATGAAAACATAAATGTAATGTCCATATAAAAGGATTGAGGTGTCAAGTGCAGTCATCATTCAACGCACAGCCATGGAGAAGACAAGCAGCTTTAAAATTAGTGCAAACTTAACAATTACTGTGGAGCATGGGCAATTTGGATTATTTATTCGAATCAAACGTGGAGAGGGATGGCTTGCTTTATCACCATCCTTGTGGAAGATTGTGTGTCTGAACTTACAAAGATTACGCGACATTGGCTTCAAACTGTACTTAACGCAAACAAAATGGCTTGAAGTCATTTCATAGTTGGGTGAAGAAACAGATATTCGAAAAAAAGCATCCATTCACATGTTTGGTCTCTGGACCTACAGGCAGTTGTAAAACTTCTCTAGTTAGAGAAATTCTAGAACAAAAGTTAATTAAACCCTCTCCAAAAACCATTTTATGGCTCTATGCAGCAGATCAACCTTTGTATAAGGGAATGAAAGGTGTGGAATTTTACCAAGACATTCCAGATGATATTGAAGAGCGTTTTAACCCGAAAAAGAGAAACTTACTCATCATTGATGACTTAATGACTAAATGTCATAGTGATGAGCGTATGACACGTCTCTTTAGTGTTGGTAGCAGTCATCAAAATTTAAGCATTATTTTTAATTGTGCATAATTTGTTCCATCACGGTAGAGAAATGCGAAATATTAGTTTGAATACACATTACATCATTCTGTTTAAAAATCCTAGAGACAGTCAACAAATAAGTACATTAGCGCGACAAATGTATCCTGGAAAATCTCAATTTCTCATAGAAGCCTATGAAGATCCTAACAGCAAACCTCATGGTTATTTATTCATTGATTTGAAGCCGAAGACGAACGATCAACTACGTATTCGTACAGGCATTTTACCAAAAGATACACATTACGTATATGTTGATAAGGTAGCGTATGAACAAGAACCAAGTCACTTAACCATTCGCAGCCAAGATGTCTAAACGTATTCAAGCGAATCAACCTTTTCTTCACTTGCTCGCACGCAGCGGGCCTAAACGACGCAAATCCTTGCTACAACAAGCTACTAAGGAGGAATTAACTAGCTTGTTTGAAATTTGTTTGAATATATTGCGAGGACATTTACCCTTAAGCTCAAAAAGGTACAAGGTATTCAAGCGTGAACGTCATACCCTACATACACTGGCAGATAAGAAGATATCACTTCGAAGAAAAAGGAAGTTGGTTAATCAGAAAGGAGGTTTTTTGGAGCTATTGCTAAATTTGCATTACCCTTGTTAGCTCAGTTGCTGTTAAAATGAAACATACTTTGAAAATGGTCCTTATTCCTGAATATGAATATAAAATGTTGTTAGAAAAGAAGGGAAAAGATGGTGAAATCAAAACGAAAGTGAATAAACTTTTACGTGGGAAACGAACTCGTGAAAAAAACAATAGAAATGTCTCAAGTGCTTGGACGTCATTTACGAACAATTCAGTCACAACAACAACGACAAAAGGCTATTACAGCATTTAATGCAGAAAAATCAGAAAAGTCCCAACAGTTTCTAAACCATTTTCAACCTATTTATCATGTAAAACTAACACAACTTCTAGCAGAACTTAAGAAGTATGGTACGAGATTGATAGATAAAACGAACTTGTACTGTCATTACAAATTCTAACATTATTGATTTGTTGAAAGAAGCATTGGTTGCTACAAAAAGAAAAGAGCGGCGAGAACTACCACGTGGTTGGAAGCAGTTTATTGAGGAAATTGTAGGCGCTAATATTCCAAAAACTGTTTTTGGTAAAAAGACAACTCGTGAAGATATTACAAAAGAGATACAACAACGTCAACAAAGGTTGTTTTCAGAAGGATGGGAAACTTTTTAAAGAGTTATGGTGTTGTTGTTGTAAAAAAATGGAAATAAAAATACTATTCCTGTAAAAATTAGGTGTGTTAGTGCTTGTTGTCAGGGAGAAGTAGTAGATACCAATTTAGATCATGTAGATAGCAATTTAAACAGCATTGTAGACAGCAATATAGAAAGTGAGGATGAAGAGTGTCAAACATGAAGTAATGTATATACACATCTAGCCTATCTACATCACATCATGTATCAATGATTTGTTTAATGGGTTATGGTCTAATATTGAATTGTTTCTAAATGATCGCTTGATATCACATAGTAACAATGCCCATGGTTACACCAGCATCATATCTCATCTCAGTCATGACTCGGAAGAAAGTCTCCATTCTGAGCGCTCTCTGCGTCTCGTCTATAAAGATACTGCCGGGTCAATGAATACTCAAGAGGTGAAAAGACCAATCATGAAAGATATGCATCAGGTTTTCATGTAAATGTTGAAAGTGGCGATCTAGCTGAAACAGGAAATAATGGTTTACATAATCGTTATTTGTATACAAGTGAGTTTATGCTTACAGGTGGTTTAAGGATAGACTTGTTTGAGCAGGATCGTAATCTTCCCAATGGTGTTAGTATGAAATTACGTTTACATAGAAAAAAAGATGAATATGTATTAATGGCTGCAAATAATGGTTTTAAAGTAGAAGTGAGAGAAGCGTTTTTAACCATTCGCAAGTGAGGGTTAGTCCAGATATTCAGTTAGGACATACAGATGCATTGATGAAAAGTACTGATAAGTTTATTATTACTAGAAAAGAATGTAAAGTTTTGGCTATTCCAGCAGGATTTCAATCTTTTGTGAAAGATAGCATCTTTTTAGGTCAATTACCAAAACGTAATGTCATTGGAATGGTTCATAATGAATCGTTTGCTGGAACAGTATTGAGAAATCCATACAATTTTGAACATTTTAATCTTAACTTTATGCAGCTTTACTTTGATGGTGAACCAGTCCTATCTAAACCTCTCAAGCTTGATATAATTCATGGCAAATATCTTGACGCTTTTGAAACTCTTTACAATTATCATTCCAAGTTGGGTCTAATTCGCTGTGCGAATTTCGATCTAGTTATTATTAAAATGCTGAAGAGCGCGAGAAAATAGAACGCATGCCATCTGAAGGGTCAAAATGTGTGATTATTGTTTGTGAAGTTCAGTCTCTTCAGACAGAATTAGGGCCGCCTTAAGTTGTAACCTCCCGAACAACTCTTCCTCTCTACCCCCACCCCCACTCCCCACCCCTGTGCCTGGACTGAGGGGGGTTCTTGAAATATACCCACTGCTTTATGTTCTGTGCATGGCGTAAGAGGCAATAATGAAATCATACTGTACGTCTTTTAAAGCTCAGGTAAAAAAGTTGTGAAAGGGGTTAATTTCTTATACATGTTAAATTTGGTCGGTTTCCCCTTGTGATGTCTTTGCTTTGACGGCTCGGCACACTTTCCACGGACGTTCTTGTTAAAGCTGAAGAGTTTGTTAAGGTAAAGGGGTAAAGTCTGAAATTACTAGTCGGTAAAGAAAACCACATACAATATCTCTATGTTAAGAAAAGGCAGTTATATTGTGCTCAGGGGTCCATCGATGTAAGAGCCCATGAGAGTGCTTCAGTCACGTCAGTCCCAAGACTGATAAAAAGACCTTTCATAAAAGCAAGCCAAACGTTTTATATTTCATTCTTAAGCCAATACACATAAAATACACATAAAATCAGTCTTTAGCCCAAGGAAAAAAATGCAGTTGTTTTTGTTCTCAGTTGAATCAGTGATATAAAAATGTGACACTCGAGTCGAATAACATTTTCAAGAAAGCACTTATTTTGGTACATATGGCTTCATTCTTGTTGCAATTTACTTAATAAAATACATATGTATTCAATGCCAATAAGAAAATTTAAAAAATCTTAAGGGCACATACTAATATAAAAATTTAACAATCTACAATTAAATTTTCGACAGAAAAATTAAATTAGTGATTTTTGAGCTCAAGAATTGTTTCTTTTTTGTGCAGTAAAAAAATCAAAAGGAGGATTCTGTATACAGGGGCCCGTCAATATTGTATTCACAAATGATTGCTCATGAATTTAAGGTATAAGAAAATACTGATATTAATTTTTTTATATAAAAAGTATTTGCAGATTTCAAAATATAAATTTAAAAAGTCTCATTCCGAAAAAATGGTATCTAAAAAAATTTATTGCTATCAATAAAATATAAATCATTGAACACGCAATTTAGATTTTGCCATCAAATATTTCACTTTTGCCATCAAAAATTCAATTTTTGATCTATAAAAATAAATTTTAGAGATCATTAAATAATTTTTGATATCAGTAAATACTTTTCACTTCAAAACTGATTCCTAAAAATAATACACCAGAAAAAATGTTAGCAAGGTGGGTTAATAAATTGGCTATTTCTGATCAGAATCAACATTTCTTTTATAATTTCTCTCTAAAAATGCTACCATATTTGCTGATACAAATATAAGAAAATATCAGTCCTTGAATTATTTCAAAATTCTAAAACTTATTTCAGCCAAAAAAAAAACATTGCGGAACAAAATTACATTGATATATGCAATACAATACATTACATTATATCAAATTACGTCACGTAAAATCACATCCCATGGCATTACATGACATCACATTACATCACATTACAGCACAGTATATCACATTTTACATTACATTCCATAACACTGTCGTAATACAAACAAGACATGTTGCCGTTCTTTTAAACAAACTTAACATAATATTTGTAACATGATAACATTCATTAGACATTTGACTATCAGAATGTCCCAGGTATTGGTATCGGACAATGTAATTTGCCAATAGCATACCACACGGAATTGGAAACTATAGAGTCCGGACTCTGTGCGATTAGCGGATTAAAGTTATCCAGTTAAATAATATTCTTTTGGAGTTACACATTAATTTACTAAATATACACAAACTTAAAAAAACTGAAACGTTCAAGTAAAACCACCACATTTACATTCAATTAACAAAAATATAAAAAGCCGCAGAGCATTTATAGGGGCAATGAACACTGAAATTTTGATTTGGAAGAATCAAAATATTCACAAAGGTTAGCCGCACAGTTAACTGATACCGTTAACTGCGCCGTTAGCAACCAGTCCCAACATTCACAGAGGTTAATTGCACAGTTAGCTGATCCCGTCAACTGTCCCGTTTGAAACCAGAACACCCAAAAGTAAATTCATAAATTTAGCCTGTTTCACAAACAAGCTAGAATTAACTATGTCAACCGATTTTCTCTCCTAGGAGTACAGTTATCTGCAAAGTTAACTTTTGTGTGAATACTGGATCACAATTCTGATTATTGAAGTAAAACTGCCCATAAACGATACAGCTTTGGATAATCCTAAAAATATCATTGCACTTAGCGCATATAAACATATTGTTAAAGTAGGACGTTACTGTAAGTAAAATCTCGTTATTCCATTATCCAGTAATACCCCCAAAGAGCCGAGGCTATATGTACATGAAATACAAAAAAAAGGAAACCGACTTAAAGCAGCATTTTCTAACTCAAGCAGAGTAATGTGGTTTGAAATTTGAAAGCAAATGATAAAGGATAAAAAACGTCTTGGTTATGCTGGAGGTTGGGGGGTTGGTTTTTGTAGGGGGGTGAGAGTGGAATGGATTTCAGGGGGGCACGGAATTATCACAATTGTGTAGATAAAAAGATCACACAAATTCACAAATCAGTCTGCTATGCTATGCTGCCTTTTCTTGTCTCGGTCTATGCTCCTTCAAAACAAAAAAAAAAACAAAAAAAAAAAACAAAAAACAAAAAAACAGCAAACAAAATAAAAGCGAAAAGAAAAAAATCAATTAATGAGAAACACATCGAAATAACTTGCTATGTACATGGTAGATGACATTTAAACATTGAGATATTTGTTGAATCACATACATAATGGATTAGAGTTGGGGATCGGAGGGGGTCCGGGGGGAGGGGGGTTGTGGAGACGACAGCACAAAGGTGTATCAAACCAGTCCGCTTCGAATCTAAGAACATTACCACCCAACATCTTTCTCCACCCACACCCCATGCCCCTCCCCCCAGTTCATTATAGGCTAATCATAATAATAGTGACAATGATTGCTCCCACTATAAACTATACTTAGCATTCCACATTTTATATATCGCTCGTCTCAAACCCATTTCAATGAAATAATCTCTTTTTTCATTGAGCAGCATTTTATATAATGCGATCCGAACATTGCTTAACAAGCCAAAATTCACATAGTTAATTTACATTATCGCTTTATACTATATTATATATATTATATATACTATTATATATTATATATACTATTATAATTACTACTGTATACACGGAATTTCTACAAATGTAAAAAAGCACAAAAATTTACAGAAACTCTAATCACTTTACACAATGAAATAGCGCTGCTCCACATTCCAAGAGATAGTCAAAAGAAAATAACAATGTTACCATCGAGGCTATACGCTGTGTCAAATTTTCATGGGACAAGATGGTCATCAGGGTGGAAAGGGGGGAGTGGGTGTTGGCGATAGACCAAATATATAGCATATGTTACATAAGTCCAACAAAGCGCGTGGCTATTAATAGCATACAAGTCAAGAGCTTGCCAACCCCCCCTCCCCGCGCCGAAAAAAGAAAAAAAAAACCTTGCAGCCAAGATGTTAATCATATCATATAAACAGTATAATAATAATAATAATAATAATAATAATAATAATAATAATAATAATAATAATAATAATATTAATATTATTATTATTATTATTATTATTATTATTATTATTATTATCATTATTATTATTATTATTATTAACAATAATAATGTATATTTCTTTATAATACCTTTGATATAGTATTAACACTGTAACAATAATGATGATAATGATAAAAAGAAGACGACTAAAAATTACAAATTGTCACATTGTTAAAAACAAAAATTTTATAAAAAAAAGGGTAATATTATTTTATATGTGTTCTATGGTCGGTGCTCCTAGAATGACGTTACTGTGCCGTAGTGCGTACGTACAGCATATGTTTCATATCCCAAGTCACTCGCTTTACTGTGGAGACACAAAAGTGACGTTATAACGGAAACCACCGACGCGCATGCGCATGCGCATGCGTTTGCATCTTTAACATTAACGCCAGTCCCTTCACTGTTCGTGTACGTCATAACGGACAGCATCACCCAGTCCGGGCTGGAACATTAACGTCACTGTCTTCACTGAATACACAGCAATGACGCCATCATAGGAGTAATTAACCATTGTGCATGTCACTTCCTTCACCATGGATACACAATTGCGTCACTGTCGTCACCATGGATACACAGATACTATAACGGGCACTATGAGTCAGTGGGCATGCGCAGTGTATTGCTTTCCACGTCACTCTGGTCACCATGGATACACAGACAAGATGCCATAACGAAGCCTATGATACATTGTGAGGGACGCCAGGGCAGTCACAGGGCGGCCAATTTGCGTGATTGATTTGTGCTTTACACGTGAAAATTATTTTCTTTTGTAATGGTGTATATTTGAACATTTTAACAAGCGTAAGCTAGCCTAGCATTGGTGGCAATATAGTAATTTGTGCATGGAACAAAAAAAAAGCATTCAAACTGTTCAAACAATCGGATATCAAATACTAAGTAGGTTTCAGCCAACCACATCTCAAGCAGTAGCCAAATGGCAGACATGAAGTCGCCTGTCATGCCCCATCCTTCTCTTGCTCCTCTCAGCCCCCTGAGTTTTGTTGAAATTTTGTCATATTTTCCTCGTCTATAAAAAGACAAAAATGGGGCAAAGAAGTGGTGACATAAAGAATCAGAGACGCCGACACGTTATTTTTTTGCGTGTTGGGGGGGGGGGCGGGGAGGGCGGGGAGGAGGAGGGGGAGATAGATGGGTGGTGGTAGTGATAACGGGATTGAATTAACTGTGGGCAGGTATTATCGTGTTAGAATTTGCTTTTTTTTTTTGCACATCTGTATGATATGATTGTTTGTTAATTCATGTGTGGTAAGAAAAGTGTTAATTTGAGAGAAGAGAACGTGCCATGCAGTACATACAGGCGGCCTGGTATATACACAGCATTGTAAACCCTGCCACCGCCGAACGACAGGGGAAGCACTGACCATTCATGATCACGGCTTAGCACTTGTAGACGGTTGTTCCTCTCATCCGCTATCAGCACATTGTCTGTGTCATCGCTGTGGCACAAGCGTGGATGCTGTAACTCCCCAGGCTCCTCGTCACCCTCACGCCCCACAGTCTGCACGACCTCCCCGTCACCAGACACCACATATACTTTATGTTCATCCTCACAGCATGCATATATGACCTGACTTGTGACGAGCACTGTTACATCATGATCATCATCACACGGCAGCGGAATGACGCGGTGACGCTGCCATGACTCACCCCGTGTGTACACTTCTATGCTAGTATTGTTATTCATCAAGTCAAGCCGCACGGCGTACAGCTTATCCTCGTACGTTGTCACACTCCAATACCAGCCTGCCTCGATCCTGCTGATTTTCTCACCTGAACACACGAGTTACAAACACAAGTTACAAAATCAGAATAGAAGAATTTTAACTTGAAAGCAAATCATGTGACGTAAATAACAGCATTTGTGAAGAATGGCATGGGATTTGTTCACACCTGTGAGCGTGAGATGGTAGAGACCGTTATAGCCAGCAGCAACAAGTCCCGCGTCCTTCAGTTCTGTCACCTGCCATACGTCACCCATGCCACCTTTATCAAAGCTGCCTATCTCCTCCAGCGCCTGGTTGTAGATGCACACAGTATCGATACAACAGTAGTACAAGTATCCTCCTATCAGTGATAACGCAGGGAATTGAAGTTAAATATTCCTCACGCTAACACTCCTATGCTCGTACCATGTAAGCTCGTGCAGCCGAGAGAGACGCCCGTAAGGACACCATATCTACAACACACAAACCAAAAGAAGAAACCTGCATTGTGAAGGATTGAGTAAAACGCCGCAGTAGTAAATAAACTGATTTATCACGAAATAGTTGCGAGTTGTTCAGTGGAGTAAGCAAGGTTTTTTTTGAGATGAAATAAGTTTTGATTCCGTATTGCATTTGGCACAAATTCTAAAAAAATGGTAGTGATGGTTAACTGAATGTTTTAAGCATATACTCTCGCTTCTGCTGAACCCAACCTCCCTCCCCCCACCCCACCGCACCCCATCCTGTGTAAATTTAACTGTTTGCACCGGTACATTACCAAACATTACAAATAGAGGTTGTGTGTCGCTTCTACGTCAAACAGTGAACGATTTTGCTGCGTTGTAATTATGCAAGAAAAAAAAGGTGTAGAAAGGACTAAGGCGTAAATTTTGATTTTTGTGATGAAATAATAAAATGAATAAATATATACATAATAAATGTATTGAGCCATTTTTCGGATTGTGATTTCATACTTATGTTGCATCTCATGAAACTTGTATCTTGCTTTGTTTTATAACGAGGTGTCTGCTTGAATAATTACTAGTGCGAAAACTGCAAGTATATATGATACATATATAAAATAGGTATAATAGAGATATACTAGAGATATAGGAGAGATACAACAGATATACTACAGATACCTACATATATAATAGGAATGTAATAGAGATATAATGGGGATATAATGGAGACATAATAGAGATATAATAGCGATATACTAGAGCTATTCTAGACATCTCTTGTGTCTCCCTAGTATATCTCTAATTTATCTCTAATACATCTTAAGCATATCTATTTTCTATGTTTATTATATATATATACATGTTATAGGTATATTATGTCCGTACTATATCTATATTACATATTTATTACCTCTCTGTTATATCTCTACTACATATCTAGTATATGCCCAGTGTATTCTATTTTCTCTCTATTGTCTCTCTGGTATACCTCAAGTGTATCTCTGCTATACCTCTATTATATCTGTATTATATCTATACTGTATTTACATTATATCTGTAATATATCTACATTATATCTAACGACATTTAATGTTTGCTCACTCCACATTATATCTAAAATATATCTTAGTTGTTACACATTACATCTATATTATATCCCTATTATATTTACATTATATCTACTTGAGATATATGTTATGTCTATATTATATCTACAATATTTCTACGATATATCTACATTATATTTACATTAATCTTGATTATATCTATTATCTCTCTATATTATATCTACATTATATCTTCAGTATGTTTTTATCTGCATTCGATATACGTCATAAATATTTCTATATCTAATTTATATCCACATTATGTCTACATTATATCTTTATTATATTTATATGATATCTAGATTTTATCTACATCATACTTACATTATGCTTACGTTATGCCTATATTATTTAAACCTCATATTTACATTATATTTACATTACATCTATCTTATATCTACATGATATCTGTATTATATGTACATTATTTCAATATTATATCTGCATTATATTTATGATATATCTGCATAACATCGACAGTATATCTGCATTATATTCCTATTATATTTACATTATCTGTGTTATACCCTACAAATTCTTCGACGTCGGAGATGCATATAAAATGCGTCGGCAATATCGGCAACATACGTCGGATATACGCATATTTTTTCCGTTTTGCTCATCATTTATTAGTCGTTTATGCGCATATTTTCCGACAAAGTTTTTTATGCATATATTCGACGCATACCCGACGTATTACCAACCGTCGGCTATACGTCAGTTATACGTCGGTTATACGTTTATATTCCGATGCATTTTATACGTATAAAATGCATATTTCCGACCAAGTGACAATCGGAAAATATGCGTTTTTTAGACGCATAAAAAATGCGGGTGCGCATTTGAAAAAAATGTTTCTAACCTTAACTGACCCATTGAACCCATACCAACCATTCATAATTCACATATTCATGCATACACCATAGCATATTTAATATACAACATAGCATATTTATATATTTTAACTAAACACTAGTACTTACTCGGGTTTGAACCGGGGACCTCTTGCATCCTAGGCGAGGAACATACCTCTACTCCACGGCGGCTAGTGCTGTCTCGGCAGTGTAATTTAGTGGTCTAATGTTTCTATTTCGTCCCAAAATGTTTACCTCTTACATTTTCGTTTTTTTGTTACCGATGGCGCTTTTAAATTTAGTTATTTGTATTGTCTTTTCCTCCTTTATGTTTGCTGAGGGATAGTTTATTGCGGCAAATGATAATTTTCAAGTATATTCATAATGCTCCACTATTGATTCTTCATAATGTCCCCTACAAAACGTCAATCGATAAATTTCCGACGTCGAATAAGCATCGGAAAATATGCGTTTTATAGACGTATAAAAAATACATATAATACACGTTGGCAATATCGGCATCTTTTTTCCGATGCATTTCCGACGTCGTTTATACATAGGAAAATATGCGCTTTATAGACGTATAAAATTATACGTATAATGTACGATTGCAATATCGGCATCTTTTTTCCGATGTATTCTCGACGTCGTTTATACATAGGGAAATATTCGTTTTATAGATGTTTTAAAAAATATGTATAATACGCGTTGGCAATATCGGCATCTTTTTCCGATGTATTTCCAACGTCGTTTATACATAGGAAAATATTCGTTTTATAGACGCATAAAATAATACGCATAATATACGATTGCAATATCGGCATCTTTTTTTCCGATGTATTTCCGACGTCGTTTATACATAGGAAAATATGCGTTTTATAGACGTTTAAAAAATACGTATAATACGCGTTTCGAAATATCGGCATCTTTTTTTCCGACGCATTTTCGATGCATATACGATGTTTCTAAAAATGCATATATATTCCGCCGTATATCCGACGTATAAACGATGTTTCAAATCCGCTGCCAACGCTGCCGATGCAATTTAGAAATTAACGACGTCGTCAGTTTTGTAGGCAGTTTTGTAGGGTACCTGCATTATATCTAAATTATAGGTACATTACATTTACATTAAAGTTATATTATATCTACATTATACCTATATTACATGTATATTATATCTGCATTACATCGACATTATATCTCTATTCTATCTAAATTATATCTAAATTCCATCTCTTTTATATCTAAATTATATCTATATTTTCTGTTTACATCTAAATTATATCTACATTGTATTTGTATTATATCAACAGAATGTCTACATAAAATCTGAAATATTTCTACTTCGATCTATAGTATGTCTAAATTATATTAATATTATATCTGTGCTATATCTAAATGATATCTAAGTTATATTTCTATTATATCCATATGATATGTACATTATATTTATACTATATCTACATTATATCTATATTATATCTGCATCATGTCTACATTATATCTTCATATGTCTTCATTGTATCCATATTATATCTATTATATTTATATTTTATCTACATTTTATCAGTATAATATCTAAGTTATATCCAAGTTATATCTGCCTTTGATCTTTATTATATCTACATTATACCTATATTTTATCTTCACTATGCCCATTATATCTACGTTATATCTACATTTTATGTACGTTATAAATATTTTATATCTACATAATATCTATATTGCATCTGCGTTATATCTATATAATATCTAAACCAATCTACATTATTCCTGCATAATATCTAAAAATACTGATATTTTTCTATGTTTTATCCATATTCTATCTACATTCTATTTGCATTATCTCTAATATATCTGTATTATATCTATATGATATCTACATTATGTCTAAGTTATATCTACACGACATCTACCTATATATATACATTTTATGTATATTATGTATATTATATCAAAATGGTATCTATATTCATCTACATTTTATGTATATTATGTATATTATATCAACATGATATCTATATTTATATTATATTTAAATTAACGATACGTTATATCTGCATTATATCTAGAATATATCCATATTATATCTACATTATATCGATATTATATCTACATTGTATCCACATTTAATCTATATTATATCTTCATTTTTTCTACATGTTACCTACATTATATCTGCATTATATCTTTATTGTATCTACATTATATCTACATTAAATCTACATTTAATCTACATGATATCTATGTTATATCTACATTATGTCTACAATATATCTACATCATACCTACATTATATGTGTAATATCTCTAAATAATTTTTCTAGTATGCTTACATTGTATTATGTCTACATTATATCTACGTTATGTCTACATAATGTCTATATCGCACCTATTTTATATCTTCATTATATCCATATTATATCTACACTATATCCACTTTGTATCTTCATTTTAGGTATATTATACCAACATTATATTTACATTATATTTACATTATATCTGTATTATATCTGCCTTTTATATCATTCCTGTATTACGCCTACATTATACCTTCATTATATATTTATCATAGCAACATCATATCTACATCATATGTTTTTTCATTTTTTCATCCTTATTTTATCTCATTTATATCTATATTACATCTACATTACATCTACATTTCATCTATGTTATATCTACCATTATGCCTATGTTATTTTTATGTTATATCTATATTATATCTATATGATATCCACATTATATCTACATCATGTTGACATGATAACTATATTATATCTATATGATATAGACATTATATCTACATTATATTTACACTATATCTTTATTATATCTTAATGATATTGGCATTATATGTACACTATATCTATACAATATCTGCATTATATCTACGTGAGAGCTATATGATATCTATATTAAATCTACAGTATATCTATGATATGTCTACATAACATCGACATTATATCGACAATATATCTATGTTATTTCTACGATATATTTACATTATACCTACATTATCTATATTGTATAAACATTACATCTAAATCATATATGTATAAATTCTATCTGCATTATATTTGTATTATATCTAAATTATATCTATAGTATATATGTAGTATATCAAAATGAAATCTGCGATATATCTTCATTACACGTGTATCATATCTACGTCATGTGTGCCTTATATTTATGAAAAATCTTCATTATATCTGCATTATATCTACATTATATCTATATAAAATGTACATTTTATGTATTTTTATGTTTTCATTTTATCTGCATTGTATCAAAATTACACGTACATTATCTCTGTAAGACATCTACATTTTATGTACATAATTTCCATATTATATCAATATTATATCTACATTATAACCAAAACATATCTACACTATATTTACATAATATCTGTATTATATGTGCACTATATTTGCATTATACATGCATTATTTCCATATTATATTTGTATTCTATCTATGTTATATCTATAATATATTTGCATTATATCTTCAATCTTCAGTGTATCTACACTATATCTATGTCATATCAGAATTATGTCTACATTACATCTGCATTATATCTGCATAAAATCTGCAATATGTCTACTTCTATCTACATTGTATCTAAACTATATCAACATTATATCTGTGTTATATCTAAATGATATCGACATTTTATCTGTATTATATCTGCATGATATCTACATGATATCTTCATTATATATGGCTACATTGTATCCATATTATATCTATAGTATATCTACATTTTATCAGAATAATATCTAAATTATATCCATATCATGTCCGCTTTTTTTCTTTACTATAGGTATAGTATACCTACATTATATGACCATTATAGCTATATCTATATATGTTGCATCTACATTATATCTATGTTACATTTACGTTTTATCTGTATAATAGCCAAGTCACATCTGTATTATTCCTGTATAATATCTAAATTATGCCTACATTTTATCTACATTATATCTAAATTATGTTTGCATTATATCCATTTTGCATCTACATTATATCTATATTATATCTACATTATGTTTATTTTATGCCTACGTTTTATCTATATTATATCTACATTATACTTACAGTATATCTGTACTATATTTCACTGTATCTACATTACGTCTACATGATATTTACATTATATTTACACTATATTCATATTATATCTATATCATATATCATATTATGTCTATATACCTACAATATATGTAAATTTGATCCGTATTGTAGCTATAGTATATCTACACTATATCTGCATCATATCTACATTTTATCTGTATTGTATCTATAATATATCTACACTCTATCTGCACTTTTTGTACATTTAATCTACATTATATCTATATTATATCTATATGACATCTTAGTTATATATATATATATATATATATATATATATATATATATATATATATATATATATATATATATATATATATATATATATATATTATCTGCATATTATATATATATGCATATTATCTGCATATTATATGCATATTATATCGCTGTCACATGTATGTTATTTTATATCTTCATTTCATCTATATTGCATTTACATGATATCTGTAGAATATCTGCAGTATATCTTATATCTATTCTAGACCTATATTAATTCCCTATATCTTCGTTACATGTAGGTTCTGTGTTATATCTGCATGAAATCTATATGATATGTAGATGATGTCTCTGTGGTATCTCTCTGATTCTTGTGTTATACTTCGCTTATTTCTGTATTCTGCTTCTAGTATATCTGTGTTATATCTCTCATACCTCTTTTATATCTCTATTATATGTACGTTATATCTATCTAACATTTATAATATATATATATATATATATATACACCTACCTTGCGACCTGGGGAGACCATGCTTATAAATAATAGATGGGGAGACCAAATGTATATCCCTTCTCTTCCGTGTTTTTTCTTTTGTTATCGCATAGATATTTTAAATTAATATTATTGTTATTATCTGTTATGGTTGTTTTGAAAAAAACACAACAATAACAAATAAACAAAAATTCGAGGTCTCCATTATTCGACCAACTTTTTTGCCAGAAACACACCCACTAAAAGAGACCGTCTCCTTAGTTTTGTATATGAGCCCGGTTCTCCAAATGATCATTTTTAGCAGAGTCAGTGGACTCGCTAAATCTTTTTTTTATTTTTTGTAATTTAATAATTTACTGGCACTTTATACAAGTTTTAGAGGAGAGTTATTCGGAATAAAAACAATTCACAGTTTCGTCTATTTCCGCGAGAGTTGTGGTTACAAACTTCAGGTAATTTTGTTTGTATTGTTTACATCTACCCGCCAGAGACGAAGAGAAGTAACTAATGAAAATAACTTGAAAGAAAGCAGTTAAACTAAATAACAAAATACTTGAAACTATTACATGCAGCTTGAAGACTACTTGACATATTACTGCCGTGCAGAGTAAGCTCTTATCTTATGTTTTAGCACAAAACCTATATTTTCGCCCTCTTGTTTACAGTTACCAATGGTAAAACTAGTCCCAGCGGGCCCTTTCTATTCTTGAGTTCACGTCACAACCTTACATCTACCAATAAGATTTAACATTTTCATCACGTGATCAAAAACTGCCAGTTCTTGCGTGGGGGCAAAACGCAATTGCAGACATTTTGGCCAATTTGTCACATGCCAGGAAGCTAGCTCTTTGAATAATTTTTACCATTTAGAAAAGTGTTATTACTTAGCTTAAATAGCGAAGAAGTTGTATTGGTATTAAACTGCTATAAACTCCA
Source organism: Protula sp. h YS-2021 (assembly GCA_949752745.1). NCBI lineage: Eukaryota > Metazoa > Annelida > Polychaeta > Sabellida > Serpulidae > Protula > Protula sp. h YS-2021. Next base: position 111,961,780 of record OX457024.1, read on the forward strand.
AATATCGCTCATTATGCCCCCAGTTACCCACAAGCCACATCACACTTAGGGCGTTCCCAATAAAAATGTGCAAAAGTTCTGCGTTTCGAATAAAAGTAACCGGGTAAAAAATGAAAGAAATGATAGAGAAATTTCACCTAAATGTCAAATTTCTCTTGCACCAAAGAGCAGTCAGGTTTTTAACAACTCCTGTGCTATTTAAAAATGTATTATAAGTTTTAACAAATAGTTTCAAGTTTCAATTTCTTTTATGTTCCGAGTATAAGCTGTTTTTGCGATATTTCTTCCATATTTTTCTGTCATTTCTTTAATTTTTTTGGTTCCCTCGCAGTCGAAAATCAAATTTCTTTCGCAAATTATTCGAAACACCCAAAGTGTGACTTGGCTTATTGCATGAAGATGACTTGATCAATCTTCCTAGGACAGAAATGGTCACAGTTCCTGTAATAAGCCAGTTCGCATTTTCGGGTCTTTCCGGTGAAGATGTTGTTTCGGCTGCAAACATTTTTGGGATAAATTATAAAGAAATGATAAGGAGAAAACATCAAGTTTCTAATTTTCTTTCAACATGCACGCTTTCAAATTTATGAAGCCATCATATGATCTTTAAAAGCTATTTTACATATTATTCAGTCCCTTTAATAACCAACATGTGAATATGTTGCTGGCAAAATGGAATTTCGTTGATTTTTTTCGGTTTTCATCTATCATTTCTTTATATCCTTATCCCACCTGAATTCAGCCGAAACGTAAAAACTTTTCTGAAAAAGTCAAAGTGCGAATTGGCTTATTGTACAGCCATAAGCCAATTCGCACTTTTGGATCTTTCCAGTGGAGGTGTTGTTTTGACTGCAAATGTTGGGAGATAAATTATAAAGAAATGATAAGGGAAAACCTCAAAATTCTAATTTTCTTTGAAGATGCACACTTTCAAATTTATAAACCCATCATACGATCTTCTAAAAAGTATTTTATATATTATTCAGTCCCTTTAATAACCAACATGAGAACATGTTTGCTGGTAAAATGGAATTTTGTTGATTTTTACCGTTTTTTCTATCATTTCTTTATATCCTTATCCCACCTAAATTCAGCCGAACCGCAAAAACTTTTTGGCAAAAGTAAAAGTGCGAATTGACTTATTGTTGCTGTGTGAGATAATGGGAGATTTTATATCCTGATCCCAAGAATATTTTTCTCAGTACAAAATTGTTGTTTAACCACAGAAATTGTGCATTGTGTTTATAATTGGGTCATTTGTGTGATGCACTCTTTCTAAATTAACGCCAGCGGCCTGAGTCATGCGCCGAGATTAACAAAATTGACATCAATGACACGTTCTATTATAGGAACTATCACTCTTGCTGTCATAGGAAGACCGCAAGAGTGATCTGGGACTAAGTTAAAACCAATAATCATGGCACCAAATTGCCCGTCATTACACTGGCACAATTCAGTTATTGCCTGCAGATATTGGCAATAATTTTTGTTTAGGGACAGGCCGTAACCATAGCCAACCTGGTATATTCACCCGTAAACCAGTGGCGGCATTCGCGAAAGTGTCAGTTTAAACTTAGAGTCAATCTAAGTGCAAAAATGTAACAGTAAACTTTCCCGTTGGTTAAACTTAGCGGTATTCACAAAATGTAAGTTTAAACTTCCACTCAAGTATAAGTTCAAACTTCTAAGTTTACTTCGGACTACACTTAGATTTCTAAGTTCAATCCCACGCGATATTTAAAGTGCTTTGTTTACCTTGGCAACAATGAATTTGTTGAGATTAAATGAAGAATATGAAAGGGTTTTTAGGAGGGAAAGTGTTTCGAGATAGGAGTAATCCGTTTGAAGTTTACAATGACGATGAACTCTTAACTTGACATAGATTTTCAAGAGAAGATATTCATTTTTTGGTGGAAAATCTCGAAAATGTGGAGTCGGAAACAAGAAGAAGCTTTGCCGCCCCGAAACATCTAAAAGTTTTCATCGGCCTTCGATATTTATATTGACAACCAGTTTATACGATTACGATTAGTCGCACTCTTTATGAAAATTTTGCAATATTGACTTAGAATGTAAGTTGATAAACTTACGTATTGAATGTGACTTAAGTAAACAAACTTTAATCTTGAGATCTAAGTTCAATATCTAAGTAAATAAACTCAGATGTTCGTGAATACGGCCACAGATACAAGAGAATGTACCTGTCGTCAACTGTACCTCACGACCGCCACTCCCGAAAAGTTAATTTCATCCCGAATCAAAACATCTATTTTACAAAATAAAACATTTCCTTAAGTGTTTATGCAAACACTTATTAACACAGAATAAGAACAAGGGCGGAGATGAGAATTTTTCTTTGCATGTATGCTTTTTTTGGTTCGACTGCCACAGGTTGCTTGCCTAACAATTTTTATGCAATGAACTGGCAATCTCAGGGCGAAGCACAGCAAGACAAGTATCGAACTATGCCACAACAGCATGTGAAACTGGTTTTTGAGAAGGCTGTCATACCATATTAAACAGTGATGGTTCATTTTTCCGTTTCTGATATTTCCCCGAGATACTACCCCAGCTGACCCCTCAAGGCCACCGGATGTTTACACATTAAACGATATATTAACTTATAAATGCATATCACCTACGGCCGCATTGAAGGCCAGACTTGGAAATCTTAATTTCGAAGTAACTACAATTTGCCATCCTTTTTGGGAGGGAGGGAAATGGGGGAGCTTTAATACATTTTCTGCACCCAAGGAACGGGGAAGGGGAGAAGGGGAAAATAAATACAAGCAAGCATTTTTTTTTGGCTTTTCAATCTTTATTGAATAAACATCAAGTTGATGCCATATAGCTTATTTAAATATTTTTCCGCCTAAGCATCATATACCAAATAACAAAATGTACGGGCACATACACAGGAAAACAATGGGAGATCCATCGCGTCATTTCATTTCTCAATGTAAATTTACTTTGAGATTACTACACGACTATTTCTTTGAAGAACTACTAAAAAATGAAACACTTTATTGTATCAAAATAAATTCATTTTAAAAATCTTTGCAAAATCGCGTTTCGTTGTTTTTGTTTTATTTCTATTATTATTTTTATTTGGTTTAACCACCAATATGTGGGTGTAACTGAGATAATAGTAAAGGTTTTTTAATTATTATTTTACAGAGAGCATGCATGAAAATAGTAAATAGGGGGACTTTGGTCTCCCTATTTACTATTTTTATTTATGGTCTCTCTAACTATTTTTTACCTATGGTCTCTAAGTGACACCTTTAGTGTCTTTCAACATATACAAAAGGTGTCCCTATGTTGGCTTATTCTGTGTGCATATATTATCAAATGTGTGTATATATTATCAACTTTTTTGTTAGTGCCATTGTAGGTTCAACTCCTGCAGGGTGCACGCATAACGATTTCTTATGCCGAGTTACTGCGCTCTCCGGTGGTGGCACATCAAACTTTAGTAATATAGTAAATAGGGGGACAAATGTGCATCATATATAATAATCAAAGATATATAACCCAAAAATACAACTTTGGTAGACCATACTTTGGTCTCCCTATTTACTATTTTTTATCTATGGTCTCTCTAAGTGACACCTTTAGTGTATTTTAACATATACAAAAGGTCTTCCTATGATGGCATATTCTGTGTGCATATATTACCAAATGTGTGTTTATATTATCAACTTTTTTGTTAGTGTCATTGTAGGTTCAACTCCTGCAGGGTGCATGCATAACGATTTCTTATGCCGAATTACTGCGCTCTCCGGTGGTGGCACATCAAACTTTAGCAATATAGTGATAAAATATATGCATATCCCACCAATACTCCTCACTCCTCAATAAAACCAGTAAACGTCACATTTTTGTTACGTTTGAGCCGCTCGATCGCTTTCTCAACATATCTTCTAACACTAGCTAATGTTTGACTTCCTGCACCTCCGTCCCAATGATTTGTTTATTTCGCTTTGCTGGAGGGGGCGGGTGGGGTGAGTGAGTGTTGCGCTGGTTTCGAGGGCAGCGTATCACAAACTAGCCGTTTCAGTCGTTTGTGTAACGAACCGAGTATCGCGACGACTGTACAACATTTGGTATTTTGTCACTTAGATCACGGCAAAATATGGCAGGATCTGTAAAATTAAATTTCAGGTGTAATGAGCGTCCATGATCAGTTCGCGGTCATACTGTAGAAATCGGATAACGACAGCTCTGTAGCAAACAGGCACAGCGCATGCTTTGTGACGAGATTGTCGGAGTTGAAGTGGAACAGGTGCAAAACTGCGAAGCGAGACTGTCATAGTGAATGCCATCCTTCCTCTTGTGAATGGGCGAGTGGTGAGCAAGCGTCATTTTCTCGTATTTGTCCAGCTCAGCTCTCAAGTAGTTCTTTAATAAGGAAGCCCCGATCTGCCCACCATTCATCCGATGCATCCACATAATCTAGTATTTTAAAAAAGAAGTCAGAAAAGATCTGTTCTGTTCACGCAATCTACTCAGTATTTTGTCACTTCATATACCCTCGAAAAAAGCAGCAGTTTGAATTGAGGCTTCTTCCGCACTGGGTTCACAGCTGGTGTACATTGAAGATGGCAAAGTCTCACTTGTCGCAAACATCGATCTTTCCTGGCGTTTCTAGTCTGGCAATCACGTCATCATCATTTGTTTTCTTGTGCTTAAGGAAGAAGCCACCCCTGAATTTACGAAACGGAAAACATGCCTTGATATGCTCATTTAAATCTCTGAAATATCAATTCATGTACTTCATTATCGTACCGCTTTTAAAGTAATTCTAAAACAAATTAAAGTACAGTACCATACATCTCTATATGCTTCAAAATAAAATATTACATGACAAGCCGCATCAAGTTCATCTCTTTCGTCACAATTTAAATTCCTATTAGGCATACTGAAACAAAGTTTACGTGTCAATCATTAATTCTAACATTTTGAACACTTTAACCTTGGCAAAGATATAATATTCCATACCTGTTAACAGAATTAGATACTGGCACGAGAAAATTAGAAAGTACATCTAAAGCTTCTCCTGAGGACATGACAACATCTGTTGAAGCTTTCTTGTCACTTGAATTCTGCGGAGTCTGGTTTTTTATTCTTGTAAAACCTCGGGCCGCATATATGCAAGGTTCGACTGAAGTTATCCTGCAAAAATATATCCAATAAACGTTCGATAATTTTCAACATATAAAAATGAAGCGAGTGACAACCTTTTAATTAGTACGAGTACTATTGCTCCTTTGTTTGCGCGGGCCACACAGTCATATCTGTAACATGTAGGGACCTTAACCAACATCAACAATAACAAATACATGTGCTCTGTAGTTCCAAAATATTATTTTGGAATATTATGAAAACAAGTTGCTGATAGTGCACCGTGAACGTAAATTTGCATGCAGCAACTGAAGTTGACTTTTGGCCTATCTAGGTCAAATTCACTTCTTTTCCTCCTCTCATGTATTCACCCCACCCCGTGGATTTTAAATTGGCTATCCTTAAAAGTATGAAAGTATGAATTGGCTTATTCAAAACTATTGTGCTCTATGTTATAACTATCAATATATCATGGAACAAGTAGTAGTACTAGTCAGTCACCAGGCTCTATGGCATCTAAACCGGCCAGGGATTAGTATTTCCATGAATGAAAACTTTAATATCTACAGCCAAAGGAGATTAAAACACCATGGAGCAGAAACTGACACACTTTCAGTCAATGGCGAAGCTCGAACCAGCAACACGGGTTTTCTCCAGGCTTTTCCAGCGAAAAAGAACAAAGTATATTGATGTTTTAGTGTTTATCTACCGTTTCAGCACAATTTATTTTTATAGATTTCAGATTTATCTAGAAATACATAGAGTATGAAATCTTCGCAATATTAAATCGCCGAATATCTACTGTTCTAAGTGAGTTGAGCAAATAATAAAATTTTTCGAAAGGGGTATTCATGTTTCTATAACACATTTCAAGTTAAAAAAAAAAAAATCTATCACAGATGCATGAAAACAACAAGAATTGTTACAACGATAACAATTCAGAAAAATAATTTAACAATACAACAATATTGTCAAGGCAATATTGTCAAGGCAATATTGTCTATGAAACAGAGTCAAAATTAAAAACAGAACCTTTTAATCACGCGCACTTTATGGAAAATTAAATGACTGATATACGTTTCCTTTCAGGCCAATAGAAGGAAGCAATTATTATTTCATCTAAATTATTTCAAGCTGGTCATCCATAAAAAAATCATGAGTGTTTATTTAGATGTCGATTAGTCGGTCTAGTTAAAAAAAATGAGAAAACTAACGCACATAGCACCAGAATAAAACACAAATACGATTTAAGACAAGTCTTAATCATTGACGACTATTTGAGACATCTTAAATTCAAAACCAATCCAGAACATAATTCAACAATTATTTTTACACGATAAATATCAAAAAGGTTTCGGGAACGAATTCAAAAAAAAATTATTTGGATGGGCGGGTAGAATTTTTACACTTTAAATAAAGGTATTTTCCAAAATTCAAAACGAGGCGATCGTACGGAATTCCCTTTTGTCACGTGCTAAGGTGGTACTTTCCTGATATGAGTTCCAAGGAGGTTTTTTTGCTATAACAAATTAAACAGAAGCGCTAAAATAACACACGAGCGTTCGCTTTCGTACCGCAAACTGAACGCACGCAACATCTTTCGATTTTTGACGCGACACGGTGTTGAAACGAAAACGCGATAAAAAATCAACGCATATATGACATCATAACGCAAACCTGAAATCATGTGACACATCGACCGTCGTACAAATTAATCACATGATCTCTGACTCCGCCCCTTTTGAAAATGATTGACAGTTAATATGAATAAATTTTATACACGACAGTAAGGAAGGTATAAGCCAGGCCTGTGCTACAGAGACAGAGGGAGAGTACTCGTTTGAATATAAGCCGGGCTTGTGTCACAGAGAGAGAGAGAAAACTCGATCAATAACGAAACAGTACAGATCAGCTGACAAGCAGCAAGACCGCTGCCTTGGCCTATACATAGTAAACAAACAGTACACGGTACACGGCAAAGTTTTATCGGTAGAAATAAAACGCTTTGAAAATAGATCTGGATAAAGTTTTATCAAAATTATGAGCATAATGGAAAGCTGAATATACCTTTTAAGATTTGATCAATTTTGAGAGGTCTATTTTAAGTAACAACACGATAAATTTGAGTTGAACACAGGATACTTGAAACACGTTTTAGTACAGTTTTTTAGGTAAGCTTCAACGCAATATGTTTCAAATTTTGGGGCCGTTTTAAACGACTGAATTTGGGGAGATCTCGTAAGATTAACTATTTTAAATTTTCCAAAAAATAAAATGTGTTACTGAGCAGTTTAACGCGTACGCGGGACTGCCGAATATAACCAGGCCGCAAAAATTGCACACAAAAGAATGGCCTATAACTCAGTGGTCTTGGCTGCACTGTACGTGAGGGAGAGAGCTTTGAAGGCAGCTGCGAGCAATAAACATCAGCTGATTATATTAAACATTAGTACAGTAGCTTTAGCCGAAAATGACCGAAAAATAAAAAGTGCAATTTCTGCCATAACATGCGTCCCAGGCTGTGAAACTAGAAAGATTTCGTACACATTTTACCAAACTTTTAACTCGAAAAAAAAAACAATAATAAACACCCAGAGCTGAAGGTGACCTGTGGAATTAGGATTAAAGTCCTAAAAAAAAGTTAATATTTTTTGACAACCACATGCTGCCACAGACAGGGTGGGGGGGGGGGGGGTGGGGGCTTCCGAAGCTTTAACTATATTTCAAACAAAATTTATCACAAATATCGAACAGTTACGCACGGTTTATAAAACATTCGTTCACCAGTAGGGAGGGGAAGGAGATCATTTTTTTTATTGAAACATATTTTATTTAACATTATAACATGCCCCAAGTGACATAACATGCCCGTATAAAGAAATTATGACACCACATCGGAATTTTAAGATCGCTAACAAAATTAACCTGACATTCATGGAAAATTATACAGAATTCAACTACGTCTTTCACAAAACAACTAGCGTAAACATGATTACAATATACATGTCCACTGGGCATATTGTAAACTTTTAACTCTGCATTTTCACTGAAAACTATTGCAATGTTTGTTATTTACACAACAGCAGGAGTCATTAATTTGACTGGAAATCAATGACAAGTTTTTTTGTTTTGCTTTTTTTAAATCAAAACTCGGTGGTAAAAAGAGAGAAATATTCTGGGAATAAAACAACAATATTTACTGAAAGTAAAGGGTAAATTTTAAACCTGTCATTGACTAATTACGACCTATTTTGACTAATTATGAACCTTATTGAACACCGCTTTGGATTAGGCAGTTATTATTTTCACTGCGGTCTTCGAGAGTCTCACGTTGGAATTCAAGGCGCTGAAGTCATGAAAAGAAGCCAAAAGTTCACAGTCTCATTTTACACAGACGAACTGGCGGAAAAAGTCACTGAAGGAAAATTGCGGAAAGTGGCGGTATGATACATCTGAGGCAAACCTTAGTCGAAGCTCATCAACACCAGAAAGGTTCTGCTTCGTTTGGTGCCATCGACCCCATGGTGCGTCTAACCCCTCAGGGCTCGCTTAATGCACATCCTAAAGGCTTGAAACTAGTTGCAAATGAAAGTCCGTGAACAGGTCCTTTATCCACTAAACCAATCACAATGAATTTTTAAGAATTTCTGCTATACAATCGAGAAATTGACCATAAACTGAACTGCCTAACACTCTACACAACTGGGCAAAATAGCCCTCAACATTTCACAGATTCCTGACACTTTTTTTTCCAAAATGTGACTCTTAAAGTACACATACTGAACTGACACACGGGGCGAGGGCAACAAGAAAATTCCATTGCAATGTGATGGCTACTGTTCTAGAGGAGGGGGCGGGGGCTGTAATCAACCAAAAAAGTACAAACAATTTATACTCACAAATTAATACGATAACTGGCGTTACTATCCAGCAAAAATACCCAAGCGTAAGATATATTTCTACCAGAAACCTTCGCTTTCATAGACACGCCTAACAAATCCATTTTCCTTGAATCTTTTAGAACCAATTATTCCGCTGATATAGCGACGTTATTTTACCCAGACAGCAGTACACACAGCCTGTCTGAAACCCAGCAACAGAGGTTTGCTAGTGCGTGTTTTACAAACAGGAGTATTTAAGTAACGCAACACGTTTGCCAAACACTGCACACACAGAGTACTGAGGAAACAAAACAAGTATATGAATCAATAGCGCACAGATAGAGGCCTTAGTTGGGTTATGTCAAACATTTTGCCTGTATTAAATTAAATGCGATTTAGATATACAAACTTACTGTAGCCTCATTTAAATCTTAGGATTTTCACAATAGTAGTCGTTTGTTTTGACTATAAATCAATGACAAGGTTTCATTTTTTCCCAAAATTTGGCCACCGAAAAGCAAGTTATTACATGAACTAAACAGAGTGTTGATAAGGGAGATTTTTTGGGATTGGAGGGGGATTCTGTACCTGTCATTGAAAGCCAAAATTCCACTTATTACTTAATTTCAACCGAAATAAACACGCACGCCATCCAGAGGTTGCTAGCACTTTGATGAAATTCTATTTTTCTTTCAATATATGGATTTTGGGTTCGGATGTTTTTTAATTGGTTTGCTGGATATATTTGCTTCTAATACTTAACTTAATATTCGGTTCACGATCAGGTACAAGCAACTATTCAGTGTATGCCTACAGACACACAGATGTCAAATACTTGCTGACACTCTCTCGACCCATGTAAAGTTCTAGCTACCTCTTACCACTAAGTAACACTGCAAGTATTCTCAGCCTATGCTTACATGAACGCTTGTATATTGGAAGTCAGATCACGCACGCAATTTTCACATTCAAATCACAGGTTCTGTATCTCCATGTTTACACTCAGACTCTTCACGCTCGTTGTAGTGCACATCCAATGATAAAATAGTGCAAAATGTTTCAAGCGATACGTTACAAGAGCATATAAAAAGAATTAGATCCCATCGCATTTCTGCTAAAACACAAAAATTATAGAAAAGAGGTGGCAAATAAGTATCCATATATTGCTACAAATTATATCCAACATCAAAACATAAATTCATACGCCCAAACTTTTTTTTATTCGAAACAGTCAGAAATTTGCACTTCCGCAACTTCTTCCGCAACATATGTGTTTCGACTGTTTGCGACGCCGTCGCAGGCCATTCAATAAGTGAGATACAAAGCATACCTAAAATTCCCGAGAATTTTCTTTATTCTTATATATATATATACTTTAAACTGCAATACCATACTATAGTATTACATTTAAGAAAAAAAATATTGTGCAACTATATCTACTTATTCTCCGTATGTAGGTTTTTTAATACAATGGTCTCCCAATGAAAAATTATGACATTAAAACTGTGATATTAAAAGTTGTCTACAGAGTTATGTTTAATAAAATCATGTATATAGCAATGGGTCTAGGACAATTTTTACTATTTTGAGTAAATCAATAAATAAGATAAGTTTATAAATTAGTTGTAGCTACTAGGTTTTAATTAAGGGGAAATGGGCTGTACTGTGATAATAACACAAGGTGGTACTCATCTCTTGTTGTTTTTTTTTTTTCAAAAAAAAAACAGTGACAATGTTGAAAGGACAATTACACGCCTCCAATTAAAAGATAAAGGGGCAATAACTTGTTAGAAAAGAGAGAAAAAAATACAAATAAAAAAATAAGACCAAAAACTAAATTGGGGAAATAGGCCTAACAGGGAATTGTTCTACGAAGGGAATTGTTCTGAGGAAGGGGAAATTGCCGGGGAGAATTGACTGGGGGAATTGTCTGGGTTGCATTGTCCTGTTCCCTTTAGCAATATATTAAAACTTAATACTGCTAGTACAAGTGCTAAAAATTAAATTCTCGGATTTTTTTTATTCGAAACAGTCAGAAATTTGCACTTCCGCAACTTCTTCCGCAACATATGTGTTTCGACTGTTTGCGACGCCGTCGCAGGCCATTCAATAAGTGAGATACAAAGCATACCTAAAATTCCCGAGAATTTTCTTTATTCTTATATATATATATACTTTAAACTGCAATACCATACTATAGCATTACATTTAAGAAAAAAAATATTGTGCAACTATATCTACTTATTCTCCGTATGTAGGTTTTTTAATACAATGGTCTCCCAATGAAAAATTATGACATTAAAACTGTGATATTAAAAGTTGTCTACAGAGTTATGTTTAATAAAATCATGTATATAGCAATGGGTCTAGGACAATTTTTACTATTTTGAGTAAATCAATAAATAAGATAAGTTTATAAATTAGTTGTAGCTACTAGGTTTTAATTAAGGGGAAATGGGCTGTACTGTGATAATAACACAAGGTGGTACTCATCTTTTGTTGTTTTTTTTTTCAAAATAAAACGTGACAATGTTGAAAGGACAATTACACGGCCTCCAATTAAAAGATAAAGGGGCAATAACTTGTTAGAAAAGAGAGAAAAAAATACAAATAAAAAAAATAAGACCAAAAACTGAATTTAGGGAATAGGCCTAACAGGGAATTGTACTGAGGAAGGGGAAATTGCCAGGGAGAATTGACTGGGGGAATTGTCTGGGTTGTATTGTCCTGTTCCCTTTAGCAATATATTAAAACTTAATACTGCTAGTACAAGTGCTAAAAATTAAATTGTCGAAGATATGTCATGAGTACGGGATGACACGACGAGCGTGTATTGTGCGACCATCAGGAGTTATCAGTGCCGGGACCTTGTGTTATTCTACCCAATGGCACATTATGACAATTTAGCTCACAGTGACATCATACTATGACATGAGCACGTGGTTGTTGTTAAGTCACAGTGAGATCACAGTGAGGTCAAATTGTTGACTGGGCGCAAGACATCATATATTTAGTGATTAAATATACTGGGTGCTATCCGTCCGATGTCGAATTGATCAAGCCACTACCAGTTTTGAGAGTGTTAATAAAAGAGAAGTGAAATATGATGTACTGTTTTTATTTGTGTTTCAACCATTTTTCAACCATGAAGCAATGACACATTGGTTGTTACTTATCTTTAACCTCAAACCATCAAATACAGGCACATAGGCAATAAATATTAAGAACAAAAATACATATATAAAGTGATACATAAAATCTCCCTATCCCCGAAAAAATATCATCACAAAAGGTATTATTATAGGGATAGCCCATGGGCTGGGTGCTTCTATGGGATTCGAGCAAACGTACAATTCCCTTTTTCCGTGAATTTCCTTCGTGATCTTATAGTCCTTTAGAGCGCGCTTGAGATTTTGGGCCATTCCTTTAGTGCGTGCGCAAAAATTTGTTACTCTTTTATCCCCTCTCCCCCTATGTATGTCAAAAATTGAGCCTTCATTATAGAGTTTAACAATAGCGTACTCACACGGATAGACATGCTCCCCTCTCTTTTTGCGCACGTGCAAAATGGATGTTCACTTTCCGATGTCGTTATTTATTCTGGGGTGTTATGTTAGTGCTTCTTGTAATTGAAAGTAACAAAAGTTTAAAAAGTATGAAATGAATAAATATAAATCTATACACTGTTGCTGCGATTGAGATATGCCATACTCATTCATGGTACATAAGGAGAATTTACATAATTATTTGTGGGGCCGTACATTTGGAAGGAACAATGTCACAATCGTTTACAAACAAAGCATTGCGTATGTCTTTACTTACAAATGTTTTTATCCAAAGAATATAAATGAGGTCTACCTATTTTCTTTTTTCGAGCATGGTCTACCTAAGTCTGATATTGGAGATCTACAAATAAATGAAACGTTAAACTACGCTATCACAGTCGATAAGTATACTCAAAATTCTTATTTGAGAATAGTAGGGGCGTGCCGGTTTCAGCGAAATCCGAGCGAAATTTCTCTGTTGGTTGATTACCGAAAACCGAATTCCAAAATTTCGGTTCTGTTCCGTTGTTTTTTTTTTAAATTCAATACTGTACTCAAATAAAATGTGAAGAAAGAATCATGTGGTCGTTGGAACGTTGCCAAAAAAAGGGGTTACACTGCAATGAAGTGACATCCTGCTGCCTACGTAGTTGCGTAGCGACGATATACTTAAGGGCCCGCAAACTTCAAAGACTGGGTACTTTTAAGACAAGTGTTCCATCACCCTTCAACTTTATCATCTAGGTTAACCTGCTGTTTCTTTGATAATAGTACCTCAAGATTTTTATTTATGTTGATGTGCACTGTCTTTCTTTCGTTGGTCACTTTAGCTCGTATCTTTTTGTACTGTTCATCTTGGGGTAAGTGTTCGATACTCTTTGTGGATTTCATGCCGAGGAATTCTATATTCTTCGCCTTGCCTGAAAAGAAAGAAATGGACATTTAAAATTTAACCAATTGACACCGTAATGGACAGATGTGTATATCAATATTTTAGAATAACTAAACCGCCCAGGTCAATTTTCCTATACCTTATAAATTACAAGCTATAATAATTTCTAAGAACAGATCACCCTGAAAAGTCCTTCAAACTATTTATACTTTTAATATTTATAATTTTGTTTGGTTAAATGAGTGAGATACATACTAGGATAAGGCCCTTCACTGCAATAGTATCTTCTGCAGACCACTTGACAGCAGATCAAGTACCTAAAAGGGAAACACAATGTGTGACTACATAAAAATAAAACAACATACCAGTATATTTATGATATATCATAGTGATAATATCATCTTTTTAGCCAATCTAGACAATCATACCCCAGATTGTTGTGAATATTTAGTACGTACGCAAAAATGTGTCAATTTCCGATCCCCCCTTGTACGCAGTGCGTACGCTTTGGACCATACCCCCTGCCCACTGTACGCACGTACGCTTAGTAAAATGCAATATTCATATGCATATTGAAAATTCTCTTAAAAGGGTAGAAATAATCAGAGTACAATAAAAGTAAGATGCAAATTGTCCTTTCAAAAACTGAAAGCTCTTCAATTTTTATGGAATACAGAGTGTACCCTCTTTCTTGAAATATTGAACTTGATGTTTGTCTTACTGTTAATCAATATATTGAACCAATTAAATTAATGAAACCAATCAACAGTAAAGTAAATATACCCGTCTATACGCAACTGTAAACGACGATCAATTTCTGAATAACATTATTCAGTTTACCTGCATATTTCCAGTAGACTTTTCTTTAGCAGCAAGAAGCTGAAAATTATGAAGAAGAATAAACGATCATTTTGTTTAAATTAATATTTTAAGATAACAATTTTTAAATCTTATCTTACCTCCTCATCGAAGTTAACATCATTTAGGTCTACCAAAATTCTGGGTCACACTAACACTTATAAATTAGTAAATAACGTCTCTCAAAGTGGCACGTTCTATATCTCTTATGAATGTATGTACATATTTTGTATGTACGAAGAATAAAGAGGGACCTCTGATTGGCAGCTCTCCCACCCCTAGCTTAATTTATAGGCCCAAAAATCTCATAAAACTTTTGAAGATAAAAGATAAAGCACAGATATTTCATAAAAAATAAATAACGCACCATACGCTGAGCACGAGCCATTTCGTCCGACTTCTCCTGGAACTACAAAATAGTAATACTTCATACCAGATACGTACAATGACAGTGCTTTTATTATATGCCTAAGGGGCCATACATTTAGGACGGATTTAAGGAAGGGGTGTCTAGACCAGTGCGGGCGCTAATGTTCAAATCCATAATAACGTAACTTTTGGTGTACAGGGGAAAGGGGGTGAAAATTTTTCAAATCTTTTGTGTACATCCTAACTGGATGGCTACGAAAACATATTTCTTGTTTCAACCAATAGCTATATTATTTTGTCACAAAAGTAACAGTCATCACAACATACAACAAGCTGATTTTGATATACAAAGAAGTCCAAAGTATCTTCCATCATGTTTTTTTTCGCTGAGTTTTTTTTTTTTGCAAATTACAAAAATCCATTTTTAGAAGCTACGTAAACAATTTTCAACAACTGTTTTTTAACAATGGAACTGTATTACAGTCTTACAGACGAAGTTGAGTCTTAACTTGCGAGATCTTGCAACAGAAAAGATTTTAAATAAAAAACACATACATGTTAAGAAACAGAAAATCCCCTGAATAGCATATTTGTTTGTGTTAGTGCAATAAATTTTAGGTTTTAAAAACCAAGTCTTATTCTCCTTAATTATAGGGCTACCTTTCAAAATGAGTGATACCGCACGCAAAATCTCTTGTTTACCCATCCTGAAGCTTTCAGAAAATCTACTTCGCAGAAAAACAAAATTCCTTTCTTATCGCCACAGACATAAGTTTGAATTTCAAGGTCAAAACACTGGCAAAAGGATAAGGTGGCCTTAAAATTTTTTTCTTCATTAATATACATGATGTAGCGTACTTTAGGATGAGTACTCATGTTCTAAAACAAAAATTAAAATATCATGTTCAATATCAGTCATTTGATAATAAAGGAGGACAGAAAATCGATGAGAAATATATACCAGCGTCCTGATTGCTTGATTGACTGATTAGTTTAACGACACTAGCACCACATTAAGGTAATATTGTGTCAGCTCTGTAACAATAGGGTAACTCATTCCATATGTTCTTTCGATAACTTATGTGTCTGCTTAATATAACTTGATGTTATCCGGAATGACACTTGGAGCACACTTGTGTTATTGTGTTGCTGGGTGGTGTGGTATGGTGGTTCGAAGATGATAGAATGTATGTTTATCGGTGACCGAACTGTTGTTATGATACCTATTTGTCGCGTATCGTACTGCCCTCCTACACTGACTCTAATTTGAAGATGTGGCACTCTAGGTGGGGATCCCACACCTGACAAGCGACTTCTTTAAGTCTTTAGAAATTCCATCACCTAGATGGGTTGTTGAATCGGCTGTCTAAATTACTGTGTTTTTCAATGATTATTTATTTAGTTTTGGATACCGCTTTTTTAAATAGTGCGCACAAAATAATTGTCTGGATTGAATTCCATTAGCCAATCGCTCTCCCAACGTAGCTCTCCCAACGGCCCAACGGCCCTGTGAACACAAAAAATGAGCAAAAAAGAGCAATGGAGAGCACAATCAGATCGTCCCGTGGCCTAACTGGCAAATTGTGTGAAAGAGAACAAACCTCGAGAAAAGTGCTTGCTGAAGGAAGACAGCTATGGAAAAAATGGTCAATATAATAACGCAGTTACTCTCGGACAAGAGAATTTTGCTTCAGTCCAGGCAGTTCGAAAAGTAGATAATGAGCAGCAATTTGATTTGGGCCTTGATACTGATAGTCTTTTGGAGGTGTAGTATCAAATCGTTTCACAACTGCACAGCAACAATCAATATCAACATAAACAGAAATTAATGCTCGACTCGTAAGGTCAGGGAGACTCCGTAATAGTGGTACATTTTGTGTGCGATCTTTTCTGTTTTGTCAACATTCAACAGAGAGTTTACAGATATTGTTATTAGTCGTTCTAGGAAGTTTGGGTCTCTCGTTTGAACCCCGGTCGCAGTATTTAAGACTTAAAACGTTTGTTTCAAATGCGAATTGGATAAAAATGTGCTGATGTTTTTATTGACAATGTTAACATCGTGAAAGTCCCAATCTGAGAGGTCACGGCACCTAAAGTAAAGGCAAGAGAATGAAAAAGTGATTCTCCGCAGCGACATTGACATAGTTTATTTCCAATAAAGCGACAAAGTCATATCTTTAAGTTTGTGTAGAGAGGGGAATGGCATGGAAAGAGTAGAAACAACAAGGTAAAGTTCACCGCCTCGTAACCCTGAAAGGCAAATTTCAGTATTCCGTTTCTTGGTTGAACGAGAACAATCCAATAAAGATCGATATGAAGCTTCTAACAGACCTCAAGAACCCATTGTGATAAAACAAAGAGAATATGACAAAAATTTTGTTGAAAAGATACAAAGATAACACTAAGAGAGACCTAATATGAAAATAAGTAAACAGTGGACCAAATGTTCATCGGTTATTTTTGCTCGTATATAACCCTGACATACGACATTGGGAGACCATTCTCAGAATCTGCCAACATAGATAGACCTTTCGTATATCTTAAAAGACACTGAAGTTAACAGCTAGAGAGATCATACATGAAAAAAGGGTAAATGGGGAGACGAAATGTGCATCATATACATTCACTCATATATACATAACCCTAAAATACGACTTTGGGAGACCATAAACAGAATATGCCAACATAGGTAGAGCTTTTTTATATCTGAAGCAGGGCTTGAAATTAATTCTTCTGGGAGGTAGCAAATAGTCATATATCTCTCTGTCAGAGCTACGAAGCATTTCATTGTTCCACTAACAGGGATCAACTTCATATGCTCTGAGGCACGAATCCTGCATACCAATCCCTACGATTCAAACAGTTACAGATAGTTCATGCCCATACACCCTTTTGTAAAACAGGCACAATTTTTAGTGAGTTGTATATCTTTTGTTTGCTCATAAAAGTGTAGAAAAGTTAGCTTCCACATCCACCTGCGAAATGTTTGTTTGCATTCTGGCCTTTAAATGTTACGTGACCCAAGTCAAATGACCAAATATTTAAATGAAGGGGTTGTGGGTTTTTGTAAAATATATACTGAAATAGTTGATAGATGCAGAATTACGTATAAAATTAGTTTGTACACCCATAATATTTGACTTTGGTTTACCACAACATCCGCCACCGTATATATACACAAGATATCAGTACCTGGCCGTATGGACGTGCAGATCACGCATGTTCCTCCACTTTAAACCTTTTTAATGCACCTGGTTATTAATTATGATTAATAATGATTTAAACTCTCGTATTGATCTTACTTTTAAATGCTAACAATGGTAAGCTAAAAAAAAAGCACACATTTATTTCGGTGGCACCGTTATCGTGAAACTACTCGCACACGTACACTTTACCGTAAAACAATCTGCTACTGTTTCCATTTCACTTCACTTCCACACTTCACAGAACCAAAGAAAAAGCCCGCACTTCAGCGTATATTTCACTATGTATTTACTGAAACCACTAGCTCACTAAAAATAAAAACAACCATAACGCGGGGGGGGGGTGGTGTTTACGACTGACTTTACGGTCAAAATCTAGTTACCTTTGATCAACAGGCGGTAACTTTTGATTTTTTTTCTTTTTTTGTTACTGGAATCAACCCAGCACTGCATGAACACAGCTTTACACATTGACTGAGGATAGACGCAGCTTCCAATCGGCCGTCCCTTAAAACCACAGGTTGCACGAATTGATTTTACTTGGCAACGCCTCTTGTATATCAGCCCATTGCTTCTCCCAATTGGGTTAACTAACTGAAATAATTCTAGCTTACATTAAAAATAACAATAACGAGGGAGGAGGGGTTAACACTGACCCTCAGGTCAACATTTAATTAAATTTGATCAACAGGCAGTAACCTCTGAATGTTTTTTAAGATGGGGATACGGTCACTTGCCGCTTTAGTTTAATGAAAAAAAAAAACAATTTACCAGACTAAACAACACCTAACCCACCACCAAAGCAACTGTCTTGTTTTTTTTCATAAAAAAGGCGACCTAACATATCTACCCTACACTGGGATACACCTTTGCTGTGAATCAACACCTAAACACACTGACTGAAGGGAAACGCAGCTCTCACTTAATAACCGACAATGAAAACTGCACGCTTCTCGAATGGGTTTTATATAAAACAACAGTCCTTCACTTTGCAATGCTCTTGCTTCTCACACATTGATCGATTATCAGCGCAGGGCCGTGTTTACACTATATTGCTAAATAGGTCACTGGCCGTATGGACGTGCAGAGCACGTATGTTCCTCCACTGCAAACTTTTTTAATGCACCTGGTTATTAATTATGATTAATAATGATTTAAACTCTCGCATTGATCTTACTTTTAAATCCTAACAATGGTAAACTAAGAAAAAGCACACATTTATTTCGGTGGCACCGTTATCGTGAAACTACTAACTCAAGTACACTTTACCGTAAAACCTGCTACTGTTTCCGTTTCACTTCACTTCCAAACTTCACAAAAACCAAAGAAAAAATAATAATAATACCGCCACACTTCAGCGTATATTTCACTATGTATTCACTGAAATCACTAACTCACCCCCCTCAAAAAAAAAAAAAACAACGATAACGCGGGGCGGGGGGGGGGGGCGGGAGTTTACGACTGACTTTACGGTCAAAATCTAGTTACCTTTGATCAACAGGCGGTAACTTTTGATTTTTTTCTTTTTTTGTTACTGGAATCAACCCAGCAACCCTTCCAATCGGCCGTCCCTTAGAACCACAGGATTCATGAATTGATTTTACTTGGCAACGCCTCTTGTATATCAGCCCATTGCTTCACCCAATTCATTTAAATAACTGAAATAATTCTAGCTTACATTAAAAAATAACAATAACAAGGGGAGAGGGGTTAACACTGACCCTCAGGTCAACATTTAATTAAATTTGATCAACAGGCAGTAACCTCTGAATGTTTTTTATAGAAGGGGAAACGGTCACTTGCCGCTTTAGTTTAATGCAAAAAAAAATAATTTACCGGACTAAGCAACACCTAACCCACCACCAAAGCAACTGTCTTGTTTTTTTATAAAACAAGGTGACCTAACATATCTACCCTACACTGGGATACACCTTTGCTGTGAATCGACACCTAAACACACTGACTGAAGGGAAACGCAGCTCTCATTTAATAACCGTCACTGAAAGCCACAGGCTTCTCGAATCGATTTTTTTTAAACAACAAGCCTTCACTTTGCAATGCACTTGCTTCTCACACATTGATCGATTATCAGCGCAGGGCCGTGTTTACACTGTATTGCTAAATAGGTCACTGCCAGCTTTGCTGTCTGCTTTAAAACAGCGCACATAAACCTCAGCCAAAAACCACTCTGGTCACATTCAACTGTTTTCGTGTGTTCCTGAGGGGGGGGGGGGGAAAGAGGAGGGTAAAGGAGGGGAAAGGTAGGGAGTGACACGGAGACACTAATTAAATCACTTTTCCCAACAGATATCATAGAGATATATCTCACAATATATAAGATATCACAGATTTATCTTAAAATATATGCCAGAAAATGAAGAGCTGACTTGGAGCTAGGTACATGCGGTGACAGGTTTTTCACTAGCATGACAACTCAATGTCTGAAAAAGTCGAAATTCTACATCAAAATAAGCCAAATCACACTTAGGCGTTCCCATTAAAATGCGCAAAAATTCTGCGTTTCGAATAAAATAATCCTGTAAAAATGTTGTTAACAAGCCGTATGCTATTTTAAAAAATTATTAAAGATTTTAACAAATAGTTTCAAGTTCAGTTTCTTGTATGTTTTTTGCGATTTTTCTTCTATATTTTTCTATCAGTAACCTAGGACCGTCTGTCACTTTTCAATGGTTTGTTCGCAATAGCTGTGGTGTTTTGGACGCGAGCCGGTAATGCTTTTTTATGTGGCAAATACAGGATTTTACACATATTTTCTGTTCTGCGCGAAGTAAAATGTCGTGATTTGCGAAAAAACAAGGTCGATATATTTTTTTCGGGCAGGATTTACGAGCTGTAACTCGCCACTTTATTTTATCCTCCCGAAATACAAATTTTAAGTGCAAACTGTAAGACTATCAACTCGCTTTCCAAAATGACTGCTAAGAGCTATAAGCCTATTCGCACTTTGACTTCTGCGTTTCGGCTGAATTCAGTTGGGATAAGGATATAAAGAAATGATAGATAAAAACGGCAAAAATCAACAAAATTCCATTTTGCCAGAAATATATTCTCACATTGGTTATAAAAGGGGCTGAAAAATGTGTAAAATGTTTTTTAAAAGATCATGTGATGGCTTTGTAAATTTGAAAGTGTGCATGTTGAAAGAAAATTTAGAATTTTGATGTTTTCCCTTATCATTTTTTTTATAATTTATCCCAAAAATTGCAGTCGAAACAACACCTTAACCGGAAAGACCCGAAAGTGCGAATTGGCTTATAAGGATTACCTATGACAACAAACCCGACTTTATATGTGTGTACTAACAGTTTACATTCTAGGACCAGTAGCAGGTGTCGGGAGGTTCGGCCAAAAATATTATTTTCGGGATAATTGTTGTTTCCGGGAGGTGGCGACACTACAGGCAGAGGCGGAATTAACCAAAGTTACTGTATTATTTCTTTCATTTTTTGCCCGATTCCCTCGCAGTCGAAATTCAAAATTCAAATTTTATTCGAAACGCTCAAAGTGCTAAGCTAGTAGAGTTAGAACATAGATACTTCCTGATTATGATGAGGAAATGATGTTGATGAACCAGTAAGCCAATTCGCACTTTGACTTTTGCCGAAAAGTTTTTGCGTTTCGACTTCATTCAGTTAAGATAAGGAGATAAGGAAATGATACAAAAAAAAAAAAAAAAAAAAAAACGACCCGAAGGTGCGAATTGGCTTATTTGCTGTCACGTCGTATCCACTTTCTAGAAAATGCAACATCCAATATATTTCCTAATATACCACATATACCACATATCCAGAGTTTATTCAAGTCAAGTGGACCACTTTTGACATTTATTATCACTACAACTTGTTCTTAATGATATAACTTATACTTACTGAAACGTGCAATAAAATAAAATAAAAATGACGTCTCGAGAGATCTTTCGCGCATGCGCCTTCAAATTGTTTTTGTTTTGATATTGTGTTTTTGTTTTGATTTTCGACAAATCAAATCGAAGCACGTGTTATTTTTCAGGAAGGTTGAATTTACGGGCCAAGAATTAAAAAAAGGACTTTTTTTGTCTATCCTTCATGAAACTTTGCCATGTGATAGAGTAGACTTCTCTAAATATGGGGAAAATTTTAGTTTGCCCATATACAGCCGATTTTGTTCAAAAATGACAATTACAAATGGTCTCCCTGAGTGGTATTTGATATGGTTGTGAGATATACATGGGGTAGACTTTAGGGCTGATTTTCGAATTTGTCTTTCAGTCATAATTTTTCATTTTGGTAATGTCTTATACACATTATGCTGAAGTTTAGTGTCAGTCTTAAAAATGTAAGAAGAATTGGCTACTTCTGAGTTTTCTGGAGGCCTTATAAATAAGGAGACCTGGTTCTGGTCTCCGAATATTTTCGGTCTCTCCAAACCTTATAAATCAGCACGTGAGGTCTCCTCAAGCATTAAGCTATATATATATATATATATATATATATATATATATATATATATATATATATATATATATATATATATATATATATATATATATATATATATATATATATATATACTTTCTAGTTCATTTCTATATTATATCTATATTATATCGCTATGGTATCTCTATTATATCTCTGTTATATTTTATTATATCTCTGCTATATCTTTGTTACATCTCCACTATATCTTCATTATATCTTTAATATATATCTATTATATCTATATTATATCTCAAGTATATCTCTATTATATCAATGGTTGAAGGATGGGTGTTCTGGAACATATATAATGGGGGTTCTAAAACATATATAATGGGGGTTCTGAAACAGTGACATCATAATGACGTGATAGTTGTTTTAGAACACCCATGGGTATACTAAAACAGTGACGTCATAATGACGTCATAGGGTATTTCAGAATCCCCATTAGCCATGTGACCTATCAATCATCAGTTACGTGACCTTTCAATCATCAGTCATGTGACCCTATCCCTATATGAGGAATATTTTCCCGATCATTAACCTTCCGGCCTGAATGGCTCACTCGGTAGAACAGAGGACCCGTAAGGTTGGTGGATCGATCCCGCCCTCGGGCATCACTTTCACCCTCTATCATGTTATTGGGGTTATCAATGTGAGGACCCCCCGGGGTCCTCCATCATCTGTCAATCATACCATGGGGACCCCCGGGGTCCTCCATGTGAGGACTTCCATCATCTGTGAATCATACCATGGGGACCCCCGGGGTCCTCCATGTGAGGACTTCTATCATCTGTCAATCATACCATTGGGACCCCCTGGGTCCTCCATCTCAGGAACCCCTCCCCGTCCCCAGCATGTGATTCAGCAGCTCTATAAGAGCTCATTGTGTGTGCACATATGTTTCAATCATGCTGTGGCTGCTGCTGGATACACATGGAAAAAAGTGAAAAGTAAAGGATGGACTGGAATACACATAGGAGACGAAGTGAAAGATTGGTTATTCTTGGGAAAAGGAAGTGAAAGATTGGCTGGAAACACATAGGAAAGTTAAAGATTGGTAACATGGAGACGAATTGGAAAAAGAGTCGTGGTAAGTGACTTTTATGGTGACTTTTGTGACTCTGTGACATCATGTGACATTATGTGACATGATGTGACACTAGGAGACTATGTAACATCATATGGCTATATGACTATGTAAGGAGTTTGTAATTGCTATGTGAGCATAATTAGTCTAAGTATGTATGTCATCAGTTCGTTCAATAGACAAGCCTTGATAGATCACTTGGTAGAAGCGCGGACTCGTAAGCAGAAGATTGGTGTTTCGACCCCGGCTCGGGACAAACTTTTTTTTGTTTTTTTTGTTGTTTTGTTTACTTTTGTGACTATGTAACATCATGTGACATTATGTGACATCATGTGAGATTGTGTGTATGATTAAAAGAAAAAGAAATAAAAGAAATTATTTGCTGTAAATATATTTTTTGGGGGGATAGGCCCGAAGGAAATTGCCCTACGTGGGGAAATTGAAAAGGTGAGTAGTCCTGGGTGAGTTGGTTCGGGGGCAATTGTCCTGTTCCTATTTTCGCCGTACGATATAATAATAAAACATTTATCTGAAAATTTCTCAATAATTAATGAAAATATTCTCACAGGACACAAGTTTTGTCACTATATTAAGATCATTTTCAATGGAAAATTCAATTCAATTCAAAACTTCTCCCTGTTCCACCTTTCACGAATAATACCCTTTGGTTTTTCATTCAAGCCGCGTTCAACATGTACTTCTCAGCATTTCATCGACCCAAAGCTGAGAGTTGTGACTTCCAGACCAGACCAGGGGGGGGGGGGGGGGTACGTTGTGTTGTACGTTCCGTGTGTGCATGTATCTATGCGTGTGTGTCAGTCTGTTGTGAACAAAATGTTGTGTGCA
Source organism: Protula sp. h YS-2021 (assembly GCA_949752745.1). Lineage (NCBI taxonomy): Eukaryota > Metazoa > Annelida > Polychaeta > Sabellida > Serpulidae > Protula > Protula sp. h YS-2021. Next base: position 111,986,063 of record OX457024.1, read on the forward strand.
GGATATCTCAAGAATTAAAAGTCGAATTGACTTTAAAGTTTGTTTCCTGGTTAGGTCGAACGGTTCTTTCAGCTTTTGACTCGTGTTGCCTCATTAGGAAAGGCGTATTACTTCATTGCGCAAATTTTTTGTGCAAAATTTCTCAGCCTCTGAACAACGGAGAAAGTTCAGACTCGGTGGGATTCTTCCCTGATGGGTCTAAACGGTAGTAGAACGATCCAGAACGTCATATGACGTCATTACGTAAATATGTATGCATTTCCAATAAAATCTTATGGGCATAATATCTAGAGTTATATCAAGTTCAAACTTTGCATGATTATTTCTTGGATCTATCGTAGGACCCTATCAACTTTAGGTACATTAAAATGTATGCATGACGTTATCAAGTACCGTAACTCTCCGCAAATACGCCCATGGGCGTTTAGATGTAGACGTGCCAAAAGACATGGGTGGGCGTGTACCCGAGCCAGTGGGCGTTTATGACAATAAATTTTGTACAAAACGGACCCACGCATACGCCCATTAATAGAACCGGTACATTTAACTCAATTTACCGAACTACTAATACATGTGTTTATTTACTTAATAACACATTAGGAAAATCCTCTTTTCACTACTAATCTAAACATGTACCCCGGTATTTAAGATAAAAAACACCCATGGGCGTATGCGCGGACCAGTGGGTGCTGAGGAGGAAACAAAAATTAGGGAAACAGGCATTTTCAAACTTACTTTCCTTACTGATGTATGAAGGCCACAGGGTTATTGATGTTTTTAATCTATGTAATTAAGTGATTGATATATTTATTTTTTGACTGAATCAACGAAACGTCAGATATAGTGTTATTCTCATTGCATGGACAAGAATTGCAATTGTTTCTTAGCCATCACACGCCAAAGTAGATTACTGATGATGATGTTTTTCCAGAGAATTTTGGTTTATTTAGGGATATCAGATTTGCGTCCGTAGAACGTAAATGGCTGTATAAAAAGTCCACCAAAAGGTAGCCAAAATATCACATCAAGATGGAATTCCATAGGACTATACGAGGAAAGCAGAAGTGGTCTTTCGACGGGTTCTTGTGTGTACATTAAATGTTTGATTGTAATTTGCGTAATCGGATTTTAAAGTAGATTCATTTTCTATTGATAATATAAACACTTAGACCCCCAAACAGGGGCAGAAGGGACGTGGGAAGGGATGCATTCAAACTATAGGTCGAAATGTGGAAGTTGTGCTGATTTCAGTTTTACTGGGGTGATCGCCATGGGGGAGTTCGTAGGGGAGTTAGCCGTGGGAGGGAGAGATCGCCGGCGAGGGGGGGGGGGGAGGAGACCGCCTAGACTCTAAAAATAGGGGGGATGGACGCATAGGCGAGTCTGGGTGTATTTGCGAAGACTTGCGGTAAAAACCTTGTGTGCCAGTTTCTAAGTCGCTGATCATCGTAAAAAGTTCAAACTTTGTGGGATTATTGCAACTTTTACGTAAATATTTCTTAAGCAAGACAGACGGTTATTTCAACTTTTGACGAGTGTAGCGAGCTTGTTAAACAATTATCAACTGTGCTGCATTTTTGCTGTGTATAATCTTTAGTTTTGTTTCCAGGGAAACCTGTATAAACATTTTCCTAATGTCTTGGGCCCGACTGATTATGCTGTGAATCCTGGACCCTGAAGAGACGTCCAGACGGTGTCCAGAGATGTTTCGATGTCAAGATGTTTGGGGCCATGAGATTCTGATGTCAAGATGTTTGGGGCCATGATGCCAAGATCCTCCTCGTTGTTTTCGTTGGTTCACGTCGGTATTGACTTAATTCAGTGAAGTCGCGCAGTAGTCGGTGTAGAGACTGACTGGCTTTCAAGACATTTAACAGTTTTCCACAATGTCACGTTAGTCAGTGACGAGACTGACATTCCGCTAGCCTTTCGAAATGCCACAGTAAGAAACGCCAAAACACCAAAACGGTTGGTGAAAGGAAAAAAAATGAACTTGAGAAGTTAAACTGGCAGATGAGCAAGACATCGTCAGTGTATCAGTTAAACCTTGTCTGTGTGGTTAACTTGTGTAAAAGTTTCTGTTTCTTTTTTTTTGGGGGGGGGAAGGATTGGTTGGATGGTCTTATGGTCTCCAAATTTTGATTGTCAAACCTTGAAAACATGACGCACTGTCACCGTCAGGTTTATATCACGATGCGATATGGGAAATTAATGACTTGTGTTTCGTACCTCGTCACAATTAGTGTAGCGAAATAAAGAAAGACATATGACGTCAGTGCGTTGAAATTGCTTAAGCTTAAAATGTAAGATTCTTCAGCTGCTGAACAGCGGAGTCCAAACTTGGCGGAATTGTTGCTTGGCTGATTCGAAAGATTTGATCAAATTTATACAAAAATATGGCTTGGGTCAGTTGGGCGGCTGTAAAGTTAAGAAAAGCCTATGACAAAATTACGCTAAAATCTTGTATAATAAAGTTAAGAAAAGTCTATCACATTATTACGTTAAAATCTTATATGTAAAATTTGTCAGCCGTTGAACATAGGAGCAAATGAAACTTGCTTGGAATGGTTCGTCGTAGTGCCGAAAGATTCTGACAATTTATTACCAGTAGTAGAGCAAACGGAAACGACAGATACCATTGTTACGTAAAAAGTTAAGCAAACTATCTCGACAACGAACAACAATGCAAAAACAGTGGCAACACAACTATTCATCTGTAACTGGCTGTAACTGACCTTCGTCACCTACAGCTATTAGTAACATGCCGCTCAGTCAGTGGTAAATGTCAAATGAGGTGCATTATGAGAGTTTTAATCAGGGAAGTGTTTGAGAAAACAGTCACCCCTACCAACTCGTACCACTTGCGTTTTAGGGCGTGTCAGAATTTGGAGAGATAAGGGAGAGATATGAATCCCCTTATGACCTTACACACAATTCAGAAATAAAACGAGTGACCAAAGGAATGTTATGCTCAGCAGGTCTAGCTATTGTTTTGTTTTGTTTCACTTATAAAGTGGGTCATCTGATATCCTGTGTTGTGACAAGCAGATCGTTACCCCTTCTCTCCAACCGAGGCGAGTTGCTCAGTTATGAAGCATACCTTTCTAGTGTTAAATTGGGTCAGGATTGCATCTAGAGTCGCAAGGATGTAACGGTGGGCAATACAAATCACCAATGAGGTAGGGAATGGGCGATGAAGTGACCACCCTCCAAATCCGTATTAAAAAGGACAAATAGTAAAACTGCTGTAGTGAACAACTTTCAGACCCAGATAAAATGACGAAGCAGAACGTGTATTAATGACCAACTACCATACTCGGATAAAAAGACGTTCGCTAAGCCTGTCTGTAGTGAACATCTTCAAGACCTAGATAAAACCCCTGAACCTGAGCTTATTTAAAAAAAGACGACTGATATACTCACAAGTCAAGTTACGTACGCCATCCCCACCCAAGAAAATGGGATAAAGGTGATACGCAACCCAACTTTTGGGCACTTGAGATAGCTTTGTTAAGGTACAATTACATAAGTTAAATAACTTATTCAAATAGTACTTTATAAAAGAACTGTCAGGGGAAACATTTATTTTTGCTTACAAAAAAGTATAAAGGCAAATGCAAAATGGTTATTTGGGAATTATAGGGGAAATATTTGTTGTTTTGTTGCAAAAAAAACCAAGTAGGCGTCGATTGAAAGTGTGATATAAGCCTGTATTCTTATGTTTATGTGTGCTGGCCACTCTAGTTTGGAGTGTGCTAGTTGTTGCAAAGGAATATAGCGGAAATTTTCTATGATAAACTTTGTCTGTTATTTTATCATTTTAAGAAGTCAATTTAAGCTGTACCTGCGATGCGGTTTTGTTGATCCGATTAGTTATCAGAGGGTCGAACTTGGGGTTAGCCTGTAACAGCTCAAGATACGCATAAGATCCGATGACAGCAGCTATGTGACTGGCAGTTCGACCTATATCATCTTGAATATTAATTAAAATCTTCTCGTGTTTCAACAAGGCCGCCGTGTTTTCTATTTTGTTGTGCATGACGGTAACATGAAGAGGCGCCCGATGTTTATTGTCCTTTATATTTGCATCAACATTTGGTAAACCAAGTAGAAAGGTTGTCAGTTTTGAATCCTGTCGTTTACACGCCACATGCAATGGCGTTTCTCCAGAAGAATCGGTGAAATTGATCATTTCTGGTTTAATTTCAAGTAACAATTTGCATTTGTCTATGACCTCAATTTCACTTAGACATGCTCTGTGTAGGCATGTCTGATCGCCTGTGTCTGTTATGAGCTTTGCGCCACGAATCAATAGCCTTTTTAACACAGATGTTGAACCTTTTTCACACATTTCTACAAACGTGGCATTCAGCTCATTCACTTGATCTACCGTTTTTCCCTCTTCGTTTTTCACGGAAGATGCATACTTAGGATGGCACTGAATGAGACGTAAAATATCCATGTATGCCTTCATTGAGGCATGATGTGCTGCTGTATTTCCATTACTGTCAGTGGCATTAATGTTGATTGTTTGACTACGAAGGAGTATTTCTACACAGCTAACATTTTGTTGCTGAACAGCCACATGTAGGGCCGTAAGTCCTGCGTGGTTTTGTATATTTGGTTGGCATTTCGCATGATCAACTATCAAACCAAGAATTTCTTGATGATCATGAATAACAGCAATATGAAGAATACTTGCTCCTTCTTTGTCTTTAATCGCGAGGTTGATATCTGAAAGTTCAAGCAGCACGCGTACGTTCTTTATTTTTCCGGAGAAAATTGCAATGTGTATTGCAGTTTGCCCTTTGGGTGTCACGATGTTAACGTTGCATTGCTTTGACAGAAGGTCAAGTACTTTTGGATCACTGTTCTTTGCTGCCAGATGTATTGGGTAGATCCCAGCTTTGTTTTGAAGAAAATTCTGTTTGGGATCGTGAAAAAGTAATATTTCAGTCTTTGAAAAGGAGTCAACTTCACTCTGACAGGATTTGTGTAGTGGGGTGTCGCCTCCGAGGTCTTGGATACAAATTGCTCCGTCTTCCAAAAGTGCCTGTACGCTGTTTGAATCATCTTCTTTTGCGGCTCTAAGAGGATTTACATTAAGTGGATTTTCTTGATCAGCTGTTAAGCCAGCTTTATTGGTAAGGAAATCAAGGCAGCCAGGAAAGTCTTTTAATTTTTTAAGTATTTCAGTAAAACACGAGCAGATGCGTGGTGCATTGCGGTGTCACCGTTACAGTCCTGCACGTTTACATTTATCTTTGGGTGAAGTAAAAGAAGGTCGACAATTTTTATTCGTCCAAAACCAGCAGCAACGTGTCACGGGGTGAGAAATTTATTTGACAAAGCATTTACGTCGGCATCATTATCTAACAGTATTTTGGCAACGGCATGGTTTAGACTTCTTGCTGCTATATGCAGTGGTGTAACACCATTTTTGTTACATCGTGTGATCATGGAACTGTCTTTTTTGATGAGCATTTCAGTCTTCTTTCTCGGGTCAATCTTACTTCGGCAAGCTTTATGTAAAGGCGTGTCTCCGTAACGATCAGAAATACAAATTGCCCCATTTTTTATCAACATCTGCACCGCTTTGGCTGATCCAATTTGTGCCTGCACCAAAAGTCGTAAGTTGATCGGATTTTCCTGATCAGCCGTAAATCCTTTCAAATTTCTAAGCTCTCTTTTGAATTTTGGATCCATAGTAACGACTCTGTATAGCGGCATATGGCGGTTAAAGCTGAAACGTTAAAAAAAAACCAAACCCCGGTATTGTGATATATAATACTTCGACGTATTTATGCAAATATACCACATTATATCAACCTTTTACTTAAAAATAGGACATTTGAAGAAAAAAATAATTAAAAAAAATATGGATACATTATTAATGGGTGAAATATTGACAAGTTTTCACCTGTTATAACAATGTTATGGCATGACATGAACTATAGATAAAAATGTTGTAATATACGATTGTATTAAAATACATTAGGCATTATTATTCTGCCTGTAAAATCAAATGTTCAGGCCAACTAAATAAATCGAGGTTAAAGAATAATTTCTCTAATCACACAAAGCCTCTGAGCAATATGTCTTTTTCTGTCTATTCTGTAAAATAATAAAAAAAAACAAAATTGAAATCTCTTAAATGTTGTTATAAAATCTAATCTTCAAGTTAAAAATTATGAAAAGCGAACCAACACAGGCAATCAAATAGAGTATTAAATAAACCTAAAATTACTTGAAAGAGATTTCATGTTCATGTTTTTAAAAATATGTGTGATGGTAACATGTGAAAATACATGATAGCTTGTCGGAAAGGCAGAAAAAGGCCAAAATCTATGAAAAAGGACTGGGGATAGATAAATGTGCAGTTGTGATTTATATAGATGAAGCGACTTCTGTTGTTTTAACTCTTAATTCATCAGGTGCCCATTTCCACTGGACCCAAAAATACGAGTGACTCTTACCGTGTATCACACTATTGTTGTTTTCATTAGATCCCAAAAGCAGCTTATGAATACATAAAATTTTTCATTTTCCAAATTTCAGCATAAAGGACAGTTTTAACTAGTGTTTTCATCTCTGAATGAATCGCTTTTACACCGATAAACCTTGGTCACTTTGATTACTTTGGTTTCCTGTTTCTTTCTTGTTCATGATACTATTTTTATGAAATATTATTTAGCAATACATATCCAAATATAAACTAAATGAATATTTAGCACTGTAAATCATATTTCAATGGTCTATATCATTTATACTATTTAACATTCTAATTACTTAATCATATTTGCTTGTCTGTCATGTCTATTAAATGTTTACGTTGAAATAAATACTGAATACAGTTTCCATATTAATTTATAAATTCATTTCCATATCCTTGCTGTTAATTTTCCTGTTTAACTAAAGTAATTTGAATGAATAAAATCTGTTCTTTTCCACTGATTGTTGACTGTGTCGCAAACAGATATTCTGTTTAATATATATTTAGCGTGTTAGAATCAGTTGCAATGATTTTGTTCGTTCAATAAGCTTCAATATATGTGCTTGTTCCAGTGTGACTTATAATATGCTTTGCTATTTCCGTGTGTGATAGACATAACAGGCACTAATATAGCTTGGATTTCGGCTTTCTATGCTTTTTCCAAGTACGTAAATAATGACACAGCTTTTATTATACACTTGTCGACCATATCTGACTAGTTTTTCTTTTTTATGGCTTCAGCAGAGGGACATCTGTCGTCCGTATATGCGTACGCCGGTGTGTACATATGTAAACCTTTACTTAATTGTTTCTTCTCCTTCATTTTATAAGATTTCCTTCAAATACTGTACGAATATTTCTTAGGTATGCATCTCTTAAAATTTCTTCTTTTTTTTTGGTGATCAGCCAGAAATTCGCTAAATGGGGGGGGGGGGGGGGGGGGGCGTTTAAATTTTTGATTGTTAATTTTCAAAATGCATCATCTCCCTCAAGTTTGATCTGATTTTTCTCAAATTTTGTAGCAATGTTTTCTGGATAGATTTCTCTTGAAAATTACTTTTTTTCGTGATCCGCCAAAAATTGACTACACGGAGGGCATTTAAATTTTTTGGCTGCAAATTTGCGAAATTCTACTTCTCCTTCAGTTTTAATCGAATTTCTTTCAAATTTTGTACGGACTTCTAGGTAGACTTCTTTTGAAAAATTACTTCTTTTAGCGATCCACCAAAAATTGACAAAATGGGAGGCATTTACACTTTTTTGGTTTTTCTTCAGTAGATTTGATCAGACTTTCTTTAAATTTTATTTTTTGTTAGTCAGACCTCTCGTGAAAAGTTCCCTTTTATAGATATTCTTGAAAAGTTCGTCAAATAGGGACGTTTTAAAATGTATTAGTAGCCAATTTTCTTAATGTTTCTTCTCCTACAATTGTAATCAGATTTCTTACCAATTTTCATGAATTGCTCTCTTGATGATTTTGTCTTGAAAGGTTTCATTCTTTTAGCGAGTCACTAAAAATGAACAAAATGGGGAACATTTGCTCTTTCTTCCACGATTTTAACCGGATTTCTTTCCAGTTGTGAAGGATTGTTTTCTTAATGGCTCTCGCTAGAAAAGTTGCCTTTTTGTTTTTTGTTTTATTTTATTTTTTTTTTTTTTGTTTTGCTTTTTCGATTTTTTTTTTCGGTGATCCGCTGAAATTGGCCAAATAGGGGCATTTTAAATTTTTTGGTTGCCAATTTTCGAAATGTTCTTTCTCCCACAATGTTGATAGGATTTCTATCTACTTTTGTATAATTGTTCCCAAGATCGTTTTCTTTTGAAAATTTATTTTTATAGTTTTTAGTGAAACTATGTCGAACAGTTAGAATGAAATATAATACAATAGGGGTAAGGTGGGGAAACTGTATTCAACCCCCCCCCCCACTCTTCCTGTGCCCAGAACCCCAACCCCACCCCCTACTGAATACAATATCTGGACAAAAAGTCGCTTCGCAAGGTGAAGGGTAAATCGAAATGCCTGAGAATAGGATCACACCGGAAGCCCGAGATAAATCTACCCCGGACACAAGATCAATATCTACAGCCCTCACTAAACCACTCCCATTATAGAGAAACCTGGAATTAAGACCAGGCCGAAATCAGGCCGAGTTTTCTTCAGTTCCACAGGTTGTCCTCTTTTCGGGTCTCCAGTGTATCTCTTGCTGGTTATAACATAAAGTATTGACATGGATCAACAAGCGTCCACAATGAGCTCTTATAGTGGCGCCTTTTCGTGTTTCATACCAGCCCATTATGAATACATTTCTTTACTTTTGATCCTCTTTAAAATTAAGAAAAAAATATAAAACATTAAGAAAAATAAAAAAATTGAGAAAAAACCTTTGTGACATTATAAAATTAAGAAACCCATGGAAACCTATAGAGCTACTTTGGAGACTGCAGAAACAAAACAATGACTATGACACGGGGGAGGGGTGGGGGGGAGGGTTGTAGTTGTCCAGTGGGTCAGTAGTGGCTCCCGTAAGTTCCCTTATTAGGGGACAGCCGTGATTTCAGTAGCGTGGTTTTCATTCTCACAGCCTTCTCTTAAACAGACAAGATTGTCAACAAAGACGTGGTGAACGAAACACATGGTTGAGCAGAGAAAGAGAAATCAATTTTCTTTTGCTTCAGAGGAGCATTTTCTATTTTATAAAAGTCTTTCAAAAGCTCATTTGATATCGGAATATTGCATGCTAACATTCATTATTGTATCAAATTGTGACTAAGAGACCATCCTCATCTCCTAAAGTACGTTTAGAACAGAAATCTGCCCTGATATCAGCATACAAACAGCGCCTTCCCGTCTCCTCCCCCTCCCCTACCCCACCCTTTGTACGTCCAATGCATGGGGATGTGGGGGGATGGGAACTTGGTAACATATGTGTTAGTATGAGTAGCCAGAAACAAAGCTGGACAAAAACTGCGCTGATTGCCGATGTCGTTGAGAAAGAGGGTAATTTTCAGTGAGAACTCGACCTTCCCATAAAAGGGGACTATTTTGAAGCCGCATTCCGCGTTTGGCAAAAAATGCTATCAATTTCTGTATTTTGGAGTAATTTTAAATAGTCATGGACACGATGGTAACCAATCTGTAGGCGAGTGCCCCCCTTCCCGCCCCTCTCTTGCTCCTACAGATCTTACGATATACTTTCATTGCGCCCTTTAGGTGTCTTTTCAAGACAAGTATTTCCCTGCCGTATGTGCTTGTAAAATATATTTTCAATATATTTTATGGTTGGTTTGTAGGGATGAAGGAGCTTGGGTCTGGGGGAAGGTGTAGATGAGGGGAATATTAGTGCAGATATTTACTTTTAGTACTAAAAATGACTTGAATCTCTTTTGTTGGACATAACAACAGCGGCTCTTTTCAGAGACACCCAGTGATATTCCTTACGGCACTGGAGCAGTGCTGGTACCTTTAGTACTGGTCCCTTACTACTGGTAGCTTTACTACTGGTAACCCACAGAACTGCCGGTTTATCTATCATTTTATGTTAAGGAAATGCCTTTACAATAACTGAGGATATGCAAATAATTGCACATTTGTCACGACAACAAAGAGCCTGCGTGGCGTCATCTTTACGTCATTTGTTCTGTGAGTGCGCATAGTTGCATTTCTTTGCACTGGGCGTGCTCTTTAGATCAAGCCGAGATAAAAGAACTTCTCATCCCCCAGCGGGATCACTAAACTAAAATATATAAATATCTTGAGCAGCTGGATCTAAACACATCGAGAAAAACAATCAGTAAAAGCGATTTATTGGGGAGCTGGAAAACGTACTACAAATAGCCTTTTAAAAAAATACCCAAATATTTGGATTTAAATATAGGTCTAGAAGCAAGAAAACAATGTTGTTTGATGCCGCGGAGGTGGGTGGGCACACACGTACCAACAGGTGCAGAATGTTGCCTTTTGCATAACAACCCTCCTTTTTAATCAAAGGCGGATTGAAGTTCCCACATAATCTCGCTTTTTGTGGGAAACGCGGAGAACTAAATGCAAATTACCCTCTTTAAACGAAATTGGCACTCCGCGCAGACATGGCTGGCTTCGAAATTACCCCCCCCCCCCCCACTTCTCTTCGTTTTTTTTTTTGGACAGCCATGGTAACATATATCATATCAAGTGCCCCCCCACGCCCCCGGGTTTGGTGGACTTGGACAAATTTCAGATGAACATAGCCATATTTTAAGATTGATATAACTACAATTTAATTTTGAAATAACGACAATTTAAGAGTGAATATTAGGAATGGAAGGATAAGTCAGTTTTTTGTTTTTGTTCCTAAAGCTTCTTAATTTTTAAGGCCCCACCACAGCAACAACAAAATGGCATTCATGGAAATACAAAATAAGGCGATGATGTCAAGCATAAAGTACTTCCACAGCGGCATATCCATATAAAACGGTCTCAAGTGGCCAGCGCCAAACGCCAAAACATGTTCAATCCAAACGGTCGCTGTATCTTGTGAGGAAGGCAACGATTGCAAAATATCTGAGCATTTTTTAATGTTGTTTTTATAAATCGGATTATTTATAAGTTCTAGGATGTTGTGCCGTAAATCGCCAACAGTGAAGTGTTTGGGATCTATTTTTAGACCATAGCCACGCATGACTGCGTGGTCACTCATGAGTGGTAACAAGGGCACTGGAATTCCGTGGTAAACGCTCTCCAACTGTCCACTGTTCCCCACGTGTGTTATAAACAGTTCCGTCTGCACATGTGCAAGTACATCGTTTTGCGGAATCCAGTGTCGTATCAACACATTTTTTAGTACGTCACACGGGACGTCACCTACGTGACGCATAATGATGTTTTGCTTTAACTTTTTGAACACCATCATCATTTTTTCAAAGACATATTTCTGCTTGCCTTGAATTGCAGACCCAAAACTCATCACAATAATCCCTTCGTCTGAAAATTTATAAACGTATCCAGCTCGTCTGCTATGTGTTTACCTCTCCGGGCTCCTAAACCTCCAATAAACCGATAATGCGGGGCGAAAACGCGATGCACATCTAAACATAGCACATCCATATTTATTAAAAACGTGGCCGAATTTTGATAAAGTTTTTGAAATTCAATATTGGAGTTTTCTGGCACTTATTCTGTAAATAAATTATCATGAATTTCGAAAGCATAAGACGGTGGCGTTATGAAAAAAATGTGAAAAATATCGTAACAAAAGGTTTGATAGTCTGTCAGAAATAGCAACGGAAATTCTCCTTCAGTGGAAGGCAAACTTGGTACTCTGGCAATCCATAGATCTGATCCAACATTGAACGTAATGTACTGTAACTCCAGATAATATGATATTATATTAATAGTCACTGCCATCAACAAGGACCAACTCATACTTGTTTTATTTTTTTTTTTTTGGTGTTTTAGTAAAAGTTTGTCTCTGAAAATATTCCTTACTTGAGATATTGATACTAAGGACATATCTTTCATACCCTGGATGAGGCTTGCTTTGTTAAACGCTATATCGTCCACCTGATTCAAATCCACGAATTTTGTGTAGTTCGGGACAATGGTTGTCAGGCCTTCTTGCTTGGGCAGATATTCGGAGCGGTTTGTTACGAGTATCTCCACTTGGTGTCCACGATTTATTAATTCCTTCCCTATGATAGAGAAGAAGTTGACGTGCCCAATGTGGCAACATCAACACACATGATCCCGATGCCGTAACAAATCTCATGTATAGGTATAACACATACCTCTCCATCCTTTCCGCTAAATCTCTGCAAAATTAAACAAATACTTAACCTATTTTGTATGACATATGCAGTTTTATGTTATTTTATTTCACAATTATATGATTATTTATGTTGTTTAAATTCGACAGATGCAAAAAGTTAATGTTTGATATAAATAAAAAACAATGAAGTGATCCAAACATTAAATTTCTTTCATTATTGTCAGTTCAAAGATCACGGTAGTGTTTTTGAAGTGCATGTGACGTTCTCCAGCAAACATTTAGAGTAACGTCGGACTGACGTGTCGGTTTTGGTTGTATATGAAATTTAACCGGCGTCTGGTTTTCAGCATCGGGTTTCGACGTCAATCCGACGCCGGGTTTTAGTTGCATATGAAAAGAAACCGACGTTGATTTTTCACGGCAGATTGACGTTGAGATTCTGAGTTCAATTTTTGGTTGAAACCCGTAAAACAAATTTGGTTGAAATAACGTTTTAAAAACGTTCTTCCTAGAATTTTTTAAAGTTGCCAAAAAAAAAAAAGAAACGTTTTCTAAAGGTTGCCTATGAAATGCCTAAAATTGTTTTTACAACGGTCTAAAAATGTTTTATAAAGCCCTTTTAGAACGTTTCATACACAACCTTAAGAAAACTTTTTTCGTGAAACATGCGTAAAACAAAAGATTTAACAAATATCCTTCAGCATTCAAATAGTATTCACTCTGGAAGGTTGCATCTTGCACCATCATTACATCATATTTTATTTTTATTGTATATGAAATGAAACCGACGTCGGTTTTTCCCGGCAGATTGACGTCGGGATTCTGAGGTCAATTTTTGGTTGAAATTTAATGGATATAGAATCCAAGTCAACAGTGCCAACCAATAAAACTTAAGACTCCAGTCGGCTGTTTTTTCTCTTGACCACCTGGTTAAATATCACAGAATAGTCTTTTTCGCAATCCCTTTGCTACCAAACACACCCCTGTCTTTCACTGTATTTAGCAAATCTGACCCTGTCAATAGAAAAACTTTTAGAAAATATGAGATATTGCTAAATATACCCAAAAACATCTGATTACCTTGAAAATGCATGGTTTCTTTCAACATCTGTAGAATGTTTGCAAATCGTTAAGAATTCCGAATCTGCTTTTAAACTTGGTTTTGAATTTTCCAATAAAATAATGAATTAAAATACAACAACAACAACCAGTTTATAAGCACAAAGCATTGTTTACCATACATAAACAGCTCAGAAGCGGCGTTTCAAAGTACTCCAGGCCGATGACGAAAGCCAATGACGTAGTAAGCATGGCATCAGTGAAGTACTGGATGATTGACAACATGGTAGAGATTCGTTAATTAAAGCTCCTGTGGTTATAACAACTACAAAACACATTTGAGATATAGTTACCCAGCAAACATCCGACGTTTTGTGGGAGTTGTAAAATGATTGTTATTTGGTCATGACTTCAATGGAACTAAATTAAAACTTTTGAAAAGTCGTAAAATGTCGGGTTTGGTAGCGATGTATATGGCCGGAAACCGACGGGTTGTAAAGTGGTTGTTATTTAGTCATGACCTCAATACAACCAAATTTGAACTTTTGAAACGTCAATTATCCAGTGCTTCGCTGATGCGCACTATGCCATTGCCTTTAGTCTTAACCTTACGGAACGTTCCTAGAAAATGCTCTGTGCCGTTAAAGCGTTGAAAACAATGCTTCGTTCTTGTGAGCTGGTGGTTTTTATATTTTAATTTATTATTTTTGGGAAATTCAAAGCGACGTTTAAAAACGGCTTTAGAGTTCTTAACGATTCGCAAGCATTCTAAAGATGTCGGATGCTGGACGAAACTATAATTTTTTAGGTAAAAAGAATGTGTATTTTTGGGTATATTTGGCAATATCTCACATTTTCCCAAACTTTGTATGTTAAGCTCAACTGTATACCGAAACGTTTACTTGCTGCATTTGTCACCCTACTACGTCGTATCAATCGAAATTTAAGTGAACTTAACAACGGCACTCTTCTTCCCTTCAGTCATCACCAAAGCTCCAAAGACAGGGACAGAGAACTAACTGGTAGACAACGGTGTTTCTCGCTCCCCTGCAAACTTTGTAATATAACCTTTGCAATAGAAACATTGATTTTTTTTCGGAATGATGTCAGTTTCAGGTCATATACATCTCGACCAAATCCGACATTTATACGACATTTCAAATGTTTAGATTTGGTTGTACTGACGTCGTTACCAAATAACAACCATTTTACAACCCCAAAAAGATGTCGAATGTTTGCTGGAGAGTAAATACGCGCAGTACCGAACAGCATAGAACACGCCATGCTACGCGCTACTGAAAATCTGTACTTGACCTCATCATAACAATTGTAGTTGAGTCAAAGAAAATCCTTACAGAAGGGTGCAAACATATTTGATTTCTAAGAACCCACCCACCTTAAAGCCCCCTCCCCACTCAAAATATGAACTAAAATGATACTCGCCAAACGAAACCCAAAAATAACAAAATGAGAAAAGAAACATTTTACGTCATTTTAAAGTATTTCGGCAAATAATATTTGCAGAAGAATAAAGCTGTACAAGTTTTATTACCTTAGTTACGGTCGTTTCGGAACAATATCACAAGCATTACTCTTCACGCAATTGCTCTTTTCATACTTTTTGAGTTCGACTGCGCTTAGCTTAGCCAAGCCAATCTTGCTCTATTCTTTTCACACTGTGGATATACTTGGGAGTAGCTGATGCAGGGTGTTACGTCATAACGATATCGACAATTCACAACTGAGCTGCGCAAATCCCCAGGCGTTCATACTGTGTCTTTGCATAGGATTAGCCGATCCAGGCGGGAATAGTCAATCTTGAGTGTACCTTTTCATACTGCGATTTTGCTCAAGATTAGCTAACTTATTTCGAAGCAAATCCGCAGTATGAAAAGAGCATATGTTATGTCACATTTAGAGTAATATACTGAGGTGCAATGACGACCGATAACCTGTGCGCTATATGCGTGATGCATAAATTACTCTGTGGAGTCATAGCAAACACAAACTTTTTTATCGCCTTTCTAATTTTAGATTTTCTATATCAGTCGAAGTTAATTTGGAATGATGTTTTAACATTTAATGCTTATTTTTGATATCAAAATATAATTAAAGATATCAATAAATCAATGCAGATAATTTATATTTTGCTATCAATAATTGAATTTTTTTTAGATAAAAAGATCAATTTTACGAACTGCAGAAATCTTAAGAGAGACACAAATGTATACAAAATTAACGAATCATCAATAAAATTTTGGGGATGAAAACTTGCATTACTGATATCAATAATAACGTCACACATTTTTGAGCTCAAGAATTCCTTCCTTTTTGTACAGTAAAAAATAAAAGAAAGATTCTGTATACAAGGAACAGTAATTAGTTTAAAAACAACCCCTTATAGTTGTCACCGCCCAAATGCTCAGTATTGAAATATACAGACGCTAACAGTGAGAAGTATCTGTATAATTTCGGGGTATCCATTTTGTACAACCCTGAAACAACCCGATCTTTTTATCGGAACTGGCTCTCCGTGTAGGCCAAGCTTGGACCAAATATTAACCCTTTTTCTTGGCGTTCTCTCTTTCTTCTTTTTTCAAGCCCATGGTAAAACATATGCCATTAACCCCGCTTCTACCCCCTCCTCCTACACATCCTCCTTTCTACCGGATAAAAGGATTCCTAGTTTAACAGAAGGATTTACTCACGGCACAAAATGTCTTTGCAATCAAAGAATTGCATTAAATCTGATTAATAGTATTGTTCTTTGAAATCTAGACGAAAAGAGTGTTTTTGAAATGCAAATTGTCCTTGAAATCCGAATCAGAGAATTATATACGCCAGGAAGATATTAAGTGTGATCTCTGCTGCGAATTGCTGTGAGTATGGCTATAAACTGTACTTTAACAGATTCACCAAGTAAACACTCTTGGTGCTTTTTTCAAAATGTGGAAATGAACTCTTTTCTGGGCAGGCGGTTAATAATTTTAACATAACATTTCATGGTATTTGATTGGTTAGGTGGCATGTAACCTTAGCGGTTTCCTTTTAGAATTTGCACTGATACTGTATCATTTTGCTAGGTCAACGAGTCTGCTGAAATTTCATAGTAAATCCACAAAAGGAAATCTATTTTTGTTCAATTTTTATTTGTTTTAAGCATTTAATCCCAGAACTGTGCCGTATACTCACAGATTGCAAAGAAGGCAAGATATTTAGTTGTTATGTAACAATTTGATTTATATTTAACATAATTTTTCCACTTTGATCGTGTGGTTTGCCCAGTTGCTGTATTTCTTTTTTTAATCCAAAAATACATCTTTTGCACTCTTCGTATAGTTAATTAACAAGTTGCATGTTTATAGAAGATACGAGGTACGCAATAGAGAACTGATCATGGCACATTGTCCGTGTTCATTGTGCCAAGCCGTAAAAGACGACCAATTATACAAAAAAAAATAGATTTGGCAGAAGGTCTCATGGGCAACACTGCTATCAAAAGTAATCCGCATTTCTGTGTTTCTCTCTGTTCGTTCATCAACTGCATCAACACTTTTTAAGTATTATTACGAACCTTGAAAAGAAAGCAAAGCGCACGCAAAAATAAATTGAGTCCTGACTGGGGCTTGAACTCACAAGCTCGTGGCTTCCGCCGAGATTCCGCTTGCGCTTTCGAGATCAGGAGCCCAGTAAAAACTTTATCTGCGATCGCATTGTAATATTTGTGCACTTTGAACGTTATTGACCATAAAATTGTAAGATTGACAAAAGAATTGGTATTAGGCCAGGAAGAAAATTATTTTGCATCTCATCCTTATTTAGGAAAAATCACTAGCACCACCAAGGATCTTTTGAGATAAATGTCTCTGACAATGCAGGCTGTATTGGTGAATTGCGTGATGTTGTCCCTATAATTAACATTTTAATGACTTATTCAGTTTTTTATATCAAGGTTTTTCTTTGTTAAAGCGAATAACAAATTTACCATTCGATTTATTTAATTTAATTCCTTCAAGGAGTGCGCATAATCATTACCCTTGCATAATATTCCCGATTAATCGCACGTGAGATAATACCTCCTGAATATATTCCTACATAAACAATGAAAGATATTCTACATCCTATGCTTCCTAACTTGAATAACGATTCCGTTTGTTTCGGGCGATCGGTCCGCACCTTAGAGGGTTACATTGCGCAACCACATGCCATTGACTAGAAAACAATAGTATCATCACTAAAATATAACATGAACTAAAATTGTGCATATTCTAAAATGATAAAATAAACACAGCTTCTGGAAATACTGATACAAGTTGCGTTCTCTTTAAAAGTGTAAATTTTTACTAGGTTCTTAAAGCTACTTTAAAGAGTCAGCTCCCAAATGAGGTAGCGGACGTCTAGGAGATCAGTAGTCTATTAAAATATCTTCACTTTATAGCGTTAATGAAAAGTCGACAGATTAGGGTGCATGTTCGCTCTTAAAAGTTGTTTATAACTAGCATGTCAAATTCTTGGCCTGTGTATTGCCATATCGTCCGGGCATTACTTAGGCAGGGTAGTTTACGTCCAATAATAGGGCTGAATTACCTCCTTAGCGGTTTTTTCTATAAGTTATAGGATTGAAACGTTTGAATATTTGAATATTTGAAAATTCCCCAGTACTTGTAATTTGGAATGGCAATATTCGTGATTTAGGTTGTTTGTAGTAGGGCTCTAATTTTACAGAGATTATTGATGTCCCATCCGAAATACTGAACTCGACAACACTGAGGCTGATGCTTTATTGTGACGTCTAAAACCACATATGTAAAAAAGTTTATAATCTTATAACTATTCCCTATGTTTGGCAAATTTGTTTAAAATACGTAATGGTCTCTTTTGCAAAATATGAAAGGGAATTTAAAACTAGCTAGTGTTTCATTTAGGGTTACCGGAAACCCTACACTTTGCAATAGCCTCAACGATGATATTTGCTTCCTTAAAATATCCTATAACTCTGGCACTAAACGGAAGGATGACATTACGTTTTATATCTATAAGCACTGAGAAATCTGCTCTAAAGAGCACTTGTCGTGTTGAATTTCTTCTGTTTGTGTAGTTTTACTGCAAGGTTTAACCTTCTAACCTTGAGTGGTTGTTCATTTGCCTCTAGATGTAGGCTGTCAGTTGGTGAAGTTCGAAAAGCATTTAGATATCGTCGTAAACCTTGGTGTTGTGCGGATTCCAGGGTCTTCAGATAGGATGGTCTAGCTGAACAATAAATAATACTACCATAGTCTAGCTTAGATCTTATAAGCGCTCTATACAAAACACGTTTAGTGTTCGTGTCTACAGATCAATCTTGGGCAGAAATAACCTGAGCAGATTCAGTGCCTTTTGATTTTTATTTTCATATCTTTCTTATCGTTGTATCACATATATGCTTTTGTCTCTACAGGATATTGCAAATAGTCCACAAAACATGATCCTTCTATACCATGTTTGAAGGTATTTTTGCACTTTTGATTTTTATCAGGAAAACAAGAATCGAAAGAAAATAACATTGAGGGAAACCTTCCTCCTGTTCAAAATAATCTGACAAAATTGCACCACATCGCACTCACAATCGACGTTCATTCAGGAATGTTTAGATAAATCGGGCAGGAGCCCTCTAAGGCCTTAGTTATCCGGGTCTTTGTGTATTTTTAAGCCGTGTCGTATGTTTTCTTTGAATCAAAGAATACCGTGACAAAGTGCTCATTATTAATAAAACCTCATGAATAATTCTGGCCTTACAAGGTGACCAATAGTATTTCTTTGTTTTCTGAAGGCACTCTAAATATTAACAAGTACATGATTGTTTTTTAGATGCCAGGTTAGGCTTTCAGCTATCATTCATTAAAATATTCTGCAAAGAGAGCTTATGGCATTGGTCGATAGTTTTACAAATTTGTTGGATCTTTGTTTGGTTTAGTGTATAGGGGTTATTATGACCTTTTTCCATATTTTAGGCACCAGTCTTCAATATATTGTTTAACAAATCGAGCAGAATGTTAAGATTGTGATCATGGAGATGTTTTAACCTTTTGGTAATATATTCCATCAGTACCCGCGGTTAAGTAATGGGAATCATTTACAACCTTTTTGAGTTCTTCAATATGAAAATGGCTCTGAAGTTTCAAATTCCTCTGAAGTTTAAAATGAGCAGTGGGGCAATGGATATGAAAATGATTAGGGATAACCACCCATCGCTTGTCCCGTCATTACATATGCAGACAGGATCTTTAAACTTTTTGCCTCTACCTAATGGCTTTCCCAACAGCTGAGTTTTCGGAAATATGTCGTGATAATTAAGATTTTATCTTACTTTGAAGTTTATGCTCTCGTGTTCCATAGATGTGTGGGGTAAGCTCTGTGTGATTAGGCTACATATCTCGCCTATCAAATACCATATATACTAGAATATAACCCAGAAAATAGCAAGAAACAAAAATAACATCCCCCTGTGGGTTGTGGGAGGGGGCTCTTGGCGTAAGAGGCGACTAATCGGAATTTCTTTTTCTCTAACTCCCCTTTTACTAATTCTTCATTCTTTCTTCTTTTTCTAATGCTCGTTTCTTGAATATACGTATCAAAGTTGATGAACGATAAGTTAAACACCAAACTAGCAACAAAAAAGCGTCGGTTTGGCGTATGTTAAACTGGAAAGTGAGTGGCGTTGGCGCACTCTCCACCACAAATCACATCTCCCTCGTTTCCTCCCTCCTTCCACTCCCCTCTCACCACCCTTCCCGCCCTCTGCTCTCCCGTTTGAGGCTTTTGACAATGCCAGATCCAGCGCCATTTCTCATACGCGCCTGGGCGTGTCAAAATTGTCATCTCCTCTGCCCCCAACTGCCTTTCTCTCCTACCCCGCCTCCCACAATATGTTGTGTCAAAATGAATATCTTGTGTCATGTAAGGATTATTTTATAATGATAGCAAAGGGCTGCTATGGTTACAGAACCGCCTTGTTGGTCCCATGACGAGGCGTCTGAATGCTGGTCGTGCAAAGAGAGTGCCTTTTACGTTTGTTAGACGTAGACATCACTGCAGGAACTGTGGTAAGGTAATTCGAATCGGTTCCAAACAGGATTTCTTTATGGTGAAACAAATATCGATTAACGTCACACGATACACGGAAAATGAGAAAAAATAACATCGAACATTAATGTTAAGCATATTCATTAGTCGGAAACTGTACATCTTTTAATTATCAAGAGCTGGATCAGGTAAAAGAGTTGTGAAAGGGGTAATTTTTTATTTGTCAAAATTGGTCGGTCAAAATTGACGGCTGGACACACTGTCCAAGGACGTTCTTGGTAAGGCTGAATAGCTGGTTCAGGTAAAGGAATTATGAAAGGGGTAAAGTCTGAAATTACTATCCATTAAAAAACACCACCCACAATGTCTCTATGCTAAAAAACGGCAGTTATATTGTGCTCAGGCTGTCCATCGCTGTAAGAGCCCATGAGAGTGCGTCAGACACGTCAGTCACAAGACTGATAAAGAAAACTTTCATAAAAGCAAGCCAAACGTTTTATTATTTCATTCTTAAGCAGATACACACAAAATCAGTCTTTAACCCAAGGAAAAAATAGAGTTGTTTTTTTCTCAATTGAATCAATGATATAAACCGATTGACACTTGAGTCAAAAAACGTTTTTCAGAAAGCACTTACTTTGGTACATTGGTATGGAATGCCATTTTCACATTTATTAGGGAATTAATGATCTCAAGAATTAATTTTTGATCTCTAAAGAAAATTTTGATATTAAGAATTACTTTTTGATCTCAAAAAATCCATATTGTGATATCAAGAATTACTTTTTGCTATCTATAATTGTATCTTTGATATCTCTAAATGTATTCTTGATCTCAAAAAGATCATTTTTGATATCAATAAATACTTAGAGATATCAAAGAATATTTATTGATATCAAAAATGATTTAATGATATCTAAAATTGATTTTTTGAGATCAAAAATTTAATTCTTGATAGCAAAAATGAAATATTTGAGAGCAAAATATCAATTTTGAGCTCAATAATTTGGAAATCTGTAAATGATATCAGTCTTTTTAAGAAAGAAAATTAGATACACACATCTGTAAATAAGTAATGACTGGTCCTCGTATACAGTCTTTCTTTAAATTTTTTACTGAAAAAAAGAAGCAATTCTTGAGATCAAAAATTGTGTTGTTATTATTGATCTCAATAATTCAAGTTTTCATCTCCAAAATTTAATTGACGATTCCTATATTTTATATAAATGTGTCTTCCTCAAGATTTTTTAAGTTGCAAAATCCATTTTTTTGATCTCAAAAATAAATTGTTGCAAACTATAATTCAATTATTGTTAGCAAAGTGCAAATTATTGAGGTCTGTATTGATTTACTGATATCTTTAATTATATTATGATATTCAAAATAAGCATTAAATGTCAAAATGGCATTCTGTACATACGGCTTCATTTTTGTTGCAATTTACCTAATAAAACACATACGTACGGAATGCTGTTTTTCAATTTAATGCCCAGAAGAAACTTTAAAAAGGCACATATTAATATATAATTTAACGAATCCTTAATCATATTTTGGACATGAAAAATTGAGTTATTGATCTCAATAATAAAAAAACCGAGTTCAAGAATTGCATTTATGCAGTAAATGCCAAAAGGAAGATTCTGTATACAGGGCCCAGTCATTATTTTATTCACAAATGATTGCTCATGAATTTTAGATATAAGAAAATATCTGATATTAATTTTTTCATATAAAAATTATTTGCAGATTTCAAAATATAAATAAAAAAGTCTCATTCCAAAAATTGGCATCTAAAATAAATTTTTGATATCAATAAAAAATAAATTATTGAGCTCAAAATTTAGATTTTGCTGTCAAATATTTCACTTTCGCCATCAAGAATTCAACTTTTGACCTGTGAAAATGAATCATTAAATAATGTTTGATATCAGTAAATACTTTTCAATTCAAAACTGATTCCTAAAAATCATAGTACAACAGAAAAAATGTCAGCAGGGTGGGTTAATAAATTGGCTATTTCTGATCAGAAACAACATTCTTTCATAATTTCTCTCTAAAAATGCTACCA
This sequence comes from Protula sp. h YS-2021, assembly GCA_949752745.1. Classification (NCBI taxonomy): domain Eukaryota; kingdom Metazoa; phylum Annelida; class Polychaeta; order Sabellida; family Serpulidae; genus Protula; species Protula sp. h YS-2021. Next base: position 112,008,489 of record OX457024.1, read on the forward strand.
TATTTGCTGATAGGAATATCAGAAAATATCGGTCCATGAATTATTTCAAAATACTAAAACTTCATTCAGCGAAAAAAAATTGCGGAACAAAATTACATTGATAGATGCATTACAAATACATTACATCACATTATGTCAAATTACGTCACGTTACATCACATGACATTGCATTACACGACATCACATTTCATCACATAAATACATCATATCACATTACAGCACATGATATTATATCACATTTTTACATTACATTCCGTTACACTGTCGTAATACACGTTGCCGTTCTTTTAACCACAAACTTAACATAATATTTATAATATGATAACATTCATTAGACATTTGGTCACTATCAGAACGTCCCAGGTATTGGTATCGGACAATGTAATTTGCCAATAACATACCACACGGAATTCGAAACTATGGAGTCCGGACTCTGTGCGGTTAGCGGATTAAAGTCATCCAGTTATATAACAATAACAAAAATATAAAAAGCCGCAGAGCATTTATGGGGCCAAAGAACACTGAAATTTTGATTTGGAAGAATCAAAATATTCTCAAAGGTTAACTGCACAGTTAACTGATACCGTTAACTGCGTCGTTAGCAACCAGTCCCGGTATTCACAAGTGTTATCAGCACAGTTGACTGATTTTGTCAAGTGCTCCACTAGCAACCAGTCCCAACATTCACAGAGGTTAATTGCAGTTAGCTGATCTCGTCAACTGTCCCATTTGAAACCAGAACACCCAAAAGTAAATTAAAAAATTTAACCTGTTTCACAAACAAGCTAGAATTAGCTATCTTAACCGATTTTCTCTTCTAGGAGTACACTTAACTGCACTGTTAACTTTTGTGTGAATACCGGATCACAATTGTGATTATTGAAGTAAAACTGCCCATAAAGCTTTGGATAATCCTAAAAATATCATTGCATTTAGCGCATATACAAATTATTCAAGTAGGCCGTTACTGTAAGTAAAATCTCGTTGTTCCATTATCCAGTAATACCCCCAAAAAACCGAGGCTATATGTACATGAAATACAAAAAAAGGAAACCGACTTAAAGCAGCATTTTCAAACTCCAGCAAAGTAACGTGGTTTGAAATTTGAAAGCAAATGATAAGGGATAAAAAACGTCTTGGTTATGCTGGAGGGTGGGGTGGGTTTTTTTAGGGGGTGGGGATGAGAGTGGAATGGATTTTGGGGGGGGGGGTATTGTTCAGAAAGCGTGTTAAGTCCCCAACAGCTGGAGATTGACATCTGTAACCCTTGCGAATCTGGTGAGCCATTGTTTTTAGGTGCTTTGATCTCGCAGAAGCAGCAGCGATATAACGGACCACCGAACAGTGCTATGCAAACCCAAAAATACGCATTGTAATGACTGCTATACGCTGCTATTTATCGCAATTGTGTAGATAAAAAGATCACAAAAAATCACAAATCAGTCTGCTATGCGCTGCCTTTTCTTGCCTCGGTCTATACCCCTTCAAAAAAAAAAGCAAAAAAAAAAAAAAAAAAAAGCTTGACTTCTAAAATCAATTAATTACAAATACATCGAAATAACTTGTTATGTACAATGGTAGATGACATTTAAACATTGAGATATTTGTTGAATCACATACAAAATGGATTAGAGGGGCAGGGGGTCGGGGGGAGGTGTGGAGACGACAGCACAAAGGTGTCTCAAACCATTCCGCTTCAAATCTCCGAATATTACCACACAGCATCTTTTTCCACCCACACCCTACCCCACAACCCACGCCTCCCAAAAGAAACACGCTTGCCTGTTTACATTACATTCCATTACACTGTCGTAAATCAAACACGACATGTTGCCGTTCTTTTAAGCGCAAACTTAACATAATATTTATAACATGATAACATTCATTAGACATTTTGTCACTAACAGAATGTCCCAGGTATTGGTATCGGACAATGTAATTTGCCAGTAACATACCACACGGAATTTGAAACTAAGGAGTCTGGACGCTGTGCGACTAGCCGACTCCAGCTATCCAGTTATCTAATATTCTTTTGGAGTTACACACCAATTTGCTAAATATACACAAGCTTAAAAAACTATGACGTTCAATAAAACTACCTCATGCACATTCAATAAACAAAAATATAAAAAGCCGCAGAGCATTTATAGAGCCAAGAAACACTGAAATTTTGATTCGGAAGAATCAGAATATTCAAAAGGTTAACTGCACAGTTAACTGATTCCGTCAACTGCTCCACTAGTAGCCAATCCCAACATTTACAGAGGTTTACTGCACAGATAGCTGATCCAGTTCACTGTCCCGTTTGAACCAGAACACCCAAAAGTAAATTCATAAATTTAACCTGGTTCACAAACAAGCTAGAATTAGATATCTCAACCGATATTCTCTCTTCTAGGAGTACAGTTAACTTCATAGTTAACTTTTGTGAATACAGGATCATAATTCTGAATTTTTAAGTAAATCCGCCCATAAATTATACAGCTTTGGATAATCCTAAAAAATCATTGCACTTAGCGCATATGCAAATTATTCAAGCAGGCCGTTGCTGTAAATGAAATCGCGTCGTTCCCTTATGCAGTAATACCCCAAAGATCCGAGGCTACATGTACATGAAATACAAAAAATAGAAAAGAAACCGACTTAAAGCAACATCAACTCCAGCAAAGTAACGTGGTTTGAAATTTAAAAGAAAATGATAAGGGAAAAAGCGTCTTGGGTGGGTTGGGTTTTTATAGGGGAGGGGTGCAGTGTGAGAGTGGAATGGATTTCGGGAGAGGTGGTCAGAAAGCGGGTTAAGTCCGCAACAGCTGGAGTATGACATCTATAACCCTTGCGAATCTCTCAATCCTGTCTGGCGCAAAAACAACTTCTAGAAGGCTTACTAATTTTGTAGTGTTCTGGTGTGCCACTGTTTTTTTGAGGTGCTTTGATCTCGCCGCAGAAGCAGCAGCGATATAATGGACCGCCGAACAGTGCTATACAAACCCCAAAAAGATACCTATTGTAAGGACTGCTATATACACTGAATTATCACAATTACGAGATGAAAAGATCCCAAACATTCAGAAATCAGTCTGCCATGCGCTACCTTTTCTTGCCTCGGTCTAAAAAAGGCCAAAAAGAACCAAAACAAAACAAAAACAACAACAAATCGCTTGTCTTCTAAAATCAAATAACGACAAATACACCGAAATAACTTGTTATGTACATGGTAGATGACATTTAAACATTAAGATATTATTTGAATCACATACATAATGGAGGAGAGGAGGATCGGAGGGGGTCGGGTCGGGGGTGGAGACGACAGCACATAGGTGTATCAAACCAGTCCGCTTCGAATCTCCGAATATTACCACCAACATCTTTCTACACCAATACCCCACCCCACACCCCACGCTCCCCCCTAAAAAAAGAAACACGCTTGCCTATCGAGTTCATTATAGGCTAATAATAATAATTATAGTGACAATAATTGGTCCCGCTATAAACTATACTTAACATTCCACATTTTATATATCGCTCGTCGCAAACCCATTTCAATGAAATAATCTCTTTTTTTCATTGAGGAGCATTTTATATAATGCGAGCCGAACATTGCTTAACAAGCCAAAATTCACATCGTTAATTTACATTATTTCTTTATACTATTTTAAATATACTATTATAAGTACTACAGTACACACGGAATGTCTACAAAGGTTATGTAAGAAAGCACAAAAATTTACAGAAACTGTAATCACTTTACACAATGAAATGCCGCTGCTCCACATTCCAAGAGATAGTCAAAACAAAATAACAATGTTACCATCGAGGCTATACGCTGTGTCAAATTTCATGGCACAAGATGGGTGGCAGGGTGGAAAGGGGGGGAGTGGGTGTTGGCGATAGACCAAATATATAGCATATGTTACATGCGTCCCACATAACGTGTGGCTATTAATAGTATATAAGTCAAGAGCTTCCCCGCTATTTTCTTTGTCCAGCTCCCCCCCCCCCCCCCCGCGCCGAAAAAAAATTGCTTAAGCTTCTACATTGAAATTCACATAAAAGTGTTATATTCTTTTTACAGGTGTTCTATGGTACGTGCTCCTAGAATGACCTTACTGTGGTGCAGTGTGGACACCACATGCCGGTGCGTGCGTACAACAGGTGTTTTATGTTCCACGTCACTCCGTTCTCGGTGGATACACAACTATGACGTCATAACGGAAACCAAAGAAGGGTGCGCATGCGTCGGGGGCTTTATAATTAACGCAAGTCCCTTTACTGTTCGGGCACGTCATAACGGACAGCACCACCCAGTCCGGATTGGAATATTAACGTCACTGTCTTCACTGGATACACAACAATGACGTCATCATAGGAGTAACCAACCATTGCGCATGTCACTTTATTCACCATGGATACACAATTGCGTCACTGTCGTCACCATGGATACACAAATACCATAATGGGCACTATGAGCCAGTGCGCATGCGCAGTGTATTGCTTTCCACGTCACTCTGGTCACCATGGATATACAGGCAAGATCCCATAACGAAGCCTATGATACATTGTAAGGGGCGCCAGGGCAGTCACAGGGCGGCCAATTCGCGTGATTGATTTGTGCTTACACGTGAAAATGTTTTGTGTAATGGTGTATATTTGAACATTGTAACAAGCGTAAGCTAGCCTAGCATTGATGGCAATATAGTAATGTGTGCATGGAACAAAAAAGCGTTCAAACTGTTCACACAGTCGGATATCAAATACTAAGTAGGTTTCAGCCACCCACATCTCAGACAGTAGCCAAATGGCAGACATGAAGTCGCCTGTCTTGCCCCCTCCTTCCCTCTCCTCTCAGTCCCCCTTTCTCCGTCGACCCTCTGACTGTCCCTGACAAATGTGCGGTATATCAACCGCTGTCTGTTAAGTAAAAAAGACGGATGTGCCATTTTCATTGTGATGGGTAATGATCGAAGGCAGTCGGGAAACATGTGTCGTTATTGTAAATTATATGAACATGGGGATGAAGGGACGGGGTGTATGTGTGCGTGGGTGGGGGGGGGGGGTCACCAGCAGTTCATTAACCGACCACCTTTCCCCTCCCTTCCTGTCTAGAAATAACTGAGTTCCGTTGAAATCTTTTTCATCATATCTTCGTCGTGTATAAAAAAATGAGGCAAAGGAGTAGAGACATAAAGAATCAGAGACGCCGACACGTTGTTTTGCGTTGGGGAGGAGGGGGAGATGGATGGGTGGTGGTAGTGATAACGGGATTGGATTAACTGTGGTCAGATGTTCTCGTGTTGGGATTTGCTTTTGTTGCACATCTGTATGAAATGATTGTTTGTTAATTCATTCCCGGTAAGAAAAGTGTTAATCTGAAAGGACTGGGCGATCCATATGCTACATACAGGCGGCCTGGTATATACACAGCACCGTGAACCCAGTCATAGCCGAGCGACAGGGGAGGCACTGACCAGGCATGATCACGGCTTAGCACTTGTAGACGGCTGTTCCGCACATCCGCTATCAGCACATTGTCTGTGTCATCGCTGTGGCACAAGAGTGGAGCATATAACTCCCCAGGCTTCTCTGTACCCTCACGCCCCACAGTCTGCGTGACCTCCCCGTCACCAGACACCACATACACTTTATGTTCATCCACACAGCACGCATATATGGCTTGACTTGTGACGAGCACTGTTACATCATGACGACCAGCACACGGCAGCGGAATGACGCGGTGACGCTGCCATGACTCACGTATTGTGTACACTTCTATGGTAGTATGCACAGCTCTCCTGTGCCACTGCACGGCGTACACCTTATCCTCGTACGTTGCCACACTGTCATGCCAGCCTAACGCGATCCTGCTGATTCTCTCCCCTGAACACACGAGTTACAAAGACAAGTTACAAAATCAGAATAGAAGAATTTTAACGTGAAAGCAAATCATGTGATGTGAATGACGGTATTTGTGAAGAATGGTATGGAATCTGTTCACACCTGTAAGCGTGAGATGGTAGAGACCGTGTTTGGCAGTAGCAACAAGTCCCGCGTTCTTCAGTTCTGTCACCTGGTATACGCCACCCATGTCAAGGGTGACAAAGCTGCCTATCTCCTCCAGCGCCTGGTTGTAGATGTACACACTATCGACACAACAGCAGTACAAGTGGTCTCCTATCAGTGATAACACAGGGAAAGGAAGTAAAGTATGCCTCACGCCTACACTCCTATACTCGTACCATGTAAACTCGTGCATCCGAGAGAGACGCCCGTAAGGACACCATATCTACAACACACAAGCAAAAAGAAGAAACGTGTACTGTGAAGGCATGAGAAAATCGCCGCAGTAGTAAATAAACTGATTTATCACGACAGAGTTGCGAGTTGTTCAGTGAATGGAGTAAGCAGGGCTTTTTTAGATGAAGTAAATTTTCGGCACAAATTATTAAAAATGGCATTGATGGTTAAACATTTACTACCGCCTGCTGGGTTTTTTTAAAGGAAGACGTTCCTACTTCTGCTGAACCCAACGCCCCCCTTCCCCCATCACCGGTGCATTACCTAACATAACAAACAGAGCCTGTGTGTTGCTTCACCGTCAAACAGTGAACGATTTTGCTGCGTTGTAATTATGTATGAAAGAAAAGGTGTAGAAAGGACTAAGGTGTACATTTTTATAAAGAGATAATAAAATGTATAAATATATACATAAATAAATATATTGAGCCATTATTCGGGTTGTGATTTCATACTTATGTTGCATCTCATGAAACTTGCATTATCAGTTTGCTTTATTTTATAATGAGGGGTCTGCTTGAGTAATTACTAGTGCGAAAACTGCCAGTATATATGATACATATATATTTTAATAGAGGTATACTACAGATATACTAGAGATATAGTAGAGATACAATAGATATACTACAGATATCTACATATATAATAGAAATGTAATAGAGATACAATACAGATATAATAGGGATATAAAGGAGATATAATTGCGATATACTAGAGCTATGCGAGACATCTCTTGTATCTCTCTAGTATGCCTCCAATTTATCTCTAATATACCTCTAGTATATCTATATTATAAGTATATTATATATATATCCATATTATAGCTATATTATATCTATACTATATCAATATTACATCTTTATTACCTCTCTGCTATATCCATACTATATATCTAGTATATGCCCAGTGCATTCCATTTTCCCTCTCTGGTGTCTATCTGGTACACCTCAAGTGTATCTCTGCTATACCTCTATTATATCCCTATTATATCTATACTGTATCTACATTATATCTATAATATATCCACATTATATCAACACTATATTTACATTATATCTACATTATACCTTTTTAAAATGATATCTAATATTTGCTCAATTCACATTATATCTAAAATATATCTTAATTGTATATACGTTATACCTATATTCTATGCCTATTATGTTTACATTATATCTACTTGAGATATGTGTTATATCTATATTATATCTACAATATATCTACATTATATTTACATTAATCTTGATGATATCTACTATCCCTCCATATTATATTTATGTTATATCTCATAAACATTATTTCTATATCTAATTTATATCCACATTGTGTCTAAATTTTTTCTTTATTACATCTATATGATATCTAGATTATATCTACATCATATTTACATTATACTTATGTTATTTAAACAGTATATCTACATTATATTTATATTACATCTATGTTATATCTACATGATATCGGTATTATATGTACACTATTTCCATATTATATCTACATTATATTTATGATATATATGCATAACATCGAGAGTATATCGACAGTGTATCTACATTATATTCATATTATATTTACTTTATATTTGTGTTATATCTACATTGGTTATAAATTATAGGTACATTAAATGTACACTAAAGTTATATTAAAGCTAATATCTATACTATATCTACATTTTACCTATTTTGCATGTATATTATATCTACATTACATCACCATTATATCTGTATTACAGCTAAATTATATCTACATTACATTCTTTTATATCTGAATTATATCTATATTATATTATACCTACATAATGTCTACATAAAATCTGTAATATATCTACTTCTATCTGTATTATATCTAAATTATGTTAACATTATATCTGTGTTTTATCTAAACGATATCTAAGTAATATTTCTATTATATCCATATGATATGTACATTAGATTTATACTATATCTACGTCATATTTATATTACATCTACATCATGTCTACATTATATCCTCATATATCTTCATGGTATTCATATTATATCTATTATATCTAAACTATATCTATATTATATCTACATTATATCAGTATAATATCTAAGTTACTATCCAAATTATATTTGCTTTTTATTTTTATTATACCTACGTTATACCTATATTATATCTTCACTATATGCCCATAATATCTACGTTATCTCTACATTTTATGTACGTTATAAATATTTTATATTTACATAATATCTATATTGCATCTGCGTTATATCTGTATAATATCTAAATCATATTTACATTATTCCTGCATAATATCTAAAAAACACCGATATTATATCTAAATATTATATCTAAATTATATCTGCATTATATTTACAATATATCTATATTATATCTATGTTTCATCTACATAAGATCTACATTACATTTACATTATATCTATATTATATCTGTATTTTATCTATATGATATCTACATGCTGTCTAAATTATACCTTCACTAAATCTACTTTATATTTACATTTTATATATATTATATTAACATGATATTTACATTTTATCAACATTTTATGTATGTTGTATTTACATTATAATTAAATTATATATACGTTATATCTACATTATATCGACAATATATCTACATTAGATCTACATTATATGGATGTTATATCTACATTGTATCTACATTTAATCTACATTATATCTTCATTTTTTCTACGTTAGCTATATTATATCTGCATTATATCTCTATTATATCTACATTATATATTCATTAAATCTACATTTAATCTACATGATATTTATGTTATATCTACATTATGTCTGCAATATATCTAGATTATACCTTCATCATATGTGTAAGATATCTAAATGATTTCTCTAGTATGTCTCCATTGTATTATGTCTACATTATGTCAACATTATGTATACATTATGTCTATATTGTATCTATTTTATATCTACATTATATCAACACTATATGTAGTTTGTATATTCATTTTATGTATATTATACCAACATTATATTTACATTATATCTGCACTATATCTTTATTATATCTACTATTTTATCCATAATATAACTACCCTACATCTACCTTGTATATACATTATATTTACAGTATACCTTTATTATATATACTTTATATCTATATCATATCCACGCCATATCTATATTATATCTATAGTATATCTATATTGTATCTACAATACATGTGTATTATACATCTATAATTTACCTAAATTATATCCACGAAATATCTACATGGTACTTTCCCTATATCTACATTTTATCTGTATTATATCAGTATTATATCTATATCATTCCTATATTACACCTACATTATACCTTCATTATATCTATATCATAGCAACATCATATCTACATCATATCTTATATCTACCATTATGCCTATATTAGATCTATGTTAAATCTATATTATATCTATATGATATCTACATTATATGTACATCATGTTTGAATTATATCTGTATTATAGCTATATGATATAGACATTGTCTCTACACTACATTTATATTATATCTATATTTTATCTAAATGATATCGGCATTATGTGTACATTATATTTATACTATATCTACATTATATCTAAGCGAGATTTATATGATATCCATGTTAAATCTAAAGTATATCTATGATATCGACAATATATCTACATTATATCTACGATATATTTACATTATACCTACATTATATGTATATTATATCAACATTACATCTAAATTATCTGTACATTATATCTACATTATGTCTGTAATATATCTAAATTCTATCTGCATTATATTTGTGTTATATCTAAATTATATCTATTTATATATGTATTATATCGAAATGAAATCTGAGTTATATCTTGATTATATCTATTCATATCTACATCATGTTTGCCTTATATTTACATTAAATCTTCATTATATCTGCTTTATATCTACATTATATATACAAAAAATGTAAATTTTTATGTATTTTTATGTCTTCATTTTATCTGTATTGTATCAAAATTACATGTACATTATCTCTGTAAGACATGTACATTATATTTACATAATGTCTATGTTATCATTATTATATCTGTGTTATATCTAAATTATATTTCCGGTATATCTGTATCATATCTACACTATAGCTACATTTTATCTATATTATATCTACATTATCTATGCATTATTTTACTTTATATCTTCATTATAACCACAATATATCTACACTATATCTACATAGTATACTTATTATATACATATTATATTTACATCATATATACATTATTTCTTTTTATATTTATATTCTATCTATGTTATATCTATAAAATATTTGCATTATATCCTCAGTGTATCTGCACTAATCTATGTCATATCAGAAATATGTCTACGTTACATCTGCAGTATATCTGCATAAAATCTGTAATATGTCTACTTTTATCTACATTATATCTGAACTATATTAACATTATATCTGTGTTATATCTAAATGATATCGACGTTTTATCTATATTATATCTATATGATATCTACATTATATGTTCATTATATCTACATTGTATCCATATTATATCTATATTACATCTAAATTTTATCAGTATAATATCTAAAATATATCCATATTATTTCTACTTTTTATCTTTACTATACCTATATTATACCTACATTAGAAGGCCATTATATCTGTATCTATATATGTTGCATCTACATAATATCTATATTACATCTACGTTATATCAGTATAATAGCGACATCATATCTACATTACTCCTATATGATATCTAAATTATGCCAACATTATATCTACATTATACCTAAATTATAATTACATTATATCAATATTGTATCTACATTATATCTATATTATATCTACATTATATTTAGTGTATATCTGTACTATAATTGACTGTATCTACATTACGTCTACATGATATTTACATTATATTTACATTATATTCATATTATATCTATATCATATCTACGATATATCTAAATTTGATCTGTTTTATACCTATTGTATATCTACACTCTATCTACATCATATCTACATTTTATCTGTATTGTATCTATATTAGGTCTACACTCTATTTACACCATATGTACATTTAATATACATCATATCTATGTTATATCTCTACGACATCTTAGTTATATCTGTATGTTATCTACATTATATTTACATTATATCTACATTACATCTGTATTATACCTATATTTTAGCTAAATTATATCTACATAATATCAACATATCTTTATTATACCTACATTATACATCATAGCTATGTTATATATATATATTTATATATATATATATATATATATATATATATATATATATATATATATATATATATATATGCATATTATATCTATGTCACATGTATGTGATTTTATATCTTCATTTCATCTATATTACATTTTCATTATATCTATAGTATATCAACAGTATATCTGTTTTATATCTATACTAGACGTTTATTAGATTTCTGTGAGATCTATATTATTTCCCTATATCTGTGTTACATATAGGCTCTGTGTTATATCTGCATGAAATCTATATGGTATGTTGATGTTGTCTATGATTCTTGTGTTATACTTCTTTTATTCCTGTATTCTGTTTCTAGTATATCTGTGTTATATCTTTCATACCTCTTTAATATCTTTATTATATCTGCGTCATATCCATATAATATTTATGGTATATTTATATCTTTCCTAGATCATTTTTATATTATATCTATACTATATCTTTATGATGTCTCTGTTTCTATTATGTCTCTGTTATATGTCTATTATATCTCTGCTATATCTTTATTACATCTCTGCATTATATCTCTATTACAGCTATATTATATCTCTAATATATCTCTTTCAAGTCTGCATTATATGTTTAGTATATATCTATTATATCTATATTATATCTCTAGTATATCTATTATATCTGTATTATACCTCTAATATATTTATATCTAAATGCATCTGATATCTGTATAATATCTAAGTTATATTTATATAATGTGTATATTATATCTATATACATTATATTAGAGATATATTATAGACATTATATATACGTGCATCTTGGATAAATTAAAGATATATTGTAGATACATTACGTTTCATTTATTGCGACATATATGCTCTATGAGAATTAAGTGCGGTACATGGAAAATCATTTGTAAAGCAAATTATTGAATTCAGTGCAACCACTACAAGCAGACATCGCGCACTTTGCAAACAAACTGCCTCGAGGTCTACTTTTTACGGACGGTTAGATAACATCGCCCTTTGCATCGTTCTGGCTTGAAAAAGTCGTTTTTTATTCCATCTTGTTTTGTAATCACCGTTGGATTTTTTCCCTTTTTAATTATTTTCTTCATCGTTTGGGTGGTTTCTAGTCAACTACTGTTAGACTGTTTGGCACATGACATTGAAATTCTATATGCGTATGGAGGATGAATCCGAACTGAAACAATTTTAACCGTGATCTCATAACTAAATCTCAAGCTGAAGTCAAACGCTAACACTCTGTTGATGTGAACTACTCGTATATATCTATGCTCGTTGAGTAAATATATTCTGAATACCAAAGAATGGGAATAGTTTTGGTAAATAACATAAAAATTTATTTAACATATTCATTTTCAAAAATTCTAAGTGAACGTGAACACATAGTTTTCAAAGGATAGCTTTAATTGATCAATTATCCTGTAATAACGAACCATATTTTCACCGGGTCCAGGACAAGTTCCCCCGAACCAACTCCTCCCCTCCCCCAGACTACTCCCCCTTCCAATCCCCCGAACAATTTCTCCCGTAGTGCAATTTTCCCAGGCTTATCCCCCCAAAATAATATATAATATATACATATATAATATAATATAATATATACATATATATATACATATACTAATTACACTTTTGCCTCCCTTTTCATGTGCACGTTCACTGGTATTTCATAATGTAATTACAGCAAATGATTTATCGTTTGTTCTTTTAACTGCGTTTTTTAAAGCGATATTACCTAACCTTTAATGGCTTCGACTGCAATTAGTTGATTTTAATTTTGATTACGTAAATTGCAATTGACGAACAGTTATCCGGAGTACACTGTAATGTCGGAGGTAAGGCAATTAACTTTCTTCGCAGACCAACGATAGCTAAGCCCCAGAATCTTTTGGATTTGGGCTTATTTATGCAAACCAATTAAGTTTATGATGACCTCATTGTCTGGCTTGAAAGGCTTGAAGGCCGCAAAGACATAATTTCAAATGAATCGATCAAACACTTTTGTAATTGCAATCATGTATAAAAGATTAGGCAGCATTTTTTAAGAATAAAATTAAAAGAATAAAAGAAATTATTCGCTGTAAAGGGCCCTGGAGAGAGGGTGTCCAGAGATGTTTCGATGTCCTCCCTTCCCTCCGCCATGAAATTTTAATGTCAAGATGTTTGGGGCCATGATGCGAAGTTCCTCGTGGACCCGGTGTTTTCGTTGGTTCACGTCGGTATTGACTACGTCTCATGAAGTCACGCAGTAGTCAGAGACTGACTGGCTTTCAAGACATTTAACAGTTTTCCACAATGTCACGTTAGTCTGTGACGAGACTGATATTCCGCTAGCCAATGGACATGCCACAGTAAGAAACGCCTAAAGGCCAAAACGCTTGGTGAAAGGAAAAGAAAACTGAATTTGAGAAGTTACAAACTGTCAGATGAACAAGAAATCGTCAGTGTATCAGTTAAGTATTTTCCATGTTGTTAACTTGTGCAAAGGTTTCTGTTTCTTTTTCTTTTTTTTTTTTTTGGGGGGGGGGGGCTGGTTGTCTTATGGTCCGCAAATTTTGCTTGTAAAACCGTGAAAACATCATGCACTGTCGACACTTCGGCATGACCGGAAAATAGAGCTACAGGGGCAGTGTCTACCTTTGGCAAAATATTCTTTATCTGTTTAAATGAAAACAATTTGCTTTTTCCAAGGTTTAGAAATTGTACGCGGCATTATGTTTATCTAATTTTTGGTTGTTTTGGTAGCTCTCGAACGGTAATTTTATCGTAAAAACTTCACATGTAAAAACTTCAGAAAGTTCACATGCACTTGCATTTCTTTATGTAGTGACTAAAACTTAGCTCAGTCCAACGCACCCCGGCCCCTACCCTTCCTTCTAAAACCTAAATGCCTCCGGCTGATTCTGTGTATTTAAATACTGGTTCAAAGAGAAACTTGTTTGTTTTTTGTGCTGTGAGTGTTGCCTGTAAATTCTGAACGTATAGCAAGTACACACAGTAAGGGTTGTCGTCTGCTCGGGACCCCAGTACCACTAGTGGTACTGCGGTCCCGAAGTGGTACTGAGGACCCGGTGGCACTGAGGACCCGAAAAATTTTCCATATGAACTCCCCGTCCCCGTCCCCGCCTCGCCCCCATCTTTAATTGTATCATAAAATCACTGCTTCTTCGGCCCCCCTCCCTGCCACCCCATTAGGCGACGCCTTCAGGGGTGGCATGGAATCTTTTATCTTCTTGTATTCCAACTGCCCCGCCCCCCACCATCACCCAATATGTTTACCTCAATATCTTACAGTTTTTTTTCCATAAAACATATACAAATACACATGTCTATTCACAAAATGTTGAAGAAGGAAAAGATGCGAAATTTCTCTTTTTGGCATATATATATATATAAAAATATTTTCGATTGTTAATTTTCAAAATGCTTCTCCCACAGTAGTGGTCAGATTTTCTTAAAATTTGTACGAATATTTTTAGGTAGGCATCTCCTGAAAAACTACTTCATTTGGAAATCCGCCTAATATTGGCTAAGTGGGGGCATTTTTCTTTTTTAATTTTTGGCGTCGAATTTACAAAATGCTTTTTCTCCCGCAATTTTGATAGGATTTCTTTCCAATTTTGTACGATTGTTCTTTTGATGCTTCTCTGTTTAAAATTTACTTGTTTTGGCGATCAACTAAAAAATAACTAAATGGGGGTCATTCTTTAATTTATTTGTAGCCAATTTTCAAAATGCTTCTTCACCCACAAATTGAATTGGCCTCGTTTCGAATTTAGCGCGATTATTCTCTTGATGATTCTCTCTTGAAAAGTTATTTTTTTGGGCAATCCGCCAAAAAATGGCCAAATGGAAGGGGTATTTGTAATTTATTAGTAGCCAATTTTCAAAATTCTTCTTCCACAATTTTGATCGGATGAACTTCAATTTTGAATAAATGTTCACCAGGCCTTCGTCTCTTGAAAAACCTATCATAAAGAAAATTTGGTAAATTGGAGGGGGCATTGTAAATTTTTGGGGTGCTAATTTTGAAAATGCTTCTACTTCCGCGATCTGAACTGACAACAATTGGCCAAATAGGGGCATTTTTAATTTGTTTGGAAGCATATTTCCGAAAGTTTTTCTCACAGTTTGGATCGAATTGTCTTCAAATTTTGCAAAGTTGTTCACTGGGCGGTATGCTTTTGGAAAGTTATTTTTGGCGATCAGCCAAAAATTGGCTAAATGAGGGGGGGGGGGGTATTTATAAATATTTAGTAGCAATTTTGTAAAATGCTCCTTCTCCCACAATTTTGAGCGTATTCCTTCATAAATTTGTAAGATTTTTCTGCAGCCGTGTTTTGCAATATGACCACTTTCTGGCGACCATACAAGCCTACTGATACGTGATTTACTAGATATCGGTTGGTCACAATGTCCCTGGACATTCTTGTTTGAGAGTGAAAATAAACCATTATAACAATAACAAAAATCATACTTTTCGAAAAAATCTAAGTGGTGGCATCGATGACCTGTTGGTGGCCCTGAGGCTCGGTTGGTGGTACTGAGGATTCGGTAGTGGTAATGAGGACCCTGTGGTGGTAGTGAGGACCCGGTGGTGGTAGTGAGGACTCGATGGTAGTAGTGAGTACCCGGTAGTGGTCCTGAGGCCCCGGTGGTGGCCCTGAGGACCAGGTGATGGTACTGAGGACCCGATTATTTTAAATTTTAGATTACGTATTTTACGTTTTTTCAGCTTAAAACCACCTAATATAGCATTTTGAAGCGAATTAAAAGCTTGGGTCCTTAATGCCACCACCGGGCCTCAGTGCCACCAGCGGGTCCTCAGTACCACCACTTTACTTTTTTCTGAAAGTAAGCATTGGATTTTGGTTTTGAACGTTTCTTTCAGCTTAAAACAACTTAATCTAGCATTTTGAAGCAAAAAAAGTTTGGGTCCTCAGTGCCGACACAGGGCCTCAGTGCCACCAGCGAGTCCTCAGTACCACCACTTTACTCTTTTCTAAAAGTAAGCATTTATTTTTGGTTTTGAACGTTTCTTTCAGCTTAAAACAACTTAATCTAGCATTTAGAAGCAAAAAAAAGTTTGGGTCCTCAGTGCCACCACCGGGCCTCAGTGCCACCAGCGAGTCCTCAGTACCACCACTTTACTTTTTTCTAAAAGTAAGCATTTATTTTTGGTTTTGAACGTTTCTTTCAGCTTAAAACAACTTAATCTAGCATTTAGAAGCAAAAAAAAGTTTGGGTCCTCAGTGCCACCACCGGGCCTCAGTGCCACCAGCGGGTCCTCAGTACCACCACTTTACTTTTTTCTGAAAGTAAGCATTTATTTTTGGTTTTGAACGTTTCTTTCAGCTTAAAACAACTTAATCTAGCATTTTGAAGCAAAAAAAAAGTTTGGGTCCTCAGTGCCACCACCGGGCCTCAGTGCTACCACCGGGCCCACAGTAGCACATCTTCACTTTTTTCGGAAAGTAACATTGATTTTTGGTTATGAACGTTCCTTTCAGCTTAAAACAACTTAATCTAGGATTTTAAAGTAAAAAATACTTTTGGTCCTCAGTGCCACCAGGTCCTCAGTGCCACTTCGGGACCTCATTACCACTGGTGGTACTGAGCTCCCGAGCAGACGGTGACCCCGCCTCAGTACACAGGAACTCGCGTCAAAACAGATAGATCAATATTTGTGTTGAAACGCTGTGTCAAAGGCGGTGTCTTTCTGAAATCAGCTGATCTCTTTCCACATTCTACCTTGTTATCTAATTATTTTTCAGTAAATTTTGTGTATTTAGACACGTATATGTCTGGGTGTATTCATATTAAAAAATAAAACAAACCAAAACAAAAAGAAAAAACAAAAAAAAAAAAACAAAAAACGCTTGACTCTACATGCCATTGAGTTGGTTCTCTCCCTTTTCCCTTTCGAAAGTTAAATTCCACGAGTGTAGTGTCTTTGCATTAAAACGTGTTCAGATTTCTGTAGTTGTTTGTCACCAAAACGTTTTCTAAAGAACGTTTTGAAAACGTTTTTGTTTAAGTGGGGCGTCAAAAGTGGTAGCCTTTTTTTACACTGGGGCGTCAAAAGTGGTAGCGCGGAAGGGGGCGATTGCAGAAAGTTGGCATTGGCGAATTTTTTGTGATGCATCCCTCTCTCCTAAAAGTTTGAATGGCATAATAAAATGGTATTTATGTTTATTACGATTGATTTGTTGTTATTTAATAACAGTAATTAAATAATCGCCCAAACTCTCTTTTTTGGGATGTGACGGGGTGGGACAATTACAAGAGGTGGAGGGGGTGGGGCACTTACAAGAGGGGGCGTTTGCTAGAAAGAACACGTTACTTTGTAACCATATCCCAGTAAGCATTGAAACGTTTAAGATCCTTAACGGGCCAGCCCAGGGTCTATAGGATTGTCCTCTGTACGTCCATCCGTCTGTCGGTCTACCCGTCCCCCCGTCCCTCTGTCAGTCCGTGTGTCACACTTTGGATGCTGTTTTTATCTACGCGAGTTCTTCGAAACTATTTATCCTAGGCATATGCTACCTTGAACAGTGAAAATATATACATTGAAGTCGTGCAACGTCGTGTTGTTTTTCAAATCGGCCGAAAATTGCCAAAATGGCCACTTGTCTAGATGATTTTTAGATAACTGCAATGTAAGACTTGGGTGCTTTCCATGCGATCTCTCCGAAACCATTTATCCCAGGCATATGCTAGCTTGCACAGTGAATATATATATACTGAAATTGTGCGACGTCGTGTTATTTTTCAAATCTGTAAAAATTGCCAAAATGGAGACTTGTTGTATCCGGTTTTGGTCTTCTCCTTCGACAAGACTTGTTTACACTCGGGGCTTTGCCAAAGTCCCCTGGTGTATCGAATTTGTAGGAAAATTTTAGCCGTAGTTGTGGCATGTCCAAATTTTTTGGGTCGACCGACCCCCCCCCCCCCCCCTCGAAATTGTGATGTTTGCATATTTATCCGTTGCAGACGATTCTGCACATTTTTCATTTTTTGGGTCGACCGACCCCCCCTCTAAATTGTCATTTTTGCATATTTATCCGTTGCAGACGATTCTGAACATTTTTCATTTTTTGGGTCGACCGACCCCCCCCCCCCCCCTCGAAATTGTGATTTTTGCATATTTATCCGTTTCAGACGATTCTGAACATTTTTCATTTTTTGGGTCGACCGCCTCCCCCCCCCCCCCCCCTCGAAATTGTGATTTTTGCATATTTATCCGTTTCAGACGATTCTGAACATTTTTCATTTTTTGGGTCGACCGACCCCCCTCGAAATTGTGATTTTTGCATATTTATCCGTTTCAGACGATTCTGAACATTTTTCATTTTTTGGGTCGACCGACCCCCCCCCCCCACCCCCCCCTCGAAATTGTGTTTTTGCATATTTATCCGTTTCAGACGATTCTGAACATTTTTCATTTTTTGGGTCGACCGACCCCCCCCCCCCCCCCCCCAGGAGAGCAAAAATTGTGCTGAATCAGCATGATGAAATCGTCGATTCAGCATGATAAAATAGTATATAAGTGTAGTGACTCGAGGCTCAGACATCGTCAGACACATCATGGACAACACATCAGCTACTAAGAAAGTGACCATACAATGCTACAAGTGCTGCGTGAGGTTGGAATATGAAGGACAGTCACACAACTGCCCGGTGCACCACAACGCACCGCAGCGCTTTTGCTGTAAAACCTGCGGTGGTCTGCTCTGGTACAAGTTTGCGGCGACGCTACCTGGGCCAGGACCAATATGTAATGACTGCTGGTGGTGTGGTATGACTCTGAAGCTGAAGAGCTATTGCGACAGCCATCCGTTCAAGTGTGCGGGAAGACCATTTACGATGCAGGAGTACTACAAGTACAAATGCCGCTGCAGGAATCCAACTTACTGATATACTAAAATATTTCGGGCCCTTTTAAGGGCCATCCTATATTATGAAATGAAGCAAAACATGTCTGTCTGTGTGTGTGTGTGTGAGAGAGAATACATTTTATCACATTTCAGGTCTAGTTGGCGGATGAATACCATTTGGCAGACCATTTAACTTCACCGCTAGATGTCTCTGCTGTGCAGCAGTACAACTTCACAACTGTAAGTGAAACATTCATATACACAAGTAAAATTCTGCTGATTCAGCAATTTTAACAATTTTGAGTAAGTTTGAAAAGTTACACACCATATTTTGATTACATGGAAGTAGCATAAAAGCATGAGTGAAACATGTCAACTGGTCAACTAGTGATACATTCTGCTGAGTTAACACACCATTGAAGTGGTATAAAAGGAAGAGTGAAACGTATATTTTACTTCATTTCAGTTCTAGCAACAACGATGGCAACAGTCTACTGTCATGATTGTGATGTGACATTTCCATCTCTGGAAGTGTTCGTGGCACATACATGCAAACCAGCTAGGATGAAACGTGCTCATGAAGAGCTTGTTGAGCAGATTGAAGTCAAGAGACGAAAGACCGTACAAGATGGTGTTGAAAGACCTGATCCAGTCCTCTGCTGTAAATGCGCCAAGATATTTTCATCTTTGGATGCATTTGAGACACATACATGTGATGAGATGGAAAATGTGTCTCATGAAGAACAAAGAAAGAAAGAGACAGGACAAGTAGGCAGAGGCAGAAGAGTGAGTCTTGGTGAAAACGCACAGGAAAGACGGTTTGAGCCTGAAGATGGATCAGATTTGCTACTTGAAATGCGACAACAAGAGAATAGAATCAAGAGACATTTGCTAGAGACGTTAAACCATGGCATGAAATGGTACATTGTGGTGCATGCACGCTTCAAGAAAATGACACCAAATGTTGAAGGCGTGATGGTAGAACACGTGGATAATACCTTCATCAGCAGTCCGACATATGCAGCATACAATCCAGCGGATATTGAGAAGGACTTGCCAGAAGCCTATAAAGAATTATTTACCAGGTTTGATGAACATGAGCGACAAGGTTCTGGCTGGGTGTTGGATAACATATTATTCATTGAAGTACATACAGCTACGTCAGCGCCACTGGAAGCGAGCAGTTTTATCCCACTACCGAAGAAAGTAAAGAATACAGGAGGTGTGTTAAACATTCAGAATAAAGACAACAAGTGTTTCTTATTGTCTGTATTTTCTCACCTTCACCCTTCAACAAGCAATGACCCACAGCGTGTGCATCAATACAAGCTATTTGAGAACGAATTGAAGGTGGAAGGCATGACATTTCCAACACCGATTACAGACATTCCAAAGTTTGAAAAGGAGAATGATGTGTCCATTAACGTGTTTGGATATGAACATGATGTCGTTGTTCCCATACAACTCAGCCGAAACACCAGCGCCAACAGCGCCAGAGAAATCAACTTGCTTTTGATTAGCAATGACAAGACAAGACATTATTGCCTCATCAAGAATTTCAGCAGACTGATGGCTTATCGTACCAAGTATAATGGAGCAATGTTTTATTGTTTTAACTGTCTTCACGGGTTTAAGCGACAAGATCTTTTAGACAAGCATCGTGAAGTGTGTGGCAAGCATGGAGCATAACGCTTATCTTTCCCCAAGGAACCCTTCATCAAGTTCAAGAATGTAGCCAAACAACAGCGAGCGCCGTTTGTCATTTATGCAGACTTTGAATGTTTCACGAAAAAGCATGAAGAAGTTAGGTATCAACATCATCGTCCAAACAGCTTTGCCTATGTGGTTGTCAGCCAATATGATACACGTGCACCAGTCGTGTATCGAGGAGATAATGCTGTGAAAGTCTTTTTAGACCATATGGTGAATGAGCGTGATCGTATTGTGTATGGTTTACAACAGAAAAAGAAAATGGTCATGACTCATGATGATGAAGAGCATTATAAGAACGCTACGGATTGCTACATTTGTCATGAGCCTCTAGGAGCAGATCATGTGAGAGATCATGACCATATCAATGGCAAATACCGTGGAGCTGCACATAGTGAATGCAATTTACAATTTCGACTTCGAAAGGATCAGCAGGATGTTGAAGATTCTTTCATCATTCCTGTGTTTTTCCACAATTTACGAGGCTATGACAGCCATTTGATCATGGAAGAAATTGGAAAGTTCAAAAATGAGACGATTACAGTCATTCCCAACACCGTTGAGAAATATATTGTATTCACCATGAGCAATCTGAAATTTACAGACAGCTTTCAGTTCATGAGTACTTCTCTACAGAAGCTGGTATCCAACCTGGCAGCAGAAGGGAAAAACAACTTTTATAACATGACGTCACACATTCACGATAGTGACCAACAAGAGTTACTGTTGAGAAAGGGAGTGTACCCCTACGATTACGTGGATGAGCCATCCAAGTTTGCTGAAACACAACTACCGTCCAAGGACAAGTTTTACAGTCTGCTCAGTGAAGAAGACATTAGCGATGAGGATTATGCGCATGCGCAGAAGGTGTGGGAGACATTCCACTGTACTACATTTGGTGAATATCATGACTTGTACCTGAAATCAGATGTGTTGCTGCTGGCTGACGTGTTTGAAAACTTCCGTCACGTATGTCTCAACACGTATGAATTGGATCCAGCTCACTACTATACAGCGCCAGGACTGTCGTGGGATGCCATGTTGAAAGCGACAAAGGTGAAATTGGAATTGATCAACGACATTGACATGTACCAAATGGTTGAACAAGGTCTACGGGGAGGAATATCTGTTATCACACACAAGTATGCGAAAGCAAATAACCCCTACGTAGCAGATTACGATCCCACGAAACCAACCAACTTCTTAACGTACCTGGATGCAAACAACTTATATGGCTGGGCCATGTCGCAAAGCATGCCGGAAAGTGGATTTATGTGGGTGAGCGAGCCAGAATCCATTGACTTTATGGATGTGGATGAAGATGATGAGATTGGATACATTTTAGAAGTGGATTTGGAATACCCATATTCAATCCATGATCATCATAATCACTATCCAGTGGCTCCAGAACGGAAATGTGTGAAAGTGGGAGAATTGTCAGAGCATAGTCAGAAGCTACGGAAAGATCTAAACATGAAAGGCAAACCTAGTGAAAAGCTCATTCCCAACCTGTGTGACAAGAAGAAATATGTGCTTCATTATAGAAATTTACAGCAATATGTCTCACTGGGATTGAAAGTCATGAAGGTGCACCGTACCATCATGTTTGCACAGAGCAAATGGTTGGCAAAATACATCTCATTGAACACGGAAAAGAGAAAGTTGGCCAAGAACCCGTTTGAGAAAGACTTTTTCAAACTGATGAACAACTCTGTGTTTGGCAAACCATGGAAAATGTGAGAAAGCGCATGAATGTGGAACTTGTTCACAAAGAAAAGCGGTTCAAGAAACTTGTAGCCAAACCTTCCTTCCACAAATTTAGAATTTTCAACGAAGATTTGACCGCGGTACATTTGCGCAAAGTGGATCTGCTTCTAGATAAACCCATTCAAGTTGGTTTCACCATTCTCGACCTCAGCAAGGTGCTCATGTTCCACTTTCATTACAACTACATCATGACCAAGTATCCCGACGCCAAACTCTCGTTCAGCGACACCGACAGTCTATGTTATGACATAGAAACGGAAGATATCTACAAAGACATGCAGGAAGATGCCGACTTGTTCGACACAAGTGACTATCCCCCAGATCATTTCCTGTATTCCAACGTGAACAAGAAAGTGCTTGGGAAAATGAAAGATGAGACGGCGGGCATTCCCATTGAAGAGTTTGTTGGACTTCGACGGAAAATGTATAGTATGATATATGGTGGGAAAGAAAAACGTACGGCCAAAGGCATCACTCGCGCGTGTCAAAGACGTATGAAACATCAGCAGTATAGAGACAGTTTGTTCAACCAAACGCAAACGATAACCACAGGGCACATCATTCGAAGTCATGACCACCAGATCTTCTCGGAGAAGTTGAGGAAAGTGGCTCTCTCTCCCTTTGATGACAAGCGATATGTGATGAGTGATGGCTATTCCACTTTGGCGCATGGGCATTACAGTATATAAGGGGGAGACACTTCAACTTTAGAGTTAGTTGAGGTGTGAACACTGAAGCGTCAACATGAATCGGAAAAGATCTGCAACAACGGATATGGATACTCTTGCTGATACAGTCAAAGACATGAATGTGAAACATCCTGACAATACCATCAAGAAATTAAAAGTGGAGACGACGGTACCAACACCACAGTCGTGGGATGGAATGCTTTCTCTAGGCAATGGAAAGTATATCAAGATTATGAAACAAAATAATGAAGTTGTGATAAACATTCGCAAATACCTCAGAGATGAGGGGACTGGAAAAAACCGTCCAACGAAAAAGGGAATTTTGCTGACAATACCTGAATGGAAAATGCTGAAGAAGCAGGTGAAAGAAGTGGATAAAAGGCTTCGTAGACAAGAAGGTGGCTCATAACAAGGTAACAATCATGAATGCACTCATGCTGAACGGTGGTGTTTACCTTACTGTCAATGAGAGGAATGAAGTGATACTAGATTCTAAGACAAGTTATCATCGGTTTAAACTGGAAAGACTTTAAAAACATACCACTTGAACCTGGGTTTAAACGTAGACTTGAAAATAAAGTGGAAGTGACGGTAGCTGAATATGATTCTAACATACGTGTAGAAATCTGTAGAAATCTTTTACAGGATTATCCAAAGGATTATAAGGGAGTTGTGCCATATACACCATATACAGATTTGATCCTCTTTGATATCAAGAACTGGCGCGCAGTCTTACGATTCCTAGAAGCGATACAACATCCACTCTTCACCATCTTGCGAGCATAAAAACGTCTTTGCAGACAAGGAGACAGCTCATAGTTCATCTGACTGTTGAACGAGATGGAAGACTTTTTATCGGAATATAAACCCATGACATATGGATTCTCATATCTGAGAAACGAATATGATGACATTGTGCTAAGACATTTTGGACAGTATCTCGTCCTATCACTTGATGACCAATCCGTGTTGAAGGATCACCTAGACAAGTTGAGAATGCCCGGCTTTCTCCTAGCAGTCTCAAATGAATTAGAAGTGCGTGTGACTGAGAACTGCTTAGACGTGTTTGTACAATTTCGCCAATATGACGAGCTTACAGAATGCTACGACTACGTCACCCTCAACACAGTGGAATGGTACGCTCTGTTACAAGCATTGGATTGGAAAGAACCTAACGCTTGAATTCAAAGAGGGAGGAATACAACTCAAGCGGGGCATCAAATCCATTGAGCTGACACAACCTATGCGTGTGATGGACATTGACTTAGAAGAAGGATATGAACTGAAACTGTCTGAACATGAAACTGTTAAAGTGATAAAGTTTGGTGATGTGTGTTATGTGAGCTTTCATAGCATTTACAAACATGGATGTAATGTCTATGATACCTATATCAATTTAGATTCTAATGAATGGTATTCATTGATGAATGTATTGAAAAATGAATGTGTTTGTAAATAAAAAGTTTGTAAATAGTGTAAATAGACTTTGTAAATAAAAGTTTGT
Organism: Protula sp. h YS-2021; assembly: GCA_949752745.1. NCBI lineage: Eukaryota > Metazoa > Annelida > Polychaeta > Sabellida > Serpulidae > Protula > Protula sp. h YS-2021. The sequence goes on from OX457024.1 coordinate 112,033,578, forward strand.
AAATAGTGTTTGTAAACTTTGTAAATAGTGTTTGTAGTTAAGAATTTGTAAATAAACGTATGTACAACACAATAAACAAGACTGTTTGAAAACTTGGTTTGTTTTATTTAACAACAACAACAACTTAACTAATATAACAACAACTTAACTACAACTTAACTAATATAACAACAACAACATTAATAAAACAATGGTTTATAATGTCTATATACAAAATCCTTTACAATAAAATCACCATCCTTTCTTTTTAATATATTCACAATATCAAACATACTCTGACCTCGAGCTCTATGCAATATATAATATACACAATAAAAACCACATGACGATGATATTGGCGTTTGTATTGAGATAGAATTATACATATAGTCATTTCTTAAAAACATATCTAAACGATCATCGAGAGGGAACAGTCCATAAGAGTCAAAATATTCCACAGGGTCTTTATCATAATACACTGCCACCCAATGTTCTCCTGGTTCATCTTGATCGTCTGTGTTGATGACATAGGCGCCGCGTTGTAAAGATGGTAACTGGTCCATTGCAAACACGCCTTGAAATGAGTCTTTGGTCATGACAACTTGACTCAATATGGCATCAATCTGCTTCGTGTTCATGACTGGTAGTCGAATTGAATGCTGCGATTTGCACTGATCTCAATAATGTTGTCAAATTCAGCATAGACAATGACATTGATGGTAGGTTGCAAAGCCGTAGCAAAGTTTATTTCTAGCCGCAAATTCCCATGCTTGATCAGGGGGAAATGATCATCGCCATCATAATCCGGTGTTAAGTAAAACGAAAATAAAGCATAACCTCTAGGCCAATCTTCCCGTTTTATAATGGAACTTTTCTCACCATTCAACCGATCAAACGATTTGTAAAGCGTTTCAAAAGCGTCCAGGTATTTGTTCTGTGTAATGTCAAGCTTGAGAGGTTTGGATAGAACTGGTTCACCATCCGTGTACAGTTGCATATAGTCCAGATCAAAATGTTTGAAATCATATGGATTCCTCAATACTGATCCACCAAAAGCTTCATTATGAACCAGACCAATGACAATACGATTTGGTAATTGACCCAAAAAGATGTTATCTTTCACAAAAGACTGAAATCCTGCTGGAATAGCTAAGACTTTACATTCTTTTCTAGTGATGATGGTCTGGCAGGACTTTTCATCAATGCATCTGTATGTCCTAACTGAATGCCTGGACTCACCCTCACTTTGCGAATGGTTAAAAATGCCTCTTTCACTTCTACCTTATAGGTATTATCTGCAGCCATCAATACATAGTCATCTTTTTGTCTATGGAAACGCAATTTCAAACTGATACCATTCGGAAGATAGCGATCCTGCTCAAACAAATCTATCCTTAAACCACCTGCGAGCATAACATCACGGCTAAGACGTGTATGCAAATAACGATGATGTAAGCCATTGTTTCCTTGCTCAGCCAAGTCACCGCCGTCAGCATTGACATGAAACCCGGATACATATCGTTCATGATTAGGTCTTTTCACCTCATGACTATTCATTGACCCAGCAGTATCCTTTTACATGAGACGCATAGAGCGCTCAGAATGTAGACTTTCTTCCGAATCATGGATGAGATGAGAGATAATGCTGGTATAACCATGAGTATTGTTGCTATGCGAAACCAAACGATCATTCAGAAACAATTCAATATTAGACCATAACCCATTAAACATATCATTGATGCAAGAGACATTATCATCTGCGCCACACTCTGTTCCATCGGCCTTTAGAATGCGACATACAATATGAAGTTTGCTGTTCTTTAAATCCAGATATTCTTCTGTACTCGCAGGAATGTAGAATTCTATTGGAGCGCCTTCTCTAATGCTTGTAAGTGGTTGATAGTCAACATTATAACTTTTCTCTACAGCAGTTTGCGTCGGTGGTACGTGAAACCATTCCAATGGAGAAAGACTACATTCACACGAATGATTATGAATGAGAGACATGATTTCAAAAGATATCTTTGCGATATTTTGATGTTATCCGTCTGGCTGTTTTTCGTCTTCTGGCACGTTTCGTCGGTTGCATACGCTTTTGTTCTCCAAACACAAGTTCTGCTACTCGGCCCGTCACATCTTTCGCGACATTCTTTGCAGCCTTCTTAAGATGTGGCGCAACGATCTTAGCCCCATCCTTAAGTAGTGGAATAGATTTGCGAGCCAATGATCCCAGTATTGAACCAATACCATCACCGTATTGGATTCGCGCTCCTTTGAATCCTGGTAATTCCCCGCCCACTTGACGAAGAAAATGGTTGCGATATGCCGACGGATCGTGTGTATAAGCTTTCATAATGCTTTTGGTCGAAAATGAAGTTTACAGATCACCTTTCCAGTTTGAAATGGAACATTATGGCCTGTGTCGTCCTTAATATTCATTTCTATCACGTCAAATTTGGACGTGTTTACAGGAACATAATGCGGTTCGCCATACGTTTTCATAACAATATCACCATCATGGCCTTGTATGCCAACAGAACGTAGTAACGGAACATAATAATCACCAACAACTTGTGGTTCACAAATGCTACAATACACATACAGTGTATAAAACCCCTGTGTCACATCCGCTTTATGGTCAGCTGTACATGTTTCAGTATACCAGTGATCTGGGATACATCCTAAAATCTCAGCTAATCCAGTGGAAAAGGACACTTCATAACCATAATCGAGAAATAGAAACACACGTCGTCTAATCTTATCATACTTTATTCGAATAGCTTCTGTAAGATTCAGAGCATTAGTCGCTTCTTCATTGACTGTCTCACATAGTTCTTGTATGGTTCTATAGTACCCATAAGGAATATCGAGAGTGCTAAGAATAGGATCATCGAATAGTTCTTGTCGATACTGAATAGAGTAGTCCATGCCCTGTCTCATCGTTGTCCATGTATGTGGATATTGAATTTCAGCTAAAGCCACTTCATATTTTCCATTCAGATAAATAGTTCGAGGCATACGAATTTGATAATTCGAAGCCTTGTTGATGGGATAATAGTTCATACTCGCATTGCTAGGCAAAGTAATGTAAAAGCTTGTTGACTCCATGATGGTGGGAACTAAATGGTATAGGTGCGTTGACGTTGCCTATATACTTCACGATAGCGCACGCCATTCAACCAAGTATGTAAATGGTCTTTCACATCATGATGATCTATGACTTCTCCTTCACAACAAGCACTTGTACATCTTATTTTTACAGGAATAGTTGGTTTATCTTCCTCACAACAACAACATAGCTCTTTCAACCATGTTAAAAATTCTCCCATCCTTCAGGAAACTGTCTTTGTTGACGTTGTTTCATTTCTGTTGTAATGTCGTCACGAGTGGTCTTTTTACTAAACATTGTTTTTGGAATATTAGCATCTACAATTTCCTGGATAAATGGATGCCAGCCATATGGTGGTATGGCTCGTTCTTTTCTTCTTGTCGCCACCAATGCTTCTTTCCTCAAATCAACCACGTTGGAATTTGCTATAATATCACCCGTTTTCAACACAAGTTCATTCTTGTCTGACCATGTCGTACCATATTTCTTCAGTTCTGCTAAAAGTTGTGTTATTTTTCCATGATAGATAGGTTGAAAATGACTTAAAAATAACTTTTCTGGCTTTTCAGGTGATGATGATGATGATGATGAGGGCTTTTGCTGCCTAGACTGACTTGTTCGTAAATGACGACCAAGAAATTGAGATATTTCTATAGCCTTTTCACGTGTTCGTTTCCCACGTAAAAGTGTATTCACTTTCGTTTTGATTTCACCATCTTTTCCCTTCTTTTCTAGCAACATTTTATATTCATATTCAGGAATGAGGACCATTTTCATCGTATGTTTCATTTTAGCAGCAGTTTGGCTAACAAAGGTAATGCCAATCTAGCAATAGCTCCAATGAATCCTCCTTTCTGATTAATCAACTTCTTTTTTCGTCGAAGGGATATCTTCTTATCTGCTAGAGTACGAAGCGTATGACGTTCACGTTTAAATTCCTTAAACCGTTTTGAGCTTAAGGGTAAATGTCCTTGCAATATATTTCAAACAAGCTTGTTAATTCCTCCTTTGTAGCTTGCTGTAGCAAGGATTTACGTCGTTTAGGCCCACTGCGTGCAAGCAAATGAAGAAACGGCTGGTTCGCTCGAATACGTTTAGACATCTTGACTGCGAATGGTCAAATGAGTTGGTTCTTGTTCATACACTGCTTTATCAATATATACATAATGTGTATCTTTTGGTAAAATGCCTGTACGAAAACGTAGTTGATCATTTGTCTTTGGTTTTAAATCAATGAATAAATAACCTTGAGGTTTGCTAGTAGCATCTTGATAGGCTTCTATGAGAAATTGAGATCTTCCAGGATACATTTGCCGCGCCAATGTACTAATTTGTTGACTGTCTCTCGGATTTTTAAACAGAATGATATAATGTGTATTCAAACTAATATTTCGCATCTCTTTCCCATGATGAAATAAATTATGTACAATAAAGATAATGCTTAGATTTTGATGACTGCTGCCCACACTAAAGAGACGTGTCATACGCTCATCACTATGACATTTCGTCATTAAGTCATCAATGATAAGTAAGTTTGGTTTCTTCGATTAAAACGCTCTTCAATGTCATCTGGAACGCCTTGGTAAAATTCCACGCCTTTCATTCCCTTGTACAAAGGCTGATCTGCTGCATAGAGCCATAAAATGCTTTTTGGAGAGGGTTGAATCAACTTTTGTTCTAGAATTTCCTTCACCAGAGACGTTTTGCCACTGCCTGTAGGTCCAGAGACTAAACATGTAAATGGATGCTTCATTGTTGAATGTCTGTTTCTTTCACCCAACTGTTAAACTTGTTTGGCCAACCTAACCACTTGACAAATAATTCTTTCACACCTCCTCCTCGTCTTTTACGTGTTTTCAAGACTTTTTCAATTCTATAAATAGATTCAATATCTTTGGTCCTTTTCTGCAGTTCTTCTTCATAGAAATGCCCATCAATATCTTCGTCTAAAAAGTCTTTCACACGATATAAATGTATTCCTTGCTTCTTACAACGATGTGTGACAATGAAGACTTCTTTCGTCCATTTGATGTGATAATCGCGTTGAAACACGTATTTAATGTGGGAAATACGAACATGATCGCCAATGTTAAATTTGTACTTCTTCTTCTTCTTCTTCGGTTTCAATTTCAGTTTGTCGACATACATATACTTCCACACTTTTGATTCGTTGTCTTTACAAATCTCGGCTGGAGCATATTTATTAGGAAGAGAACCATGAGGTCTATGGTTGTAATTGTACACCAAGTCTGGAAGAATGTCTAAGTAACGGTAAGTTTGATTATGTAGAAAATACCGATACATCATTCCCTTTAGAGTACGAATGACTCTTTCAGCAAAGTTGGCTTTGGTTTCATTCTTTGTGGTATAAGCATGAATGCCTTCTTTCTTCAAAAATGCTTTTACCCATCTGTTTTTAAATTCTGTTCCTTTATCAGACCTTAGAGTTCGCGGTCTTCGTCGTGTGTCATGAAAAATCTTTTGGAAAGCTTGTATGACGCTGGTATGTGATTTATTAGGTATTGGCTGTACCCAGACATATTTCGAAAACACATCAATGACAATGATTAAAAAGCGTATGTCATCATTATAGGGAGCTATGTTTCCCATATCAGCCAAATCAATATCCCACATGTCATCAATGCCACGTGTAATCACACGTTGTCTTTTGAACCTGTATTTGACAGGTTGGAGTAAACTGAAAGCATCTTGATCCTGCAGCCATTTCTTCCATTGTGACTGTGTGACTGGTTGATCATGTTTTCTTAAGATGTGATACAGTTTGTAAGGACCAGCAAATGCTCCAGGCTGTCCAGGTTTGAAGTACATATCAGTCAAGTAGTCTTTCCACGTCGACATGATGAATGAAAAAACACGTCTGAACAGAACAGCTTTTATTTTATAACTCAACCAACATCACTTAACTAACATACATTTATAACTTAACTAACAAGTTTTTACAAATCAAGTATAGATACAATGGTATGAATAACTGGAGACCATTGGTCTTCAATGAACACTAACCAATGACTGAGTTCATCCAATGTAATAGCATCTACACCATATTTCTCACAACGCTGATTTGCATTCTCTAACACTTTATCTAAATGCATGTAATATTTAGCTTCATTCCAATATGTATAAACAGATGCAAAATGACAAGTATGTTCTGAACACTCTTCATGTTGACAAGCAGGACAGACTAAATATGCAAACTTTTTTACAGCTGATAACATTTCTTCACAATAAGCTTTTTGCACAATATATTGTCTCAGTGTCATGTCAGCCATTATAGTGCAGCATACAGCGCTCTCTCACTTCATCAAACAGTTTTGGATCAAATAGAGCATACACTGCTTCCACATCAAACTCCTCAGCTCCAGACTCTTTGATGAAATCCTTACGCAAGTTTGATAAGTTCAGCATGGAATGAGCAAGTTCCCAATAGATGTTGAAATGTTCCAGTTGTTGTTCAACAGTTCCAAAACGTGCTAGTTCACTTATCATATAGTCCACAAACTTGTTCTTGAAACATGTTTCTACATCCATCTTTTACATGTCCACACGTCTGCACACCATGACGGTTGGCAAGCAAATGAAAAAAAAGTCTCTAACCCTCACACAACATTTCTAACAACTTTCCCATAATATTCTGACCAGGATATTCAGATGACGCATGTTTCACACCAGCTCCCCACCAATGATCATACGTTGCTTCAACTAAAGTTTTGTCTTTACATTCTTTCAACTTGTTGCGAAACAATACACACTGATCCAGTTTGACTTGTAAAACATCTTGCATTTTGCTTCTCTTCACTGGTAAGGATATGGTTTTATCCCTTTAGCAATACGTTTTGCTTCATATCCATTTCTGGATGACACAATGGCTGAAGCAATATCTGGACGGTGATGAAACACTGCTTTCATATTGATACAACGCCTCACTTGAGTTGAACACATGTCCATACTTTTCAAGTCGTGTTGGAAACATGTTTGAATGAACGTCCTTATGACCGCTGAATAGTACAAGATTCTCCATGTTGACTTTGCTTCTGCTGTTTTATTCTAACATGTCGGTTTCTTCCTGTAATAAAATATCTTTTAATATATTTGCTGCCTCTTCTATCATGTTCTTTCTTTGTTTACGTTGAAATCACTCACATAAAACTAAATTTGCTAGTAAGAAAGACATTGTTATCAATTCACTATGTTGTTACAAAGATGATTAAAAAGGTTTTTATATAACTTACTTGATAAGGCTGCTCGGTTTCCTCTTCTTCTTTACAATAATCTCTCAAATGATCAACTACGGTGAAATATACTTCAACATCAGTACGAGCAGAATAAAGTGCAGAATCAAAGTCAAAGTCAGGATCTTCTTCTATTCCAATTTTATGACATTCTCCAAGAAATCTTGAATGCAGTTCAATCACATCAAGACTATGATGTACAACATCCCAAAAAGCATCCAAATGATAAAGTTGATAGTCTGGAGTGCCACAGCTAGCAAGTTTAGCAATCATCAAGTCAACATAAGCATTTTTAAAACATGCGTCCATCTTGTTTCAGTGTCTTGTGGGCTTTTACTTTGCTTCACTGACTTTAAGTACTCCACACTTGCGACAGAAGTTGTTCGGTTCACACAACTTGCAATTATACTTGTGACAGTGGCAATGATAATCTTCCACATATCCACAAGCACCACAATAGTCACAGGTTAGTCCAAGTTGATTTTGTACGTTCATGTTCTCCAGCTGAACTTCAGCCAGCCTTTTCTTGGATAGCTTTGACACCTTCATCCGATCATCCTTTTGCAGCTTGATAGGAGTTATGACATGACATTCCTGACATGGCGATAGGGCTGAGTTGATGTTGTCCATCTCCTGAAGCAGTGTCTCCCATTCACCATCATTCATGTTGATGTAATGTGTGTATTCTTTCCCTTCAAATCGTGACGTGCGCACAAAACTCACATAGCGCATATCCAAGTATGAAATGACTTCAAGCCACTTCGTTTGCGTTAAGTATAGTTTGAAGCCAATGTCGCGTAAATTTTTCAAGCTCTGGCACACAATCTTCCACAAAGATGGTGAATAAGCACACCATCTCTCTCCACGTGTGATGCGTAGAAATGGCCCATATTCTCCATGCTCCACAGTAATGGTTAAGTTAGCACTAATTTTAAAGCTGCTGCTGCTGCTGCTGCGCTGCGCTGCTGCGCTGCTTGTCTTGTTCTCCATGGCTGCCACAATGTATTGATGATCCACTCCCTCCAACTGTCTGCTGAGAAATGACTTCACTCTGCTGAGTCCACTCCCTTTTATACCCAACTGGTTGCTGAGTCAGCTCCCTTGCAAAGTTTTGAGTTCACTTCAACTCGTCCATGGTTGAATCGAACAAGCTCTGATACATTCGTCTTCAATGGAACATCGTCATCATAATGTAAAATGATTCTTGCAGCTACAGCTAACATGAGCTCAACTGCCCAAATTGTATTCGCGTTGATAAATGCTGAATCAATGTTATAAGTTAACGGTAAATGTAGATCTTCACATTCACGTAGAAACGAGCGGATGAAACGATCTCTTGGAATGGTCTTTCCAACAGCTTCCCAATGCTGATGTAAGTTCTTCACTTGCAGCATCCAATCCGATTCAAAAGCAGGAAGCTTTGAAAACACATAGTCAGCATAATTCACTATGAAGACGTCATCCATGGTCTCTACACATCTGTGAAGAAGTAATGTTGACATTGTGAAGTTTTCTCGTCACTCTTCCTTTTATAAAACTTTGATGGTATATGGTGTGTAACTTGTTCAAACTTATTTAATACTTGTTCAAAATTGTTGACTCAGCAGAATGTATCACCAATTGACTAGTTGACATGTTTCACTCATGCTTTTATGCTACTGCCATGTAATCAAATTATGGTGTGTAACTTGTTCAAACTTGTTCAAAGAATTATTAAAATTGCTGACTCAGCAAAATGTAAGTCGACCCACCGAAAAAAAAAGTTTAGAATTGTTCGAAACGGATAAATATGCAAAAATCACAATTTCGAGGGGGGGGGGGTCGGTCGACCCAAAAAATGAAAAATGTTCAGAATCGTCTGAAACGGATAAATATGCAAAAATCACAATTTCGAGGGGGGGAGGGGGTCGGTCGACCCAAAAAATGAAAAATGTTCAGAATCGTCTGAAACGGATAAATATGCAAAAATCACAATTTCGAGGGGGGGGGGGGGGGGGTTCGGTCGACCCAAAAAATGAAAAATGTTCAGAATCGTCTGAAACGGATAAATATGCAAAAATCACAATTTCGAGGGGGGAGGTCGGTCGACCCAAAAAATGAAAAATGTTCAGAATCGTCTGAAACGGATAAATATGCAAAAATCACAATTTCGAGGGGGGGGGGGGGGTCGGTCGACCCAAAAAATGAAAAATGTTCAGAATCGTCTGAAACGGATAAATATGCAAAAATCACAATTTCGAGGGGGGGGGGGGTCATCACTTTTTTAGGGTCTGTTGTCGATTGACTTCGGAAATGAAAGCTTGACTTCATTGACTTCGACGATCATCGACTGCGCCAAAACTCTCATGCAAACCCTAGGAAGCCGCCACACAGCATGACGTCATTATGACCTCATTATGACCTCATTATGACGTCATGGATGGTCGCGCCTTTCCTAACGCTTATCGTGACGTCACTTCCGGTCCAGACGTCACTTCCGGTCCAGACAACACTTCCGGTCCAGACAGCACTTCCGGTCCAGACGCTATGACGTCACTTCCGATCCATACAGTATGACGTCACAAAGTGCGGTGGAACTCTTATTTCTACACTACTCAAATAAATTTGCTTAGCGGGTGGTTTTACATATTAATTCTTTCGACTGTCTGTTTGCTCTGCTATAATATAAATCCCTTGTATGCTTCGTAAAAATAGAATGATTTGTATACGGTAAAATTATACCACCCTGTCGCTAAATAATTGTGTGAGAAATCGGAACAAATCAGTGACCCATAACTGCTTTTCACATACACTGAAATGCTCATTATTTTGTGTCTGTCGTGAAATTGTTAAAACAAATCAAATCCTGTACTCAAATTTCTGGTCCGTGTATGAATTTTAACGTTTTAATTAAGAACGTTTTAATTAAATTTGTGGAGTATGTTTTTTTTAAGGTTAACAAAAACGTTTACACAGGTTACCTAGGAAGCAAAATTAAAGGTTACACACAGCAAAATGCAATACAGCTGATAATTTTAGTGGTTTGTGTTCATTGCGTTTATATTTTGAGAAAGAACTCAGGAGTCGTTTAAAAGATTATAGAGGCTGGTTAATTATTTTGAACGAATTCCATTGGTCTTTGTTTGGCATTTAAAATTTCCTTTTATGTTGTAAATTGTAATTATAGCTAAAATGTCAAGTAAACTATTTTATTAACGGTGCAGTGTGTGTGTCATCAGCCGTCCTTAGCTCACTGGTTTGGACCATTTATGCTAGTAAATTCTTAGTGATTTTGATTTAGCTATTCTTTAAATATCAGATGATTCATGAATTGTTAAATGTAATATCGACAATGCATACCATCTGGTTTATTTAAATTTGTCAAAGAGGAAATCAAATCTCTATTTTCGTCGAATACCAAATAAATTTAACTCCCTACACTATTGAGCTATCGTATCGCACTTGAGAAACACATTATAATTCAAACCAACAAATAAGTCTTAATTTGGTTGGTATTTGTTGAACTTCAAAACTCTTTTTTTGCTTGGTGCTTTGTACAACGATTTGTTCTTAGCAAGATTGCCTGTCTTCACAAGTGATGTTTAATCATATCACAGTTGGAAGAGGTCTTTCAAAACGCTTATTTTTGACCGTAATGTTCCGGAAAATGAGAGACTGTACTATTAAACCGACACGCATGGAGAGACCAAGGAGTGCGTTGAATGCTACCTGATGCGTACGAGCAAGCTTTTCGTGATTTGGACCGTCGGCTTGGAAACAGTTTTGTCATCGGAGACAAACTAAATAGCTCCCTAAGGTTTATAACAAAGATGCTCAAGGTTTGGGGAGGTTTGCAGATTATCTTCATCAGTGCGAGTCGTGCATGTCCATGATTTCAGGTCTTCAATGCCTCAAAGATCCCAGGGAAAGTCGAAGGTTTTTGTTTAAACTCCCTCACTGGTTGGTGCAGAGATGGAGGCGCAAGGATGCTGGATTACAGTCTGAAACGATTAGTTTTCTTCCTTTCCAGGTGTTTGTGCGATTTGTGGTCAAAGAGGCTGACATAGCAATTGAGCCTCATAAGCATTTAGACAGTTCAAAGTCAGATGCTTAGTGCCGCAATCCTTCCAACTTTTCGGGAGAAAAAGTTGCTTCTCATGCGCTCGGTGAAAAAGATGCTTCATCACAGTCAAAGGGTACTTTTTGTGTTTGTTGCGCAATCTCTGATCAAATGTGTCGATTTGTCGAAGCTTTCTGTAACAGCCAAGAATGCGTTCGTTATGCTAAAAATGTACCGTTTGTATAAAACACCCAACTTGTCTCCATGATTGTGTACAGGCTTAACGGAAGGAACAGCAAAGGCCGAAAGGCGCTTCTTCATTAAAAGTAGATGCACAAGAGTTTGCGCCTTCTCTTATTCAACAATGATCAGCTTCGGATCAATTTGTTGGTTACCCAAATTTTCACGCTTCTGACAGTATTGCTGCTCAGTCATTACCTAATGCTACTCTGAATGGAAATAATTTCCTCAGTTCTATGACCGTTTCTCTGTATTTGTAGCATGCGTTCCAGCCAGATAAGGAAAAGCTTGTATATGCCATGTTGACACGCAATACGATACGTCGTTTGGTTTGGAAGGTACTAGACAGGTTATGAGTGTCAACGGTGCCAACGTGAACTTGGCTTTGTCTATAATGTTTGATGAAAATATGGATTTTCAGTGTAAGCACGTGAGTTATTTGCGCTTAGGGCATTTGATTCATCAAAGAAAAAATCCAGCTGCCTACGTTATACTCGAAACCGATTATGCCTTGCAATCATTCTCAAATTTTGACGGTAGAAATGACCAAAAAGTGGCCCCACTTGAACGGGATCAAGTCACAGCTGATGCCTGCTTCTAAATATACCGCAATTGGCCTTAGGGTTATAGGGAATTTGCACTAGGGCTTTGATTCCAAGAAAGGTTGTAGGTGTCCAGTCTGTTCCATTTGCACAACACATAGGCCTTGGATGGGAAATAGTTAGAATGACTGATTGCAGTTCCTCTTCCAGTCACATTGTGGTCTATGAGGTAGCCGATTCAAAGGTGAATCAAGTAGCATTGTGTACGAATTGGTTGTGCCTAAAGATGTCTTGCATTTTGCGTCTGATTTCACAGACTTTTTACAAATTGTCAGTCTATCTTGTAAAGATTATAAGTTCTTGGATTTGATCAAACGAACATATCAATGGACGAAAACAACCATTACGTCTTGCCTCTTCCTTTTAAAAGGGTGTGTTTGCAAAACAGTCATGTTGTAACTGAAAAAGACGCTGCGTCAGTGAGCAAAGGTTGGAGAGCGATACAGCCTATAAGAGTAAATATGTAGATTTCATTACCGAAGTGATTGAAAGCGGTTATGCAAGCAGGGTTGCTGACTCAGATGTTTGCAAAGCCATCTGGTTTTTACTTTATCACGTTGTCGTCAACGCAAAAGAAAAGTTGGGCCTTTTCTTTGATTAAATGGCCAAATTCATGGGCACATTGCTAAATTATTGTTGCAGGGTCCGGATTTGACTAATTCCCTCCTTGGTGTGTTGCTAAGATTCCGTCAAGATGCTGTTGCTTTCAATTGTGATATCACCAAAATGCAGTACCAGTTTCGTGTGCCAAAAGTAACAAACTCGTAATAGTATCTTCGAAACTTCTACCAATGTCAGAAAAAGTTTGCTATCATCGGTTGCTCGATGAACCTTTGGAATTTTTAACGCCTTTTACTTTGTTTGAAAAACAAATTCTCCAAGAACTTTGTATTTTTGGTGTCGATTGGGATGATCCGATCCCGTTAGCGCTTCAGTCTACCTGTACTCAGTGGTTAAAGAGTTTTCCAGAGTTGGGAAAGGTTTCAATTTCTCGGTGTCTTGTGCCAAAAAATGTCGATCAAGTAAAAATGCACCTGCGGCGCTTTTGCGAAGCGATGTCCTCAGGCTACGGCTGTTGCAGTCACTTGAGAATAGTAGGTAAAGAGAGGGAGGTTCATGTCTTATTCTAATAGCGGAGTCAAGAGCCGCACTCAATATTCCTCGCTTCGATTTGTCATCTGCAGTTTTAGCCGTTAAGGTCGCACATGTCTTAAAGTCTGAGCTAGAGTTTAAAGCACCGAATTTCTGTTGCTTGGCTATATAGCAAACATGGCAAGAACATTTCTCGTTTCTGTAGCCAATATGGTTGGTTTTATCCATTCTCATACCAGTGTCGATCGGTGGCATCATGTGTCTGGAGACTTAAACGTAGCTGATTTCGCTTCTTTCTGATGCTTACCTGGTGACCCGGTGAACTTCTTACATATAGATGGTTCTGTGGTCCTTATGGACTTGTTTACTTGTGGATCATTTTCATAGGACGGTGTTGCACCAAGGGAGATGTTAACGCTGCATGAAATACGGTCCAGTGGATTCTGGATCTTGGTGGTTGCAGAGTCAGTTGTTCGACACATTTTTTTTCATTTTGTCACTTGCAGGAGACTTAGAGCTGCTCCAATTTGTAAAAAATGGCAAACTTACATATTGACATGGTTTTATTGTTACTGTTTGGCATCCTTCGCGGTTCATATGGAGGTCGTTACATCACTCTCTACTAGCTCTTTTATAAATCATTGAAGTGGACCCACCCAAGCGAAATTACGAAATTGACGACAGTGTTGTGTTGATAGATGTTTCGGTTTTGCGAAAGTGTAAATATTGTCGTGGGTAATCGTGCACTTGAACAAAGGAGACGTAGATAAAAAAAGGAGCTAGTTTGTCTCGAGCGACCAGTCAACAAAGTGGTATTACTTATTGAGAATGCACATTACAGATTAAGGTTGATTCTCCGCCAAGTAGCCTTTTGTTGTGAAGAGCAATTATTGAAACAATAAACGCTTGTAATTTATGTGTATTTGAATGTGTTACAATATCAATCAACAGGTATTCATAAGCTCTGTTAAAGAAAATTACTCTGTAGCGAAACATGTTAAACAATAATCGACTGTGTTGCATTCTGCTGTGTGTAGCCTTTAATTTAGCTTCTTAGGTAACCTGTGTAAACATTTTTGTTATGTCTTGGGCCCAATTGGTTACGCTCCTGGACCCTGACTGTTTAACAAGTGCTCTAACTCACTGGTCTTTGTATGAGTCGTAAATCTGTCTGGTTTTGCCATTCACGGGATAGTGGTTGAACAGTTCACATGGCAAATGCCTTTCTGTCTGAACTACAGCCGGTAAACCTGAGCACTGAGCAAGTTATGTTAAATGTATTGCTGGTTTTATCGGCGATCCAGAGTAATTGTCGGTTAGCTCTTTAGCTTTATTTTAAGTGTTGAACATGGTAAATGGGATGTAAACAAGTGATGTAAACACACCTGATAAATGCTTCAATGAAATGTATTTTTTACAGTCTATTCTTGTATTTTTTCTGTAATCTTTCAGTTTTACATCACATTGCGATGAGTGAATAAAGCAAAAGCCATGGGAAATCAATGACTTGTGTTTCGTCCGTCGCCACAACGAGTGTAGCGAAAATAAAGAAAGACATATGACGTCAGTGCGTTAAAATTGTCTTTAGCTTAAAATGTAAGATTCCTCAGCTGCTGAACAGCAGAGTTCAAACTTGGCGGAATTGTTGCTTGGCTTATTCGAAAGATTGTTGCTTGGGTCAGTTGGGCGGCCGTAAAGTTGAGAAAAGTCTATGACAAAATTACGTTAAAATCTTGTATAGTAAAGTTAAGAAAAGCATATGACATCATTACGTTAAAATCTTGTATGTAAAAATTGTCAGCCGTTGAACATCGGAGCAAATGCAACTTGCTGGGAATGTTTCGTCGTAGTGCCGAAAGATTCTAGCAAGTTATTACCAGTAGAAGAGCAAACGGAAACGACAGATATCGTTGTTACGTAAACAGTTAAGCAAACGATCTCGACAACGGACAACAAATGCAAAAACAGTGGCAGCACAACTATTCATCTGTGGCTATTCCTAACATTGAATGTAACTGACCTTCGTCAGCTACACCTATAAGTAACATGCCGCTCAGTTAGTGGTTAATGTCAGAAGAGGTGCATTATGCGAGTTTTAATCAAGGAAGTGTTTGAGAAAACACTCACCCCTACCAACTCGTGCCACTTGCGTTTTAGGACGTGTCTGGATTTGGAGAGATAAGGGAGAGATACGAATCCCCTTATGACCTTACAGACAATTCAAAAATAAGTCGCGTGACCAAAGGAATGTTATGCTCAGCAGGTCTAGCTACTGTTTTTTTACTTATGAAGTGGGTCATCTGATATCCTGTGTTATCACAAGCAGATCGTTACCCCTTCTCTCCAACCGAGGCGAGTCGTCAGTTGCTCAGTTATGAAGCATGCCTTTTTAGTGTTACATTGGGTCAGGGGTGCATCTAGACTCGTATTTACATTAGATTGCCAGTAAGGGTGTAACGGCGGGCAATACAAATCAACAATGAGGTAGGGAATGGGCGATGTAGTGACTACCTTCCAAATCCGGATTAAAAAAGACATACAGTAAAACTGCTGTAGTGAACAAGTTCCAGACCCAGATAAAATGACGCAGCAGAACGTGTATTAATGACCAACTACCATACTCGGATAAAAAGACGTTCCCGAAACCTGTCTGTAGTGAACATCTTCAAGACCTAGATAAAACCCCTGTACCTGAGCTTATATAGAAAAAGAGGACTGATATACTCACAAGTCAAGTTACGTGCGCCATCCCAACCCCAAAAACAATGGGAAAAAGGTGATACGCAACTCAACTTTTGGGCACTTGAAATAGCTTTCTCAAGGTACAATTATATAAGTTAAATAACTTATTCAAAAAATACTTTATGAAAGGACTGTTAGGGGAAACATTTATTTTTGTTTACTTATTTTGGAATTATAGGGGAAATATTTGATTGTTTTTTGTTGCAAAAACAAGAAACTAAGTGGGCGTCGATTGAAAGTGTGATATAAGCCTGTACTCTTATGTTGTGTGTGCACTGGCCGCTCTAGTTCGGAGTGTACTAGTTGTTGCAAAGGAATATAACGGAAATTTTCTATGATAAACGTTGTCTGTTATTTTATCATTTTTAAGAAGTCAATTTAAACTGTACCTGCGATGCGGTTTTGTTGATCCGATTAGTTATCAGAGGGTCGAACTTGGGGTAAGCCTGTAACAGCTCAAGATGCGCATAAGATTTGATGACAGCAGCCATGTGACTGGCAGTTTGACCCATATCATCTTGAATATTGATTAAAATCTTTTCGTGTTTCAACAAGGCTGCCGTGTTTTCTATTCTGTTGTGCATGACGGCAACATGAAGAGGCGCCCGATGTTTATTGTCCTTGATATTTGCATCAACATTTGGTAAACCAAGTAGAAAGGTTGTCAGTTTTGAATCCTGTCGTTTACATGCCACATGCAATGGCGTTTCTCCAGAAGAATCGGTGAAATTGATCATTTCTGGCTCAATGTCAAGTAATAGTTCGCATTTGTCTATAATCTCAATTTCACTTAGACATGCTCTGTGTAGGCATGTCTGATCGCTTGTGTCTCTTATGAGCTTTGCGCCAAAGATCAATAGCCTTTTTAACACAAATGTCGAACCTTTTTCACACATTTCTACAAACGTGGCATTCATCTCAATCACTTGGTCTACGGTTTTTCCCTCTTCGTTTTTCAGAGAAAATATATACTTAGGATGGCACTGGATGAGACGTAAAATATCTCTGTATCCGTTCATTGAGGCATGATGTGCTGCTGTATTTCCATTTCTATCAGCAGTATTAATGTTGATTGTTTGACTACGAAGCAGTATTTCTACACAGTTCAAATTTTTGTGCTGAACAGCCACATGTAGGGCCGTAAGTCCTGCGTCGTTTTGAATATTTGGTTGGCATTTTGCATGATCAACTATCAAGCCAAGAATTTCTTGATGATCATGAATAACAGCAATATGAAGAATACTTGCTCCTTCTTTGTCTTTAATCGCGAGGTTGATATCTGAAAGTTCAAGCAGCACGCCAACGTTCTTTATTTTTCCGGAGAAAATTGCAATGTGGATTGCAGTTTGCCCTTCGGGTGTCACGGTGTTAACGTCGCATTCCTTTGACAGAAGCTTGAGTACTTTTGGGTCACTGTTCTTTGCTGCCAGATGTATTGGGTAGATCTTAGCTTTGTTTGGAAGCAAAATCTGTTTGCGATCGTGCAAAAGTAATATTCGAGTCTTTAAAAAGGCGTCAACATCACTCTGACAGGATTTGTGTAGTGGGGTGTCGCCTCCGAGGTCTTGGATACAAATTGCTCCGTCTTCCAAAAGTGCCTGTACGCTGTTTGCATCATCTTCTTGTGCGGCTCTAAGAAGATTTACATTAAGTGGATTTTCTTGATCAGCTGTTAAGCCAGCTTTATTGGTAAGGAAATCAAGGCAGCCAGGAAAGTCTTTTAATTTTTTAAGTATTTCATTGAAACCATGAGCAGATCCGTGGTGCATTGCGGTGTCACCGTTACAGTCCTGCATGTTTACATCTATCTTTGGATGACGTAAAAGAAGGTCAACAATTTTTATTCGTCCAAAATGAGCTGCAACGTGTAACGGGGTGAGAAATTTATTTGACAAAGCATTTACGTCGGCATCATTATCTAACAGTATTTTGGCAACCGCATGGTTGAGATGTTTTGCTGCTATATGCAGTGGTGTAACACCAGTTTTGTTACATCGCGTGATCATGGAACTGTCGTGTTTGATAAGCATTTCAATCTTCTTTCTCGGGTCAATCTTACTTCGGCAAGCTTTATGCAAAGGCGTGTCTCCGTAACGATCAGAAATACAAATTGTCCCATTTTTTATCAACATCTGCACCGCTTTGGCTGATCCAATTTGTGCCTGCACCAAAAGTCGTAAGTTGATCGGATTTTCCTGATTAGCCGTAAATCCTTTCAAATTTCTAAGCTCTGTTTTGCATTTTGGATCCATAGTAGCGACTTTATATAGCGGCATATGGTGGTTAAAGCTGAAATGTTAAAACACAAACCAAACCCCGGTATTGTAATATATAATACTTCAACGTATTTATTCAAATATACCACATTATATCAACCTTTTACTCCTTAGTACTTACTTATTTCTTCAAAAAAATAGGACATTTGAAGAAAAAATATGGATACATTATTAATGCTTGAAATATTCACAAGTTTTCACCCGTTATAACAATGTTATGACATGAGATGAACTATAGAAAAAATGTTGTAATGTACAATTGTATTAAAAATACATTAGGCATTATTATTCCAGCCATAAAATCAAAGGTTCAGGCCAACTAAATAAATCGAAAGTAAAGAATAATTTCTCTAATCACACAAAATCTCTGGTCAGTGTGTCTTTTTCTGTCTATTTAAAATCATAAAAAATAAAACTGAAATCTTTTACATGTTATTATAAAATTTAATCTCCAAGTTAAAAATTATAAAAAGCGAAACAAAATAGGCAATCAAAAGGAATAGTAAATAAACCTCAAATTACTTGAGAGGCAGATTTCATGTTCATGTTCGAAAAATATGTCATGGTAACATGTCAAAATACATGATACCTTGTTAAATGGAAAAGCAGAAAAAAGGCCAAAATCTATGAAGGGGGACTGGTGATAGATAAAATGTGCAGCTGTGATATATATAGATGAACTCTGAATACACCAGGTGCACATTTCCGCTGGACCCAAACAATGCGAGTGACTCTTACCGTATATCCAACTACTGTTCTCTTAATTCGATCCCAAAAAGCAGCTCGTGAATACACAAAATTTTTCATTTTCCAAATTCCAACTCAACATATAAGACAGTTTTAACTAGTCTTTGCAATATCTTGGAATGAATCGCTTTTACACTGATAAACTTTAGACTCTTTGATTACTTTGATTTCCTGTTTACTTCTTGTTTATGAAACTATTTTTATGAAGTGTTATTTAGCAATATATTTCAAAATATATACTAAATGAACTTTCAGCACTGTCAATCATATGTCAATTTTCTATATCACTGATGCTATTTAACAATCTAATTACTGATTACACACCTGTTTGTTTGTCATGTCTATTAAATGCTTACAATGAATTAAATACTGAATACTGTTTCCCTGTTAATTTATAATTTGCTGTTAATTTTTCTGTGTACCTAAATGAAATTGAATGAATAAAATCTATTTTCCGGTGATTGTTGACAGTGTGTCGCGAATAAATATTCTGTTTAATATATATTTTAGCGTGTTAGAATCAGTGGTAATGATTTTGCTCGTTCAATAAGCTTTAACGTATGTGCTTGTGCCAGTGTGGCTTTGCTATTTCATGTGTGATTGACACAGCAAGCATTAATATGGACTGGGATTCGGCTTTCTCTGCTTTTTCAAGTAAGTAAATAATGACATAGCCTTTATGACAAGAAGACATATTTGTAGACCAAAACTAGGTTGTTTTTCCTTTCTCAGACCAGCCGACGTCAAAGGGCTTGTCTTGTCACATCGGTAGAAGAGCATTTCTCGTCTGTATGTACGTATGTAGGTAAGGTACATGTTCGTTTGTAAACGTTACCTTAAATTGTTTTTTCTCCTTTAGTTTTGATCGAATTTCTTTCAAATTCTGTATTAATTTTTTAGGAGTCTTCACTTAAAAATTCATTTTTATACGATTCGCCAAAATTTGGCTAAATAAGGGGCATTTAAATTTTTTGGCTGTTAATTTTCAAAATGCTTGTTATTCAATAATTTTGATGAGATTGTTTTAAAAATTTTGTACGAATCTTGTCTTAGCAGATATCTCATCAAAAAATTCCTCTTTTCGTAATTTTGGCAAAAATTGTCTAAATGGGGGACAATTAATTTGTTGGTAGCTAATTTGAAAAATGCTACTTCTTCATCAGTTTAATCGGATTTCTTTCAAATTCTGTACGAATGTTTTTAGGTACGCTTCTATTAAAAAATTACTTCTTTTAGAGATCCCCCAAAAATTGATGAAATGGGTGGTATTCAAAATTTTTTTGGTTGCGAATTTTCAAAATGCTTTCACAATTTTGATCAGATTTTCTTTAAATTTTGCACGAATTTTGTCTAGGCAAGTCTCTTTCAAAAATTGGTTAAATTGGAGACATTTTTTTAATTTATTGGTATTCAATTTTTAAAATGCTTCTTTTCTCAGTTTTGATCGATTTTTTTTCAATTTATAATAATTGATTCTTCATGGTTGCCTCTTAAAAATTCCCCTTTTTTAGCGATCCACAAAAAAGTGGTCAGACGGGGGCATTTAATATTTTTTGTTTGCTAGTTCTCAAAATTCCACTTCAACTACAATTTTGATTAGTCCTTCTTTAGATTTTGTGCGTATTTTCTGCAGGTAGGAGTCTCCTAAAAATGATATTTGTTGATCATCTGGCAAAAATTGGTCAATTTGTTTTTAATTTTAATAATATCTAATTTTCAAACTGTTTCTTCTCCTATAATTTTGATCAGATTTGTTCCCAATTTTGAACGATTGTTCTCTTTTTGGCGATCTACTAAATTTAGTCAAATATGGGGGGGGGGGCGAGGAGGCAGTTTTTAATTTATTGGGAGCCAATTGTCAAAATGCTTCTTCTCTCACAAATTTTGATTGGATTTCTTCCCAATTTTGAACGATTCTTTTTGTTGAGGTTCTCGCTAGAAAAATCACTTTTTTGGTGATCCGCCAAAACTTGGCAAAATAGGGAGAATTTTTTAATTTATTGGTCGTTGATTTTCAAAATGGCTCTTCTCCCACAATTTTTAACAGATTTCTGCCCAATTTTGCATGCTTATCCCCACATGGTTTTCTTTTGAATTTTTGTTCAATCCGTCAAAAATTTGCTAAATGATGAGCGTGCATTATCCCTCTGCATAAACAGATATATTTATCTGTCTATCCGCTTGAAACAGATGTTTTTTGCGCAAGTTCTCAAAAACTGTTTAAGGTACGATTCTCAATTTTTATACAGTCAAAATATAGATAGATATTGTACTGTGCATGGTGGTATTATTTTTGAAATCGGTGAAAAATTGACCAAATGACAAATTGTCAAAAATTGCCAAAATGAAGTTGGACTTAATTATACCATGTTTTGTCAGCACCACTCTCCATATAACCATTTGTCGTAGTGGAATCACGACAAAAGGTCCAAAGCCATAAAGTCCCTATAAGGTTCCCAAGTTAATTTAGGTCCAAGTAGTCCCGATAGCAAAATTTGCCGTAATGGAATCCAGGACAAAACATCTCCGGCAACAAAATCTCCATTCACATTGTCTCCGGCCATAAAGTCCCGCAATGAATTTCCAAGACGTCTTCAAAGCACAAAAGTATGATAACTTAAATTAACGACTTATTAAGTTTTAATCCTACCATAATATGCCAACCATAAGGTACCCTGTCATGAGGTCCTCAAATGAATTCAAGACGTCCCCAAAGCAAAATTGGTTGTCGTGGAATTCAGGACAAAATGTATCTGCCACAAAGTCTAAAGGTAAAGGTCCCTTACCATAAGGTGCCCTAATGAATATGTGGTCACAACTTTCAAGCTTTACACCGGCTATGATGTCCCCGGCCATAAAGTCCCAAAAGTAACTTCCGACTGAAACGTTCCCAAAGCAAAAAAAACAACGTATGGTGATCTAAAATTATGCTTTCTGTCATGATGTCCTTGGCCTTAAGGTGCCCAAAGGAATTTGGGGCCAAAACGTCACCAAAGCAAACTTTGTCGCAGTGGAATCTACTGCAAAACATCCCTGACCATAGGTTCCCAATAAATATTGAGCCAAAACGTCCTCAAAGCAAAAAAAACGTATAATTAGCTAAATTGGCGCTTTATAAAGCTTTGCACTGTCTTTTACATGCTTTAGAGGTAAATTTCAATTAGAGAATGAGAAATTATCGAAATTGCGAAAAATTACGTTGGCTTGTGCGATGCTTTGTCCGCACCATTTCACCTATAACCATTTGTCCTAGTGATCCGCAACTTTGTACAATGAAAATATATGTATTGTACATGTGGAACGTCATATTAATTTTGAAATCGGTGAAAATTGAGAAAATGACAATTCGTCAAATATGAGATGTCCTGTATTGGGAGGTGTTCAATAATGGAGGTTTTACTGCTTATAATAGTCAAAGCAAAAAAAAACGTATAATTAGCTAAATTGACGCTTTATTAAGCTTTGCACTGTTTTTACATGATTTAGAGGTAAATTTCAATTAGAGAATGAGAAATTATCAAAATTACGAAAAATTACGTTGGCTTGTGCGATGCTTTGTCCGCACCATTTCACCTATAACCAACTTTTATGTAGTTGGCTAAATTGGTTAAATGGGGGTGTATTTGAAACATGAAAATAGTAGCTAAAAATTGTGATCGATTTCCTTCCACTTTCGCACTATTGTTCCCTGATGGCTCTCTCTTAAAAATTTACGTTACTGCCAATCCACCTAAAATTGGTTAAATGGGGGCATTTATAATTTTTCGTTAGTAATTTTCAAAATGCTTCTCCAACAATTTGGACCAGAATACCTTTCGATTTTGTACGCATGGGTAGGCTTTAATCCTACCATAATATGCCAACCATAAGGTCCCCTGTCATGAGGTCCTCAAATGAATTCAAGGCGTCCCCAAAGCAAAATTTGTTGTCGTGGAATTCAGGACAAAATGTACCTGCCACAAAGTCTAAAGGTAAAAGGTCCCTTACCATAAGGTGCCCTAATGAATATGTGGTCACAACTTTCAAGCTTTACACAGGCTATGGTGCCCCCGGCCATAAAGTCCCAAAAGCAACTTCCGACTGAAACGTTCCCAAAGCAAAAAAAAACAACGTATGGTGATCTAAAATTATGCTTTCTGTCATGATGTCCTTGGCCTTAAGGTGCCCAAAGGAATTTGGGGCCAAAACGTCACCAAAGCAAACTTTGTCGCAGTGGAATCTACTGCAAAACATCCCTGACCATAGGTTCCCAATAAATATAGAGCCAAAACGTCCTCAAAGCAAAAAAAAAAACGTATAATTAGCTAAATTGACGCTTTATTAAGCTTTGCACTGTTTTTACATGCTTTAGAGGTAAATTTCAATTAGAGAATGAGAAATTATCAAAATTACGAAAAATTACGTTGGCTTGTGCGATGCTTTGTCCGCACCATTTCACCTATAACCATTTGTCCTAGTGATCCCCAACTTTGTATAATGAAAATATATGTATTGTACATGTTGAACGTCATATTAATTTTGAAATCGGTGAAAATTGAGAAAATGACAATTCGTCAAATATGAGATGTCCTGTATTGGGAGGTGTTCAATAATGGAGGTTTTACTGCTTATAATAGTCAAAGCAAAAAAAAAACGTATAATTAGCTAAATTGACGCTTTATTAAGCTTTGCACTGTTTTTACATGATTTAGAGGTAAATTTCAATTAGAGAATGAGAAATTATCAAAATTACGAAAAATTACGTTGGCTTGTGCGATGCTTTGTCCGCACCATTTCACCTATAACCAACTTTTATGTAGTTGGCTAAATTGGTTAAATGGGGGTGTATTTGAAACATGAAAATAGTAGCCAAAAATTGTGATCGACTTCCTTCCACTTTCGCATTATTGCTCCCTGATAGCTCTCTCTTAAAAATTTACGTTTTTGCCAATCCACCTAAAATTGGTTAAATGGGGGCATTTATAATTTTTCGTTAGTAATTTTCAAAATGCTTCTCCAACAATTTGGACCAGAATACCTTTCAATTTTGTACGCATGGGTAGGCTTTAATCCTACCATAATATGCCAACCATAAGGTCCCCTGTCATGAGGTCCTCAAATGAATTCAAGGCGTCTCCAAAGCAAAATTTGTTGTCGTGGAATTCAGGACAAAATGTACCTGCCACAAAGTCTAAAGGTAAAAGGTCCCTTACCATAAGGTGCCCTAATGAATATGTGGTCACAACTTTCAAGCTTTACACCGGCTATGGTGCCCCCGGCCATAAAGTCCCCAAAGTAACTTCCGACTGAAACGTTCCCAAAGCGAAAAAAACAACGTATGGTGATCTAAAATTATGCTTTCTGTCATGATGTCCCTGGCCTTAAGGTGCCCAAAGGAATTTGGGGCCAAAACGTTACCAAAGCAAACTTTGTCGCAGTGGAATCTACTGCAAAACATCCCTGACCATAGGTTCCCAATAAATATAGAGCCAAAACGTCCTCAAAGCAAAAAAAAAAAAACGTATAATTAGCTAAATTGACGCTTTATTAAGGTTTGCACTGTTTTTACATGCTTTAGAGGTAAATTTCAATTAGAGAATGAGAAATTATCAAAATTACGAAAAATTACGTTGGCTTGTGCGATGCTTTGTCCGCACCATTTCACCTATAACCATTTGTCCTAGTGTCCTGCAACTTTGCACAATGAAAATATATGTATTGTACATGTGGAACGTCATATTAATTTTGAAATCGGTGAAAATTGAGAAAATGACAATTTGTCAAATATGAGATGTTCAGTATTGGGAGGTGTTCAATAATGGAGGTTTTGCTGCTTATAATTTACGTTACGTGGATTATCCTGTCTCTCAATTTTTAATCAGTAGTTATCAAAATGCTTCTACTATTACAATTTGAATGAAAATTCCTTTGTACTTTTTGTACTGAGTAGGCCTATCTTTACCTTTTTTTTTGGCAATCCATAAAAATTTTCCAGATAGGGGGCTGTTTTGGTAGCTAATTTTGCAAAGGTCCAGCCCGCCCTCTCCCACCTCTCACACACACAAATAGGATAGGATTGTCTTGGAATTTTTTCATAGACATTCATTATGTAGTTGGCTAAATTGGTTAAATGGGGGTGTATTTGAAACATGAAAATAGTAGCCAAAAATTGTGATCGACTTCCTTCCACTTTCGCATTATTGCTCCCTGATAGCTCTCTCTTAAAAATTTACGTTTTTGCCAATCCACTTAAAATTGGTTAAATGGGGGCATTTATAATTTTTCGTTAGTAATTTTCAAAATGCTTCTCCAACAATTTGGACCAGAATACCTTTCAATTTTGTACGCATGGGTAGGCTTTAATCCTACCATAATATGCCAACCATAAGGTCCCCTGTCATGAGGTCCTCAAATGAATTCAAGGCGTCTCCAAAGCAAAATTTGTTGTCGTGGAATTCAGGACAAAATGTACCTGCCACAAAGTCTAAAGGTAAAAGGTCCCTTACCATAAGGTGCCCTAATGAATATGTGGTCACAACTTTCAAGCTTTACACCGGCTATGGTGCCCCCGGCCATAAAGTCCCCAAAGTAACTTCCGACTGAAACGTTCCCAAAGCGAAAAAAACAACGTATGGTGATCTAAAATTATGCTTTCTGTCATGATGTCCCTGGCCTTAAGGTGCCCAAAGGAATTTGGGGCCAAAACGTCACCAAAGCAAACTTTGTCGCAGTGGAATCTACTGCAAAACATCCCTGACCATAGGTTCCCAATAAATATAGAGCCAAAACGTCCTCAAAGCAAAAAAAAAAACACGTATAATTAGCTAAATTGACGCTTTATTAAGGTTTGCACTGTTTTTACATGCTTTAGAGGTAAATTTCAATTAGAGAATGAGAAATTATCAAAATTACGAAAAATTACGTTGGCTTGTGCGATGCTTTGTCCGCACCATTTCACCTATAACCATTTGTCCTAGTGTCCTGCAACTTTGCACAATGAAAATATATGTATTGTACATGTGGAACGTCATATTAATTTTGAAATCGGTGAAAATTGAGAAAATGACAATTTGTCAAAT
This sequence comes from Protula sp. h YS-2021, assembly GCA_949752745.1. Lineage (NCBI taxonomy): Eukaryota > Metazoa > Annelida > Polychaeta > Sabellida > Serpulidae > Protula > Protula sp. h YS-2021. Next base: position 112,059,712 of record OX457024.1, read on the forward strand.
ATGAGATGTTCAGTATTGGGAGGTGTTCAATAATGGAGGTTTTGCTGCTTATAATTTACGTTACGTGGATTATCCTGTCTCTCAATTTTTAATCAGTAGTTATCAAAATGCTTCTACTATTACAATTTGAATGAAAATTCCTTTGTACTTTTTGTACTGAGTAGGCCTATCTTTACCTTTTTTTTGGCAATCCATAAAAATTTTCCAGATAGGGGGCTGTTTTGGTAGCTAATTTTGCAAAGGTCCAGCCCGCCCTCTCCCACCTCTCACACACACAAATAGGATAGGATTGCCTTGGAATTTTTTCATAGACATTCATTATGTAGTTGGCTAAATTGGTTAAATGGGGGTGTATTTGAAACATGAAAATAGTAGCCAAAAATTGTGATCGACTTCCTTCCACTTTCGCATTATTGCTCCCTGATAGCTCTCTCTTAAAAATTTACGTTTTTGCCAATCCACCTAAAATTGGTTAAATGGGGGCATTTATAATTTTTCGTTAGTAATTTTCAAAATGCTTCTCCAACAATTTGGACCAGAATACCTTTCAATTTTGTACGCATGGGTAGGCTTTAATCCTACCATAATATGCCAACCATAAGGTCCCCTGTCATGAGGTCCTCAAATGAATTCAAGGCGTCTCCAAAGCAAAATTTGTTGTCGTGGAATTCAGGACAAAATGTACCTGCCACAAATCTAAAGGTAAAAGGTCCCTTACCATAAGGTGCCCTAATGAATATGTGGTCACAACTTTCAAGCTTTACACCGGCTATGGTGCCCCCGGCCATAAAGTCCCCAAAGTAACTTCCGACTGAAACGTTCCCAAAGCGAAAAAAAACAACGTATGGTGATCTAAAATTATGCTTTCTGTCATGATGTCCCTGGCCTTAAAGTGCCCAAAGGAATTTGGGGCCAAAACGTCACCAAAGCAAACTTTGTCGCAGTGGAATCTACTGCAAAACATCCCTGACCATAGGTTCCCAATAAATATAGAGCCAAAACGTCCTCAAAGCAAAAAAAAAAAACGTATAATTAGCTAAATTGACGCTTTATTAAGCTTTGCACTGTTTTTACATGCTTTAGAGGTAAATTTCAATTAGAGAATGAGAAATTATCAAAATTACGAAAAATTACGTTGGCTTGTGCGATGCTTTGTCCGCACCATTTCACCTATAACCATTTGTCCTAGTGTCCTCCAACTTTGCACAATGAAAATATATGTATTGTACATGTGGAACGTCACATTAATTTTGAAATCGGTGAAAATTGAGAAAATGACAATTTGTCAAATATGAGATTTCAGTATTGGGAGGTGTTCAATAATGGAAGCTTTGCTGCTTATAATTTACGTTACGTGGATTATCCTGTCTCTGAATTTTTAATCAGTAGTTATCAAAATGCTTCTACTATTACAATTTGAATGAAAATTCCTTTTACTTTTTGTACTGAGTAGGCCTATCTTTACCTTTTTTTGGCGATCCATAAAAATTTTCCAGATAGGGGGCTGTTTTGGTAGCTAATTTTGCAAAGGTCTAGCCCGCCCTCTCCCACCTCTCACACACACAAATAGGATAGGATTGCCTTGGAATTTTGCATAGACATTCATTATGTAGTTGGCTAAATTAGTTAAATGGGGGTGTATTTGAAACATGAAAATAATAGCCAAAAATTGTGATCGATTTCCTTCCACTTTCGCACTATTGTTCCCTGATGGCTCTCTCTTAAAAATTTACGTTTTTGCCAATCCACCTAAAATTGGTTAAATGGGAGCATTTATAATTTTTCGTTAGTAATTTTCAAAATGCTTCTCCAACAATTTGGACCAGAATACCTTTCGATTTTGTACGAATGGGCAGGCTTGGTAGGCCTATCTTAAAATTGTTTGTCGATCTACCAAAAATCGGCCAAATATGGGCATTTTAAAATTTTTGGTAGACTGTCCTCTCTTGGAAATACTATTTTTAGCGGTCGTCCAAAATTTAGACTTTGCATGAATGTTCACTGGTGGTCCCCTCTTTAAAAACTACTTTTTTGCGATTCGGCTAAAATTAGCTAAGTTGGGGCGTATAAAAAATTTAGTCAATTTTCAAAATGCTTCTTCTCGAACAATTTTGACCGAAGTCCCTAAAAATTCTGTAACGAGTGTCAATTTTGAATAGCCGGTTTTGAAATATGACAAGCACGTTTTGGTGACCATCGTTTTATACTTGATTCACTAGATCTCGGTTAATCACGATGTCACGAGACATTATTGTTCTTAGTTTCAGCAGCAGTTAACTAAATCGATTACAAATGCGATTAGTGGATTTTGAAGTATATTAAGTACAGAAATACAAAAGCTGAAGGCAAGATTTGGCAATTGTGATGAATACGATTATCAGAAAACGAAACAAGCAATTGATCCGATTTCTGGGTCTTAGCATTTACAATAAAAAAGTTTAGAATTTTGAAAATTATTACGTTAATTATGAAGTAGGTTAAGGGTTCTCAGTTTGGCGGAAGAGTGTTTACCCTTTCTTGTGACTTCTTGTTGAAGTAGTCTATCTTTGTCACCTCGTGAGGCAGCCGGACTTTATAACTGTTGTACAGGCCGACTCCTCAAACTTTCATATTTCGTCATTCGGCCTTTGGTATTTGCAATGTTCTGGAGACATGCAGCCAGAAAAGACCTCAGAACTTGAAAACAAAATCGTAGCTTTTGAAATCAAATCAACTACTTTATTTTTCATGCCAATTTAAATGCATAATGTGCTAGACCTGAGCCTTATTCAACATACACATGTCAATCGCCACATATGTGCACATAAAAGAACTTTTTTCTAAACGTTTCAATTAAATTAATAATGATAAATGATTAGTACGTAAAAAAGCGATATAACAGCTTTAAACCCTTGGTTGAAGGAACATTGACATTGAATGAACTGCTAAAGACTGTATTTATAAACCATGTTCATTTCACCTTCATCGTTTCACTTCTCAGCACAACAACGCACCCATTATATGCATCAATTAACTCTGTCAGGAACCTATAAAGAGATGTTATAATTATTGAACAAGTCTTGTACACCTTGAACAAAAATTGTAAATGTAGATATTGTCATTATCGTAAGTTAAATGAAGCCGAACTCCACAGAAATTTCACAGAAATGAAATGTGTTTATGAAATGCGGCATGTATTCAATAATTTCAAAAGGTGCTGTAATTTATTTCATTCAAACAAGGAACTCGGATCCATTATGATCAACAAGCACTTAAGAATTACTTCTATAGGACAGAAGTTGTGGAAATGACAATTATGTTTTATTTGCATTTCTATTATTTTCATGTAAATGTTATGTACAGAATAAGGTCGGTTTTAAAGTAACATTGCTGGGAAAAACTACGGTTTTCACAACGTTTTTTTAGATCGGAGTCTTTGTCTTTAAAGCATCCAAGGTGTTGTTCATGTAAGATAGCAGAGGATGTGTGGTGTTTTTTGATATTGTGGTCAAATAATATAATGTCAAGAGGGAAATATTTCAGTGTTACAGTTTTTTGCATGACGCTTTTTAATTGACTTGAATTGTTGATTTTTGATTTCGTTCGCATGCTCATACCACATGTTCAATAAATGTGTCTGTTTTGTGACACATTCTCATTGCCAGTTACAGTGATTTGTCTCATATGACAAAGTTGGATTGAAATACACAGTAGTCCTTATTTAGTAGACTACTTTATCAAAATTTAATAAGGGAACATCAAAATTCTAATTACGCCATATTATTCTGGATAAAACTTAAGCGAGAGGCTATACTTTGAATCTTTGAGTAAGATTTATTTTTATTTGTACATTTGTTTGCCACATATTTTATTTCTCTGTCAGCTTAACTTATTGCTCGCTCCAAGTGTAAATGAGATAACACTCAAAAGGTGTTGGCTAAATAAGCTCACTTGAATAAATAATTTGTCATAAATAAACAGACCTCAGAAATTAATTCCAAATTTTTACTCTTGCTTTCATGCTCCTTAACTTAATAGATATATAAATCTTTAATTTGTCAAGATGAAGGAATACTCTGATACGATTTTATTCATACACTTGACATAAAACACGCCATCTGATAGAGATGTGCAGTTTTAAGGTAGAGTTTTGGCATGGGCAAAAGCTATTACTGAGCAACAAATGAACTAAATGGGTTTATAAAAATATATATACTTTTTTACACTCAAGAACCTCAGTGGATTCCATTGGCTACTGAATTGAGGATAAAAAGCTTTCTTGTGTCTATTGATTTAAGAAAGCCCTTGATGAGTTTAGATTGGAAATTCTACACAGATATTTCGATTTTTGACGAAATATACCTAATATTATATGTTATGTACACACCAAAACGGTTCATCAATGAAGTAGCTTTGATCTTTCGTACCTTTTAATTGGATGGCAAACCTCTACATGGTCAGCGTTACAGTACAATGTCATAAGGATGTTGGGCTGCAAAATCTAGATTATGAATGCTTCTAAAAGTGCAAAAAAATAACGTGAATAAAAGACTGATTGAACACAAAAGAAATAGTCACTGAAATGCTGATTTTTTTGTTATTGTTGATATAATTACTAGGAAACGCAGATGATAACGAGACAAACGTGCGCATCCGATGGAACACTTTCATGAATTTCCGGTTCAGGTTATGTAGGACAAGTACACAAACAATAGTATATGTTGAAGTTCAATATACATTTTTTTCTGCTGCGAGGGGGGAGGGGAGGCGGGTAGCTCCGAGTCAGCTCTTCCTAACACTTATTCAGCAGGCACAGCGAAAACAGTGACTTACCAAAGTCCTCAGTTCGAAGTATACAAGATGTTCAGCTCATGATTCTGGGCCCTTTTTCGCACACTTATTTTCGTGCCTGAAATAAGCGCATTTGACTTTCGCCGAAAAGTGTTTGCATATTGAATTCCATTGAGAGAGAAGTATAAAGAAATGATAGAGAAAATTGGCAAAAATCAACAAAATTCCATTTTGTCGGAAACATGTTCATAAGGTGAACTATTAAAGGAGCTGAATAATATGTGAAGAAGTTTTTAAAAGGTCATATGGTACCTCTTTATATTGGAAAGTGTGCTTGCTGAAAGAAAATTAGAATTGTAATGTTCTCCCCTTCTATTCTTTATAATTTTTCCCAAAATATTTGCAGTCAAAAAGACACCCTTTTCAGAAATATCCGAAAGTGCGAATTGGCTTATAGCGAGTGATCGATTGCAGACACTGGTAGATACACTTCGCGATAGCATTTTGCTGTAATTATCCCTCGTGTAACGAAAGGATATAGGTTTCAGCTTGTCCCTCTGTCCGTGTGTCTGTCCGCTTTCGTTGGCCCTCGTATCCGGGCTTTATCTCCGAAATTAGTTGTCGTATAGCCTTTTCCTCTGGTATACAGTTAGAACATATATTGAAGGTGTGCAACGCCTGATTATTTTTGAAATCGGCGAATAATGCTCAAATATACGAATTGTCAAAAATGTATATTTTTATGAAAACTTGTTAGCACGGAGGTAGATTTTGTCCAGATGCGTTCTCCAAAAGTATTCGATCCAGCGTTCTGAAATTTTATGCAGTGAAAATACATATATTATAGATGTGCAATGTCGTATTATTTTTGAAACCAGCTAAAAATTGTCAAAATTACGACTTCTCAAACAATACATATTTTTAACCCAGCTAAAAATTCCCAAATGGCTGTTCTCAGGAAATTTATTAGCACAGAGACAGATTTTGTCCAGACGATTGCTCCGAAGCTATCTCATCCAGCGTTCTGAAATTTTTCTGAGTGAACATATATATATATATATATATATATATATATATATATATATATATATATATATATGTATGTATGTATATATATATATACATATATATATATATATATATATATATATATATATATATATATATATATAAATATATATATATATATATATATATTGTAGATGTGCAACCTCGTATAATTTTTAAAATGGGCTACAAATTCTCAAAAATACGACTTCTCAAATATATATATATATATATATATATATATATATGTATATATATATATATATATATTTGGCCACGCTTACATTACACATAAGCTAGGGTATGCCTATCGCCTATCGGTTTGCAGACGGCGTCCATTAGTTTGTTGTTTATTACCCACAGGTAGAACCTGTGGGTAATATATGGCATTGACTGTGTGTCGGTCTGTCGGCCTGTAATCAACAGCTTGTTAACACGATAACTTAAAAACTACTGCAAGGATTTTAATGAAACTTGGTATGTAGCTTCTTTGAGAACAAGCACAGATTGGTATTGTAAATGGGCTAGGTTCGTCCAAGGAAAATGGACCAGCTGAACCTAGAATTTTCAGTTTTTGGTTACTGTTCTGTGAGCTTGTTAACACGATAACTTAAAAACGGCTGCAAGGATTTTAATGAAACTTGGTATGTAGCTTCTATAGAAACAAACACAGATCGGCATAATAAATGGACCAGGTTTGTCTAAGAAAAATGCACCAACTGGACCAATTTTCAGCTCTTGATTGACTGTTGATGGCCGTGTTTAACTGATAGGGGGGCTTTGGGGAATATGTGGGCTATGCACACTGCTCTAGGTCAAATAAAACTTTGTGAAAGGTCTGTAGGGGGAAAATAAAAAATGGTTGTTGGTGAATTATGGGTTTAGTCGTCGAGACATTTGTTTTTGTTTACAAAAACAAGAAATATAATTAGTGTCGATTGAAAGTGTCAGAAATAAGCCTGTCCTCTTATATTTTATGTGCGCTGGCCGCTCTAAGGGGTTGTGCATACAGCTTGTAGACTTTTAGTCTGATTTTTTTAATTTTCGGGGGATTTTTGAAGAAAAAAATTTAAATGGAACTCCTATATTTTTGATACGATGTCATTTATTTTTGGTACGAGGCATTCCAAAATCGTCGCGCTTATGGCTTTTGCATTTTATCTCATTTCGGGATATTTTTTATTTTTTGGGGAATTTTTGAAGAGAATACTTTAAATTGCATCTTCTGCAGTTTTGGTCTGATATCATTTACTTTGATTGTGAGGCATGCTAAGGGGGTCGCGAATACGGCCTGCGTATTTTGAGTCGATCAGGTAATTTCTGAAGAAAAAAACCAAAATGCATTTCCTCGTACAGTTCTTATTAACTTTGATATAAGCCCTCTCTAGGGGGTCATACATACAGCTTGTGCTTTTTGAATAAATCGGGAAATGTTCGAATTTTTCTCGGAATTTTTCAAAAAAAAAACTAAATCTCCTCCTACAGCTCCAGGGGGTCTTGCACATAGCTTGGGTTTTTTCAGTTGATCGGAGAATTTTTCAATGTATTGGGAATTTTTGAGTAAAATACTTCAAACTGCATTTCTTACTAGAGGTTTGGTTCGTTTTATGTATTTTTGGTATGAGGCATCTCTAAACTTCAAAAAGCATTTCCTCCTACATTTTTATGTGATGTCATTTTTTTGGTATGAGTCATTCTTTGAGGTCTTCTTTTTATCGTCTGGTCTATATATCCCTGTATATACATTTAACCTTCTCCCAAATTTTGTGCAATTCTAAGTTCATCAGCTGGTCTCTATGTCCCTGGACATATATATGTACACCGCTACCCCCTCCCTCGAATTGTTGAAGGAAGTAAAATGCATATCAAATTCAGTTTTGTCATTGTGTGTTTTGTTAATTTGGTATAAGACCTCCTATGCCTTATCGCGTTTCGTAAGCTGGGACTTTGGCATTAGACAAATTTGCTTTGGTGATTTGCAAAAACAGTGACGAAAATTTTGGCCTGAAAAACTGCAGCTATATCTTAACGTTCTCCAGGAAAGTAGCCTCAGTACCGTTTAATTTTAAATTACATTAGCACACATTACTACCTAAGTGTCGGAAATATTGGCCAACAATCAATTTTCTGTAAAAGTATCTCCTAGGTTTATCATAGAAACGTTCTAAAATTTTGGTGGAATGTAGGGCGCGGAAGTGTCGGCCTGCCTGTTAATTGTTTTGGCGACTTGCCAAATAAATGGCTGAAATATTGGCCAAAAGCCATGTTTATTGCCGTATAATCTTAACTTGCGCAAGGATATGGTCATATTATGTTGACATTTTGTTCAGAAGCAACGGAATTTTTTCCTACGTGGCTGTTACTTTTTTGGATTTTAGCCAAAAATTGGCGGATATATCGGAGATAAACCGATTTTGTATTAATATCTTCACTGACGCCAGGTATATAGCCTTACTGTCTTGGTTATTTTCGTTACCTGATTACACTTTTATGCTATGATTCTTGACATCAGCATTCATGCGCCGAGGCATTGTCCACAGACAATCTTGTTTTCGTCAAATTGAAGGGCTTCACGTTTAAGCTTCCGTCCGTAAACAAGGGGACCACAGCGGATATAACGAGCGCGTCCACTGCTAGGGGTCAGGGTCAGGGTTTGAGCAAGCCAGCAGTTCCGGCAAAGAACTGACCTACGGAACCGGCACCAAAATATCTGTAGTTACGTCACGTAGTAAATTTCTGTATGGAAGTCACGCGTTGAATAAAAACCGGTAAACATTTTATTCGGCATGTTTATTTTATTTCGTCGATGTAGTAGTTTTTTTTGTTAGCGTGGTTTCTGTGAAGTGCTGCAGAGAAATGTCATTATTTCTAATTAGTAAATCTTAAATCGGAGGTAAATGCTTCCCCTGCGTTTTGAACTCGCCTCCCTTGACAATAAAATACCGACAAAAAGTAGAACAGCTGTGTTGTTAGCCTTTGTGATGAGAATTAGAGCAAAGAACATACTTTACTAGTGTACTGTTTTAATAAGAATTTTGTCCAATATTTAAGACTTTTGTCTCGGTCGGGCCTGTTTTTCTCTAAAAAATGATGTAGTCAACACTCACCTTAAAACAATTTTCAGGTAATAATGCCCCGCCATCTTGGATTTTCATTTGTGCTGTTGTTATATCATCAGTTTGCGATTACGTCAACTAACTAGACCGAATTTCGCTACACGTAGGGTCGAAAATAAGGGTCGAAAATAAGCTCAAAATCTCTAACCGTTTTTGAGAAAATGGATAACTTCCGGTTTTTGACCTTGATCATGACGGAGGAATTCAAGGTCACTCAGGTACCTCTGATATAACGTCTTCTAGGCCAAAAGGGTCGAAAATTAACTCAAAAGCGCTCTATCTCTAACCGTTTTTTGAGATAATGCACAATTTTTCTCTAACGGATTACGATATACACCTTGACCCTGAATGTCGAGAATCAGTCCACAATGTTACTGCCTACTGATACTGTACACGTGTTAAAAAAGGATTTGAGCGCTATTTCCAGCAATTTTACGTGATGAGTAGGGGTTTGAAAAATATTTTGACCTTGACCTTGAAGGTCAAGGGCCAAAAATTTTGCGGATTTCACAACAACTCATTACCCTCTATGTCTCTGCCACATGCCGTCTTTCTACTACAAATCCTGTAGGATGAGTTTTCTGAAAACTACTTTGAGGTCAAAAATGCTTTGACCTCAATTTCACCTGGATTTTGAAGGTCAAGGTAAATAAAAATGCGGCTTTCACGACATCTCATCACTCTCTTTCTCTTTGCCACATTTCATACCCCTACGTTAAATAGCGTAGGAGAATGTTTCTGGAAACCTTCGAGACGAAAAAAAAACAAAAAAAGTAAGGAATAAACAGCCAGGACTCTTAGCAAAGCATACCCATTTGTAAACTAGTTTGCAAGTGGGCATTATAACACCAGCGCCACCAAAATAGAGAAGAAAATCAGATAACCCCTGGTAAAATATATGGTTGGAAGGGAAACATTCTTCATTCGCATAAGAAACAAAGTAACCATACATTGTCACAAGTGTGTCCTTTGTTCTTTTAACCTTGAAGGATGTTTTATAGGTCACCCTGTTCTTTTGACCTTCAAGGGTGTTTTAAGGTCAGTCTGTAGAAGAATTACGGATTTCAACTCGGCTGCTGTAAATTTCTGGAGCGTGAGGTTTTCATCCCGGGTTTCTCAATCCGGTGGCACAAAGTGTTTGTATTTCAATAAAGATCTCAAGATGTGGTGTTTTAGTCGAGTGTTTGTTCTCCCGTTCGGCGTCAATGAAAACTTTATTGGGACGATCTTGCTATAAAAAGAGGAGAGAAAATAGAAAGAAGTACGAAGAAATAGTGAGAGAAGAAGCAGAAGCAAAATAATTCCGATCCGGCATTCAGACAATGTGTATAATGTAGTGGTATTCATAACGGGGTCATTTGGTCCACTACATAACCGCCACATACAGAGAGGGGAGGGGAGGAGGGGACAGAGTGACGCTGCCTCATTCAAATTGAAAGATAATCCGATCGAGGTTGTAAATTGTAAACATGGGGTGCTTCAGCAAGCATGTGGGCTGGATAGGAAGAGGATAGGAGCAAGTGGTTGGGGTTTTATTTTAGCATTTTTGCTGTCAGACTGAGCGTACCATTCGAAGGCTAAGTTTGAATATCTGCAGTTAGGATAAGGAAATAACTCGTTATTCCATAATTCGAAACATACAGCAGGTCGAATACATTTGCTCGGTCCCGATTTTTTTCCTCTTTAAGTCTTAAGCCACCTACGATAACTCAGATCTTCCCCAACTCAAAAGTTTTGGGAAAGGCCTTTTTAGGCCCCAACCCTACAGGGTTGGGGCCTATAGACTTGGGGTGTCTGTCTGTCCGTCTGTCCGTCCGTCATCGCGTTTTTGTACAAGCGATATCTCAAGAACGCAGAGGCCTAGATACTTGATGTTGAGCTCATTTGAAAGGTCTTGAATTGTAGATGTGCCTTTTAGCCGTTTTGGTCAAATTTGATCACGTGATCTTGGCCAAATTGGCCAAAAACGCAAAAAATCGACTTGTGTTTGTACAGGCGATATCTCGAGAACGCAGAGGCCTAGAGACTTGATATTAGGCTCATTTGAAAGAGCTCGTGTTGTAAATGTGCCTTTTAGCCATTTTGGCCGAATTCGGTCACGTGATCTTGGCCAAATTGGCCAAAACCGCAAAAATCGACTTTGAGTTTGTACAGGCGATATCTCAAAAACGCAGAGGCCTAGAGATTTGATGTTGGGCTCATTTGAAAGGTCTCGACTTATAGATGTGCCTTTAGGCCAAATTTTCGGGGTAAAAATTTTCGGGGTAAAAAAAGATTTTCCGCCAGCCAGTATCATTGTTTTTCAAAGTTTTGAGCAGAAGTAGAACATTTATTTTTCTTGGCCTAAACTGGCCAACAGGTTCAAAACCATAGACGACCCCTTACAATTTTGGGGGCGTTGGGGCCTGTTAGTGTTCACTGAATACTCGTTGTATTTGAAAACAGTGGCAATACACACCCTACTTTAGCGTAGTAAGTGGCATTGTTTTAACAACCCCAATATATTCATCGCTTCTTCCTTCTCCACACTTGAAAAAATGACTAAAACTGCGCACGTTCCCGGTGGTTTGAGGGGGGTTGGGGTTAGTAGTAAAGGGCGCTAATTATGTTTCTCCGTAAAAGGAAAATGTTTTGTTTCAGTACTTGTTCTCTCTCTCTCTCTCTCTCTCTCTCTCTCTCTCTCTCTCTCTCTCTCTCTCTCTCTCTCTCTCTCTCTATCTCTCTCTCTCTTTCTCGCCCTCTCACTCTCTCCCTTTCTCTCTCTCCCTCTCTCTCTCTATCTCGCTCTCTCTCTCTCTTTCTCCCTCTCTCTCTCTCTCGCTGTCTCTCTCTCGCTCTGTCTGTCTCCCTCACTCTCTCTCTTTCTCCCTCTCATTTTCTAGTGAAAAGGAAACATCTTTTTGTATTTTCTGTGTGTAACCACCGGTCGGATCAAGTTCAAATTTGGTGGGATTAGGCCTTGGCTGGAATTGGAGGTTGCTATTTCAAAATGCATCTCCTCCCACAATTTTGCCTCGATGTCATTTATTTTTGGTAAGAAGCATCCTTAGGCAATTCTGCGTACGTTTTGTACTTTTTAGTTGATCAGATATTTTTTTTTATTTTTTGGGGAAATTTTGAAGAAAACAACCTAAAATGTATCTCTTACATTTTTTTTTCGATATCATTTATTTTTTTGGTGTGAGGTACCTCTAACGGATCATGCATACGGCTTATGCTTTTTAGTCGATTGGACAATTTTTGTAATTTTGGTGAATTTTTGAAAAAAAACTTTCAAAAAGAATTCAAAATGAACCTCGGCTACATTTTTTATCCGATGTCATTTATTTTTAGTGTTAGGCGTTAAAATCAACAATGATAGTAACTCACAACGGGAGTACTTATATTGACAGGGCTTATTTGTATAAGACAATAGTCATGGCGCAATTATTTATTAAGCCGTCTTGCTATTAGCAAGCAACTGTTTGGGAATTAGTACAGGCACCACACTCAGTGTGTACATAAGGCACAACAGGTGTAAGGGTGTGGGTGACTGCGTCGCATGAGAAGCTTAAGTCGTTAATAACCTAACAATGCATCTTGACCGTATACACTCAAAGGGCTTGTTCTAGCATTTTATTGACTCTGGAACAAAAAAAGTCAAAATCGTGACTTTTTTTATTGGTGCCGATGCATTGATGCCGTTACGACGTGGTTTCTTTTGTCTTGTTTTTGTTCGTTCATGAGGCGTCGAAACTTATAGACGGCGAACAAAAGCAATTTGTACAGAAGCGGCGTGGTGAGGACATCGGAAAGGAAAATCCGAACAACCAAATATCTGATGGGCTTTCTTTCTGTGTATTTATGCCAATGATGTTATGTTGAAAGGGTTTTTCTTTGTTTTCTTATCAAAATTTTGAAGCTTGCCTGTATATAATAGAAACTAATTTAGCTCTCTGGACAAAAAAAACTTTTTTTCCAGTCTATGCCTAAACCAAGTAAATGGTCTTTGTGAAACATCATACTTCCATGTGGGTTGCTGGTGTTTTGTTTACATAGCAGAGTAAGTACCAAACACACATTTATTCTCTCCACCATAACTTATTGTTTATATAACCAGTTTGAGTTGATTGATTGCTGTTGAAGAGGAATTAAAATCGAGTGTGAAAGGGAAGGGGGAGGGAGGGGGACAGAGGAGTTGGAGTCTCTCGTGTACATAGTGGGAATCAGAATTATTTCCGATATGAAATTGCTAGTTTTCAGTGACGAGGCCATAACAAGGCAAAGAATATCATGGCTATAACTATACTTTAATTTAAGGAAACGGGTGTGATTTATTTGGGTTGGGGAGGGAGTCGATGAGAGGCGATGTGCAAAAAAGGAGTCATTTGCGATGTAATGACTATTCTGAAGATCCAGATATAAAGACGTAAGGTAAAACCGTTTTGTAGCGACTTAATTCTAGACTCGTATATAAAAGGGTTTATATTGACCTCCTTATTGGGTAGGGATTAAGAGACCGGTTTATAGCGTTAAAAAGACGTCAGAAAACTTAATGACCAAATTCAAGTCCCCAGTCCCTTTCCCTCCCTTTGGGTCTAAAAGGCGTTATGTAAGAGGTATCTCAGTGAGTTTGACCAAGATTAAGAAACCGGAAGTTGAGCATTAGATTAGAGGTAGAAGGATTTTGAGCTTATTTTCGACCCTTTGGACCTAAAAGACGTTATACAAGTGGTACCTCATTGACCTTGACTTCCTCTTTCATGGTCAAGGTCAAAATCCAGAAGCTGATTATTATCTCGAAAACGGTTGTAAAATGAATTTCATTATTAATGCCTAAAAGAGGTTACATTATGTTTACTTCGATGACTTCGTTCAAGATCCTCATCCGAAAGCTGATAATTATGTGGAAAAACTGAAAGATTTTTCTTTGATCAGATATATTGTGTCTGTGGCCTTCTGCCATGGCAAGTGGGTGTCATTTCGCTACGTGTTGCGAAATTCGGTCTAGTTATTTCTTGGATAAGTTGCACAGTTTTTGTTAAACATTAAACTGTTAAAGAAAATTAAAAAAGGTATTTGACGTCACCATCCCCTATCCCCTCAAGCACCCCTCCTCGCCTTTCTCGTTTTTTTCTGCTCTTTCGTTAAATAAAGTTTAACTACGCTGTGAATTTCAGCGTTTTCCAGAAGTGCTTGTAAACAGTGACATTAATATCGATCCATTTCTTATATTGCCTGTAATTATTGCCTGTCTTCCCCACCACGTCTAAACATTGTGTTTGTACGTTCTGTGTACGCATGGATATATGTATGAATGTATGTATGTATGTATGTGTGTGTGTGTGTCAGTCTGTTGCGAACAAAATATTGTGTGCAAGACACCTCGAGATCGAGGAAAGGCGTATGACGTCATTCCGTAAAAATGTTGTATGCGAAATATCTCAGCCGCTGAACATCATAGTAAATTGAAACCTGATGAGCTTGTTCCTTGCTAGGTCGAAAGATTCTTTGAAGAGGACGGCCTATGACGTCATCACGTAATATGTGTATAAATTTTGAAAAAGATCTTGTGTGCAAAATATATCGGTAATGGAAATGTCGACTTCAAATTTTATGTGGATATTTCTTGGGGCAGTCGAACGGTTTTTTGGCAGCTTTTGACAAATGTTACATTTTGTAGGGAAGGCGTATGACGTCATTACATAAAAATCTTGTATGTAAGATTTGTCAGCCGCTGAACATTGCAGAAAGCTGAAACTGGAATAAAAGAGACATTCGTCAAACTTTGGATGAATATTCACCAGGCTGCCATATCTAATTGCTATTTTTGACGATCCACCCAAATTGGATAAATGGGGCATTTAGACTTTATTGGTTGCCAGTTTTTGACATGCTCTTTCTCAGACAATTTCAATCGGATTCCCTTCAAATTTCGCATAAATGTTCACAAGGCGGTCCTCTCCTGAAATGTTGCTTTACTGGCGATCTGTCTAAAATTGGCGAAATGTGGGTATTCTTAAAACGAAACGGCAAGCCAATTTAAAAAACACTTTTCCTACAATTGTGATGAGATTGACTTCACATTTTGCACGAATGTGTACTGGTAGGCCTCTTGAATTTTTTTTGATGATCCGCCAATATTTGAACAAATAGAGGCTTTTTAAAATGGTTTTATCTTAAAAGTTTTGTTCAGATTGCCTTCAAATTTTGCACACAAATGGTCATTATACCTTCTTCTCTTGATTTTTTTTGATAGTTACTTTTTGGCGATCTGCCAAGAATTAGTTAAATGGATGACATGCAAAAAATTTAGTAGCCAATTTTCAAAATGCTTCTTCTCCCACATTTATGAATTTTTTCGTAAGAAATGTTCCGGCGATGCTCCAAAATTTGATCAAATAGAAGATGGGGGATTTTAACAGTTTTTTCAAAGTTTTCCCACCATTTTGATTGGACTACCTTCAAATCTTGCATTAATGTTCACAAGGCAGTCCACTCTTCCGAGGTGACCTTGTGGCCAACCGCCAGAAATTAGCTAAATGGGTCAGAGGGAAGGGGGGGGGGCAAGGCATTTTAAAAAATTGGTAGCCAATTTTCAAAATGTTTCTTCTTCTATAATTTTGACCTTATTCCTTTTTTAGCGCACCTTCAAAAATTGCCCCTCGTCCTGCCTTTTAAGGTTTCAAGATTGAAGATTTTTGAAATATTTCTTCTGCAAGTAATTTTAGTCAGTTCATTTTTGAAGCGTTGTCCAAAGTTACGACTTTTTTGAAATTTGCTTTTCTGAGGTCCGTCAGATACCAGGTACATGTCGGCCTTTAACAATGCTTCAGTAACCGGTTTTTAACATACGAATACCACCTTTTTTGGTGACAAACAAGATTCACCAGATCTAGGCTCGTCACAATGTCCCTGAACGTCCTTTTGTTAATTTTGCTCCGTTTTGTGGTTTCCAGACAACTGCTGTCAGACCATTTGACGTAAAAAGATAAAATTTAGTAAACGTAAAAAAGAGTGATCAAGGTCAAAGGTCACCTGACTTTTGTATCGTGTGAACCGTTACCGATAAGAAAATTTATCTTGAAAAAGGCTGGAGATTTTGTTCTCATTTTTCGACCATTTTGGCCTAAAACATGTTACTTTAGAGGCAACTCGATGGTTTCGACTTTCTCAGCCAAGGTCAAAGTCGAAAACCGGAAGTTGGCCATTGTCTCGAAAATAGTTAGAGACATAGCAGTTTTGAGCTGATCTTAGGGTCTTAAGGACGTTACAAAATAGATACCTCGATTACCTTAACCCTCTCGATCAAGTCAAGGTGGAAAACCAGAAAATGACCATTATGTCGGAAACAATTAGAGATAAATAGAGCAAGTATGAAGCTTATATTTTACCCTTTTGGCCTCAAGACATCAGTTGAAACATGGGGACCCTGACCTTCGCATATTGCCCGTACCGTTTTTGTGGATTATACAAGTGGGTTATGCCGCTATCCAGCTGAATGCGGTCTAGTTGCCTGTGGTCTTTAAATCTCAGCTAGTCTCCTCCCCGTAGCTCATATAATAAAGATTCATCCGTCTTAACATCGGAAATTTCGCTATGCTGGCAGAGGTGGGGGAGGGGTGGCGAGGGCTATCGGTCCAGATCAATTTGCAGAGGGCATCGATCAGCGTTTCAGCTGTGGCACCACACCGGCATGTAACAAATGCAGTTCGCCTCAGTAAATCCCATCAAAATCCGTTAAAAGTCTATAGCAAGCTGATCTTATGGTCGAAGTACTCATAACGACATCAGATATAACGACATTGGTTACAACGACATAAATTATATCAACATTGGTTGTAACGATATTGGTTATAACGACATCGAGTACATCGACATCTTTTGTAACAATATCGCTTATAACGAAATCGATTATAACGACATCCGTGACGACTCAATTGTGTGGTCGCAATGAAGTCTCGCATTTTAAAAGCACCGACTATAACGACAAACAGGATATACGGCACACCAGATATCGCAACATGGTTTTTTGCTCCCAGCCTTGCGTTACAGTACACTTGTCCTATAATGCAACGCAAAGTGTGCTCTTTTTCAACTGACAAGATATCATTGGACAACAGCCAAGAATAACACAGAGCGTAAAATGGGTGTTTTTTGATTAAATGTGACAGCTGACTGGTGAAGTGTTTCCACCACCGTCTTTAATCAGTGCACTAAAAAGGTGAAGAGTGCGAGAAAATAGAACGCATGTGATCTGAAGGGTCAAAATGTGTGATTAATGTTTGCGAAGTTTATCTCTTTATAGAGAATTAGGGTCGCCTTAAGTTGTAACCTCCCCCACATCCCTTTCTTCTCTACCCCCACCAACACTCCCCACCCCTGTGCCTCACTTATTATGTCGTTATCTTTCGCCCTATTGTCGAAAAATTTCCCCACTCCCACCCCTCCTCTCTCTCCCACCACGTTAGCTCAGTTACTGTTACTAAGTGAGAAATTATATGAAATGTATTGTGACGTTTGTCAGTTATGTCGGAGAATGCTTCTAGCAAATGAAACAAGAAACAAACAAAACACAAAACCAAAAAAAAGCAACAAACTAAAAAAATTCCCTTGTGGATTGGTCTGAAAGGTTGAAATATACCCATTGCTTTCTGTTCTGTACATGGCGTAAGAGGTAATAATCAGAATTTCTTTCTTTCTAGCTCTTCTGTTATTATTTCTTCACTCTTCCTTCTTTTCTCCCACTTGTTCCTTTAGCAATGCGTCCCAATATACACATCTCACTTGGTAAACGGGATGTTAAACACCAAACAAACAACAGCACAAATAATAGGTTTTGCGTATATTAAACTGAAGTGCGGGTGGCATTGGTACACTCTGCACCACAAGTCACGAATAAGAAGGGGGGGGGGTTGAATGTAGAAAGTCACCGTGTTAGGTTTCGAGAGTAGGTTAGGGAAGGGTCACGAAACCATATCTCCCTCCCTCGCTTCCCCCTTCTTCACCCCTCGCTTTCTTCGCCCCCCCCCCGCCCTCTGCTCTCCTGTTTGAGGCTTTTTACAATACCGGATACAGCGCCAACCCTCATACTCGTCTCTGTGAAGTTCGGGGAGAGTCAAAATTATCATCTCCTCGCCCCCAACTGCCTTCCCTCCTACCCCATCCCAATGTGTCAAAATGAATATTTTGTGTCATATAAGGGTTGTTTTATAACAATAGGAAGGGTCGCTATGGTTACAGAACCGCCGTGTTGGGTCCCGAATGAGGAGGCGTTTGAATTTTGGTTGTGCAAAGCAAGTGCCTTATACTTTCGTTAGACGCAGGCATCACTGCAGGAACTGTGGCAAGGTAATTCGAACCGGCAAGAAAAAACAACTTCAAACAGGATTTTTATGGTAAAAACAAACGGGCGCAAATACCAATTAACATGGGGAATTGGTCAAACGATACACGGAAGCTGAACAAAAAATAATATCGAATATTGCAGCTAAGTATATTCGTTAGACTAAAACGATACTGCACGTCTTTTAAAGCTCAAGAGTTGGATCAGGTAAAAGAGTTGTGAAAGGGGTTAATTTTTTACGTGTTAAAATTAGTCGGTTTCAACTTGGGATTTTGTGATGTCTTCGCTTTGACGGCTGGGCACACTATCGTTGTATTTCTATATCTGATGTTTAATATACGGTTATACATATTATTTGTCCCTCTTGTTTTTTTCTTTTTTCTTTTAATTTCCAATTTCAGGTGTTGCTAATCGCTCTGGTTGTTTTATCAGTCTTCCATATCTGCTGGTGGTCACAGGCTTATCTGGTAATTGGGTTGTTATCTTTGCTGGTTCGGCTTGCGTAATGTTATTATTTTTCTCAGCAAATTTGGGGAGGGATCTTCGATTGCGTCTGATGGTGCTTTGAGGAGTGTTAATTATGAACGATCTTTGGGCGTTTTTCGCAGGTGACTGCACTACACCATCGCGATCTAAATCTTTGACAAGCACTTTATCTCCTGGTTTCAACGTTGGAAGAGGTGTTTCTCTGTGTACAATATCGAAGTTTTCCTTCATTTTATCGCGTTTTCTTTTTCTCAAAACTGCAATGTTCAGATAGGTTTTAACTGGCTGCGTGCTGTTGGCAATGTTGTCCTCAATCTCCGTCAGATGGATAACTCGGCAGGAGTATATCCATTGAAAGTGGGGGTCGCTCTGTAGTTGAGACGAGCCATGTATGGATCTTTATTTTTCTTCAAAAGTTGTTTTAGTACACCGACTGCGCGCTCAACAGCTCCGTTCGATTGGGGATATCGAGGACTAGACGTCGTGTGCATTTTGTGATACCCATGTGCCCTTCATGTATCAAATCTAGTACGTCAAGGCGCAGACAAACCAGGATTACGATTCTGTTGTTTTTAAGAAGTAAACCGTCTGCTACCGAGTATTCGCTGAAGAATTGATAGTATTGATAGGGAATAACACTGTGGGAATGTCACACTTTGCAGGCCATCCTTCTTTTGTGTACTGTATGAGTTTAATACAAATTTCATCTGTGTGCTGCAGCTGTTTTATCTCATCAAGCTTTCTGAAGATTTTCTAATACTGCTTGCACATAAACTTCGGCCTCGTCGTGAAGTGGTGACGTTTGCTGCTCATGATAAACAATCTACGGTATAGAGAAATTTTCCCGGTACGTGGGAAATCTCGTACTTGTATAGCATCAATGCTAGTCGAAATCTGACTATCCTAGGGGGTAGGTTATCGAGTGATTTCTTCCCCAGCAGCGCCACCAGGGGTTTTAGGTCGGTCGCGATTTTGAGATCGTCTATTCCTAGAATATATTTGTCAAATTTCGCACAGCCAAACGCAATTGCTCCTGCTTCTTTCTCCAGGATGCTGTATTGCTGCTCTGCGGGAGAGAGCGATTTTGAGGTGAAGAAAACTGGTTGGTATCATCGTTTCTGGGCTGTCGCTGAAGCAGAACATTTTTGTTGGCGTCTGACATGATTTTTGTTTCAAAGTAGGGTCATATTTACCAGTACCCAGCTCGAGCATATTTCGTCCTTGACGTTTTTGAATGCTTTTTGTTGTGCTGCAATCCATGCCCAGGCATTTTTCGTGCTGAGGAGGGCGCTAGATGCTAACTCTGCTAGATGGCTAGAGAATTGACTGAGTTGGTTTACCATTCCCAGGAACCTGCGCGAATCACTCACGTTTGCTGGCTTTGGCATGTCGCGTATCGTCGCAACTTTGCGCGGATCGGCCTCAATGCCGTGTTTCGTTATTTTGTCACCCACAAATGTTATTTCAGTATTCTTGAATTTAACGTGACACCTGCTTCCTGAAGACGGTCTAGAACCGGAAACAATGCTCTGTCGTGAGACTCGTCTTCGCTTGACATCACGCAAATGTCGTCTACCATGCAGCACGTGTTATCAAGACCTTCTAGGACCCTATTTATCTGGTCCTGATAGTATTCTGGTCCCGACGTGATGCCAAACGGTAGTTTCATGTAACAGAACCTTCCCCATGGTGTGAGAAATGACGTGTATAACTGTGATTTCTCGGAAAGTTTGCACTGAAAAAATCCACTATTGGCTTCCAGCTTGCTAAATACGGACCCCTTCCCCAGCTTACTCAATGTCTCATCGACGGTGGGAAATTCATAACGGTGGCGGATCACACTGTTGTTGCGTTCAGTCAACTCAACACACTCTTACTTTTCCGTCTTGTTTGGCACGATCACCATGCCTGCACACCACTCGCTCACCTCATTAACGTCCAGTTTACGTATTACCCCATCAATGACCATTTTGTCGAGGGCTTCTTTGACCTAGGGTAGCATTGGCTGTGCAGCTCGTCGTGGAGAATGAATTTCAGTCGGATGTGCTTGATGTCATACTCTCCGTTGAGAGTTTCCAGCCCTGTCAATAACTTGGGATACATCCATATGATCCGTGCCTTGAACTCGTCTTGCTTTTTGCCTGTGGGCGTTGCCGTAGATTTATCACCTTTGTTGACAGTTATGCGCCTTTGAGAATTTTAATGCTCGTAATCACAGGATTCCCCAGAAGAGGAGTGGCTAATTTATCCACTCCGTAAAGCTTTTCCTCCGCTCTTTCCGGCTGATCATCAACTCGTGTGAGCGTACACTTTACGTGGCCAATCACGTTTAAACGTTGCGAGTTTGCCCTTACGAGAATTTTATCAGGTGTGTACAGTGGTGATTCGTTTGCTACACGGTGATAATCTGATCTGCTGATAAGAGAAAAATCTGCCCCGCAGTCAATCTTGAAAGTGATCTGTGTGCCGATCACTTTCAGATTAATATCTCAGTCTGGATCCGTAACTGCATTTACAGTCACCGTTCCCAGGAAAACCTCATCTCGCGTTTCTTCCGTGCCGACCTCGCTGACCTTCTTTTTGTAACACTGTTTTTTCCAGTGCCGTATTGTGCCGCAATTCCCGCATGTCGATTCCCGTGCAGGGCAATTTTGGCGGACGTGAGGGTTTCCACCGCAGCCATGACACTTCGATTGTTGTGAAGATGGTTGAGCCTGTTTCTTCTGTGACTTTGTTTGTTTTCCGGTCTTTTTCCCGGTCCGGTCCTGGACTTCAGACTTGCGGAAGCGATTTTTGTTTTTAACCACATCTGATCGGGCTATGTCCATCCCTTGTAGGAGAGATGATTGCTTCTCGATCAAAGCTTTTGACCGTACTTTGTCGAGGGAGGATTTCAGAGTGAGTTTATCATCCAGTTGCAGCGTCTCGTTTAATTTGGTATCTCGTATATCGACTACGATTAGATCGCGCACAAACTCGCCCTCCTTTCAACCGTATTCGCAGTGTTCAATCACTGCCCTCCTTTCAACCGTATTCGCAGTGTTCAGTGCTCTGTATGTGGCGGTTGAATCGGGCGCGTTCGAAAATGACGTTTTTTCTGAACAACGAAAAATGACGAAAATCGTTCTCGTACCGTCTCGTAGTTGCCACTTTGATCCGCGCTCAGGCCGAAACTTGCGATGACGTCTTCGGCTTGCGGGCCTATTGCGTAAATTATGTATTCACCCTAACCGCATTATCCTTGATCCCCGCCACACAAAGAAAGCGGTCAAAACGTTTTATCCACTTATCGAAACCTTCCGGGCGTTTAAAGTCAAATTGCTTCGGAGGCGACACTGTCGCTTGAACCATTTTTTTGGAAGATTTAAGCATTTAATTATTTTAGAATTTTTGTTATTCGTTTTTCTTTAATGCTTTACCGCTGCCACCATGTTGTATTTTCTATATCTGATGTTTATTCGTCTAAAGGTAAGCCAAAAGTGACCATTCACATAGGATGTGTGACAATACATGGATACATGCGGCTTAGGGCCGTATTCATAAACACATTATACAACACTATCCACGGACGTTCTTGTTAGAGCTGAAGTGAAAGGAGTTGTGAAAGGGGTAAAGTCTGAAATTACAAGCCATTAAAGAAAACCACCCACAATGTCTCTATGCTAAAAGACGGCAGTTACATTGTGCCCAGGCTGTCCATCGATGTAAGAGCTCATGAGAGTGCTTCAGTCACGTCAGCCACAAAACTGATAAGAAGACCTTTCATAAAAGCAAGCCAAACGTTTTTATTATTTTATTCTTAAGCAGATACACACAAAATCAGTCTTTAACCCAAGGAAAAAAAGATTTTGTACTCAGTTGAATCAATTATATAAACCGATTGACACTTGAGTCAAAAAACATTTTTCAGAAAGCACTTATTTTGGTACATAGGTATGTAATGCCATTTTCACATTTATTAGGGAATTGGTGATCTCAAGAATGAATTTTTGATCTCAAAAAATTCTGATATCAAGAATTATTTTTTGATCTCAAAAAATCCATATTGTGATATCAAGAATTACTTTTTGCTTTCTATAATTGTATCTTTGATATCTCTAAATGTATTCATGATCTCAAATTTTTTTTTTGATATCACTAAGTACTTAGAGATATCAAAAAATATTTATTGATATCAAGAATGATTTAGTGATATCTAAAATTGATTTTTTGAGATAAAAAAGGTAATTCTTGATACCAAAAATGAAATATTTGAGAGCAAGATATCAATTTTGAGCTCAATATTCATTTTGCTTTTATTGATGTCAAGAATTTATTTCAGATATCATTATTTTAGAATGATACTTTTCAAATTTGTATTTGGAAATCTGTAAATGAATTTTTGATCTCAAAATATCGGTCTATTTTAAGAAAAAAAATCAGAAACACACATATGTAAATAAGTAATGCCTGGTACTCGTATACAGAGTCTTTCTTTAAATTTTTTACTGAACAAAAAAGAAGCAATTCTTGAGATCAAAAATTGTGTTGTTATTATTGATCTCAATAATTCAAGTTTTCATCTCCAAAATTTAATTGACGATTCCTATATTTTATGTAAATGCGTCTTCCTCAAGATTTTTTGATGTCAAAAATAAATTATTGCAAACTTAAATTCAATCATTGTTAGCAAAATGTAAATTATTGAGATCTGCATTGATTTTTCGATATCTTTAATTATATTATGATATTCAAAATAAGCATTAAATGTTAAAGGGCGTTCCATACATATGGCTTCATTTTTGTTGCAATTTACTTAATAAAATATTATGTATGGAATGCTGTTTCTACATTTAATGCCAAGAAGAAACTTCAAAAAGGTACATATCAATATAAAATTTAACGAAGCTTCATTTTTGTTGCAATTTACTTAATAAAATATTATGTATGGAATGCTGTTTCTACATTTAATGCCAAGAAGAAACTTCAAAAAGGTACATATCAATATAAAATTTAACGAATCCTTAATCATATTTTGGACATGAAAATTGAGTTATTGATCTCAATAATAAAAAACTGAGTTCAAGAATTGCATTTTTGTGCAGTAAAAACCAAAAGGAGTATTCTGTATACAGGGCCCAGTCATTATTTTATTCACAAGTGATTGCTCATGAATTTTAGATATAGGAAAATACTGATATTAATTTTTCCCTATAAAATTTTTTTGCAGATTTCAAAATATAAATTAAAAAGTCTCATTCCAAAAATTGGTATCTAAAATAAATTTTTGATATCAATAAAAATATATTATTGAGCTCAAAATTTAGATTTTTGCTATCAAATATTTCACTTTTGCCATCAAGAATTCAACTTTTGACCTGTGAAAATAAAGTTTAGAGATAATTAAATAATGTTTGATATCAGTAAATACTTTTCACTTTAAAACTGATTCCTAAAATAGTACAACAGAAAAACTGTCAGCAGCGTGGGTTAATAAATTGGCTATTTCTGATCAGAATCAACATTTTTTTCATAATTTCTCTCTAATAATGCTACCATATTTGCTGAAAGAAATATCAGAAATTATCGGTCCTTGAATTATTTCGAAATACTAAAACCTATTTCAGCCAAAAAAAAGACATTGTGGAACAAAGTTACATTAATAGATGCATTACAAATGCATTACATCACATTATGTCAAATTACGTCACGTTACATCACATCACATTGCATCACACGACATCACATTTCATCACATAATTACATCATATCACATTACAGCACATGATATTATATCACATTTTTGCATTACATTCCGTTACACTGCCGTAAAACAAACAAGACATGTTGCAGTTCTTTTAACCACAAACTTAACATATATTTATAACATGATAACATTCATTAGACATTTTGTCACTATCAGAATGTCCCAGGTATTGGTATCGGACAATGCAATTTGCCAATAACATACCGCACGGAATTCTAAACTATGGAGTCGCGACGCTGTGCAATTAGCGTACTCAAGTTATTCAGTTATCTAATGTTCTTTTTTAGTTACACATTAATTTACTAAATATACACAAACTTAAAAAACTGAAACGTTCAATTAAAAGCACCTCATTCACATTCAATAAACAAAAATATAAAAAGCCGCAGAGCATTTATGGGGCCAAAGAACAGTGAAATTTTCCTTTGGAAGAATCAAAATATTCACAAAGGTTAACTGCACAGTTAACTGATACCGTTAATTGCAACCAGGCCCGGTATTCACAAATGTTATCTGCACAGTCAACTGATTTTGTCAGGTGCTCCACTAGCAACCAGTCACAACATTCGCAGAGGTTAATTGCACAGTTAGCTGATCCCGTCAACTGTCCCGTTTGAAACCAGAACACCCAAAAGTAACTTCATAAATTTAACCTGTTTCACAAACAAACTAGAATTAGCTATCTCAACCGATTTTCTCTTCTAGGAGTACAGTTATCTGCACAGTTAACTTTTGTGTGAATACTGGATCACAATTCTGATTATTGAAGTAAAACTGCCCATAAACGATACAGCTTTGGATAATCCTAAAAATATCATTGCACTTAGCGCATATACACAAATTATTCAAGTAGGCCGTTACTGTAAGTGAAATCGCGTCGTTCCCTTATCCAGTAAAACCCTCAAAGAGCCGAGGCTATATGTACATGAAATACAAAAAAGGAAACCGACTTAAAGCAGCATTTTCTAATTCCAGCAAAGTAATGTGGTTTGAAATATGAAAGCAAATGATAAAGAATAAAAAACGTCTTGGTTATGCTTGGGGGTGGGGGTGGGTTTTTGTACGGAGGTGTTGTTCAGAAAGAGTGTTAAGTCCCCAAGAGCTGGAGATTGACATCTGTAACCCTTGCGAATCTCTCAATCCTGTCTGGAGAAAAAATAATTTCCAGAAGGCTTACTAATTTTGAAGTATTCTGGTGAGCCACTTTTTTGTGGTGCTTTGATCTCGCCGCAGAAGCAGCAGCGATATAACGAACCGCCGAACAGTACTATACAACCCCCCAAAATACACGTTGTAATGACTGCTATATGCACGGAATTATTACAATTGTGTAGATGAAAAGATCGCAAAAAATCATAAATCAGTCTGCTATGCGCTGCCTTTTCTTGCCTTGGTCTATAGTCCTTCAAAAAAAAAAAAAAACAACAAAAAAAAAAAAACGCTTCACTTCTAAAATCAATTAATGACAAATACATCGACATAACTTGTTACATACATGGTAGATGACATTTAAACATTGAGATATTAGTTGAATCACATACATAATGGATTAGATGGGGAAACCGCTTCGAATCTCCGAATATTACCACACAACATCTTTTTCCACCCACACCCCTCCCCACAACCCACGCCCCCAAAAGAAACACGCTTGCCTATTTACATTACATTCCATTACACTGTCGTAAATCAAACACAACGTATGGCCGTTCTTTTAACCACAAGCTTAACATAATATTTATAACGCGATAACATTCATTAGACATTTTGTCACTATCAGAACGTCCAATGTATTGGTATCGGACAATGTAATTTGCCAATAATATACCACACGGAATTCGAAACTATGGAGTCCGGACGCTGTGCGAATAGCGGACTCAAGCTATCCAGTTATCTAATATTCTTTTGGAGTTACACATCAATTTGCTAAATAATACACAAGCTTAAAAAACTATGGCGTTCAATAAAACCACCTCATTCACATTCAATAAACGAAAATATAAAAAGCCGCAGAGCATTTATAGAGCCAAGAAACACTGAAATTTTGATTTGGAAGAATCAAAATCTTCACAAAGGTTAACTGCACAGTTAACTGATACCATTAGCTGCGCCGTTAGCAACCAGTCCCGGTATTTACAAAGGTTAACTGCACAGTTAACTGATTCCGTCAAGTGTTCCACTAGCAACCAGTCCCAACATTCACAGAGGTTAACTGCACAGTTAGCTGATCCCGTCCACTGTCCCGTTTGAAACCAGAACACCCAGAAGTAACTTCATAAATTTAACCTGGTTCACAAACAAGCTAGAATTAGCTATCTCAACCGATATTCTATCTTCCAGGAGTTCAGTTAACTTCATAGTTAACTTTTGTGAATACCGGATCACAATTCTGATTTTTAAGTGAATCCTACAGATTTTGAAAATCCTAAAAAATCATTGTACTGAGCGCATATACGAATTATTCAAGCAGGGGGTTACTGTAAGTGAAATCGCGTCGTTCCCTTATGCAGTTATATCCAAAAGATCCGAGGCTATATGTACATGAAATACAAAAAATAGAAAAGAAACCGACTTAAAGCAACATTTTCTAACTCCATCAAAGTAACGTGGTTTTAAATTTAAAAGCAAATGATAAGGGAAAAAGCGTCTTGGTTATGCTGGAGGGGGAGAGTGGAATGGATTTCGGGAGGGGTGGTCAGAAAGCGGGTTAAGTCCGCAACAGCTGGAGAATGACATCTGTAACCCTTGCGAATCTCTCAATCCTGTCTGGCACAAAAACAACTTCTAGAAGGCTTACTAATTTTGAAATGTTCTGGTGAGCCACTGTTTTTTTTAAATTTTTTTTAGGTGCTTTGATCTCGCCGCAGAAGCAGCAGCGATATAACGGACCGCCGAACAATGCGCTATACAAACCCCCAAAAGATACACATTGTAATGACTGCTATATACACTGCATTATCACAATTATGAGATGAAAAGATCACAAAAATTCACAAATCAGTCTGCAATGCACTACATTTTCTTGCCTCGGTCTAAAAAAGGGCCAAAAAGAAACAAAACAGAACAAAAACAAAAAAAATTCGCTTGTCTTCTAACATCAAATAACGACAAATACAGCGAAATAACTTGTTATGTACATGGTAGATGACATTTAAAATATTAAGATGTTATTTCAATCACATACATAATGGAGGAGAGGGGGATCGGAGGGGGTCGGGTTGAGGGAGACGACAGCACAAAGGTGTCTCAAACCATTTGGCTTCGGATCTCCGAATATTACCACCCAACATCTTTCTCCACCAACACCCCACTCCACAACCCACGCCCCTCCCCCTAAAAACAGGCTTGCCTATCGAGTTCAATTAATGACAAATACGTCCGATACGTCCGGTAATGACTTCCAAGCATTCAGAAAAAGAAATTTACAGAAACTCTTGTACAATTAAATACCGCTTCTCCACATTCCAAGATTTAGTCAAAACAAAATAACAATGTTACCATCGAGGCTATACGCTCTGTCGAGTTTTCATAGGACAAGATGGGTAGCAGCGTGGGGAGGGGATATGGGGTGGGGAAGAGGGGGTTGGCGATAGACCAAATATATAGTATATGCTACATCAGTCCCACAAAACTCGTGGCTATTACTAGTATACAAGTTAAGAGCTTCCCCGCTATTTTGCTTGTCCAGCCCCCCTCCCGAAAAAAAAAGAAAAAAACCTTTTAGCCAACATGCTAATCATGTTATATACACAGTATTATAATAATAATAATAATAATAATAATAATAATAATAATAATAATAATAATAATAATAATAATAATAATAATAATTATAATAATAATAATAATAATAATAATAATGTCTATTTTTTATAACAACTTTGATATAATATTAACACTGTAACTGATGATAATGGGAATGATAAAAAGAAGACAAATAAAATTTACAAACTGTTACATTGTTAAAAAGAAAATTTTATTTAAGCTTCTACATTGAAATTAACATAAAAGGGTTATATTCTTTCTTACAGATGTTCTGTGGTCGGTGTTCCTAGAACGACGTTACTGTGCTCCAGTGTGGACACCACAAGCCGGTGCGTGCGTACAACAGGTGTTTTATGTTCCACGTCACTCTGTTTACAGTGGATAACAACTATGACGTCATAACGGAAACCAACAAAGAGTGCGCATGCGTCGGGGGCTTTATAATTAACGCCAGCCCCTTCGCTGTTCGTGCACGTCATAACGGACAGCACCACCCAGTCCGGATTGTATATTAACGTCACCGTCTTCACTAGATACACAGCAATGACGTCATCATAGGAGTAACCGACCATTGTGCATGTCACTTCCTTCACCGTGGATACACAATTGCGTCATGACGGAAGTCACCATTCGGTGCGCATGCGTAGTGTATTGTATTCTATGTCACCGTGGTCACCATGGATACACAGACAAGATACCATAACGAGCATTGCGAAGCCTATGTTTTGTGTAATGGTATATAATTGAACATTTATAGTTGACCATAAACAGCTGTGTAATCATGCCCCCACCCTCACATCCCCATCACAGCGAGTGCTGTCGGACTGTGTTATAGTGGTACATTACAAATATACCATAACAGCCACCAAAATGAGGCAAAGAAGTGGTGACATAAAGAATCAGAGACACCGACACGTTATTTTTTTGCGTGCGTGTTCGGGGGTGGGCGGGGAGGAGGAGGGGGATATTTGTGGTGGTAGTGATAACGGGATAGAATTAACTGTGGTCAGGTATTATCGTGTTAGGATTTGCTTTTTTTTGCACATCTGTATGAAATGGTTGTTTGTTAATTCATGTGTGGTAAGAAAAGTGTTAATGTGAGAGAATCGGACTTTCCATGCAATACATACAGGCGGCCTGGTATATGCACAGCACTGCGAACCACGTCACCGCCAAACTGCAGGGGAAGCACTGACCAGGAATGATCACGGCGTAGCACTTGTAGACGGCTGTTGTACACATCCGCTATCAGCACATTGTCTGTGTCATCGCTGTGGCACAAGCGTGGATAATCTAACTCCCCAGGCTCCTCGTCACCCACACGCCCCACAGTCTGCATGACCTCCGCGCCACCAGACACCACATGCACTTTATGTTCATCCACACAGCATGCGTATGTGGCTTGACTTGTGACGAGCATTGTTACATCATGACTACCAGCACACGGCAGCGGAATGACGCGCTGCCGCTGCCATGACTCACCCCGTGTGTACACTTCTATGCAAGGATGTCCACGACACCAGTTCCCCCGCGCGGCGAACAGCTTATCCTCGTACGTTGTCACACTGTAATACTCGCCTGACGCGATCTTGCTGATTATCTCACCTGAACACACGAGTTACAGAGACAAGTTACAAAATCAGAATAGACGAATTTTAACTTGAAAGCAAATTATGTGACGTGAATGACGGTATTTGTGAAGAATGGTATGGAATTTGTTCACACCTGTAAGCGTGAGATGGTAGAGACCGCGTTTGGCAGCAGCAACAAGTCCCGCTTTCTTCAGTTCTGTCACCTTGTATACGACAATCATGTCACCTGTAACAAAGCGGCCTATCTCCTCCAGCGCCTGGTTGCAGATGTACACAGTATCGACACAACAGCAGTACAAGTGGCCTCCTATCAGTGATAACACAGGGAAGGGAAGTAACATATACCTCACGCCTACACTCCTATGCCTGTACCATGTAAGCTCGTGCAGCCCAGGAAGACGTCCGTAAGGACACCATATCTACAACACACAAACAAAAAACAAGAAACGAGTATTGTGAAGGCATGATAAAAACGCCGCAGTGGTAAATAAACTGATTTATCCCGAAAGAGTTGCGAGTTATTCAGTGGAGTAAGCAGGGTTTTTTTGAGATGAAGTAAATTTTGATTCCATATTGCATTTGACACAAATGACATAAAAAATGACATAATAAGATGTATAACTATATACATAAATAAATATAGTGAGCCATTATTCGGGTTTTCATTTCATACTTATGTTGCATCTCATGAAACTTGTATCATCAGCTTGATACATATATAATAGACGCATGATAGAGATCTACTTGAGATGTAGTAGAGATACAATAGATATACTACAGGTATCTACCTATATAATAGAAATGTAATAGAGATATAATTGGGATATAATGGTGACATAATAGAGATATAATTGCCATACCAGACATCTCTTGTTTCTCTCTAGTATACCTTTAATTTATCTCTAATATATCTCTAGCATATGTATATTATATGTATATTATACGAATACATGTTATAGTTATAATATGTCTGTTCTATATCTATCTTACATCTTTATTACTTCTCTTTTATATTTCTACTATAGATCTAGTATATGTCCAGTGTATTCTATCTTCTGTTTTTGGTGTCTCTATGGTATACCTCAAGTGTATCTATGCTGCACCTCTATTACATCTCTATTATATCTGTGCTGTATCTACATTATATTTACACTATATTTACATTATATCCACATTATACCTATATTATAACATTTAATATTTGCTCAATCCACATTATGTCTAAAATATATCTTAATTGTTTATACGTTATATGTATATTATATCCTTATAATATTTACGTTATATCTACTTCAGATATATGTTATATCTATATTATATCTACAATATATGTACATCATATCTACATTATATTTACATTATAGCTTGATTATATCTACAGTACGTTTGTATCTGCATTCGATATACGTCATAATTATTATTTCTATATCTAATTTATATCCATATTACGTCTACATTATACCTTTATTATATCTATATGCCATTTACATTATATCTGCATCATATTTACATTATACATTATGTCTGCATTATTTAAACATTATATCTGCATTATTTAAACATTAAACATTATATCTACATTATATTTATATTACATCTATGTTATATCTACATGATTTCTGTATTATATGTAAGTAAATATCAATATTATATCTACATCAGATTTGTGATATATCATAACATCGACAGTATATCTACATTATGTTGATATTACATTTACATTATATCTGTGTTATACCTAAATTATATCTAAATTATAGGTACATTATATGTACATTAAAATTATATCATAGCTACATGATATCTATATTATGTCTACATTATAGCTATATTACATGTATATTATATCTACGTTGCATCGACGTTATATCTGTATTATATCTAAATTATATCTACATTACATCTCTTTTATATCTAAGTTATATCTATATTCTCTGTTTTACGTCTAAATTATATCTACATAATATTTATATTATATCTACATAATGTCTACATAAAAACTGTGATGTATCTACTTCTATTTATATTATGTATAAATTATATTAACATTATATCTGCGTTATATCTAAATGATATCTAAGTAACATTTTTATTATATCCATATGGTATGTACATCATATTTATACTATATCTACATTATATCTATATTACATACACACCATGTCTACATTATATCTTAATATATCTTCAATGTATCCATATTGTATCTATTATATCTAAAATATATCTATATCATATGTACATTTCATCAGTACAGTATCTAAGTTAAATCCAAATTATATATGTTTTTAATCTTTATTATACATACATTATACCTATATTACATCTTCACTATATAACCATTATATATACGTTATATCCACATTTTATGTACGTTATAAATATTTCATATCTACATCATATCTATATTACATCTGCGTTATATCTGTATAATATCTAAATCATATCTACATTATTCCTGAATGATATCTAAACCTTACCGATATTATATCCATATTATATCTACATTATATCTGTATGATACTTACAATATATCTATATTATATCTATGTTTTCTCTACAATAGATCTACATTGCATCTCTAAATTATATCTCACTATATCTACTTAACATTTATATTTTATGTATATTATGTCAGCATGATATTTATATTATATCTACATTTTATGTATGTTATATTTACATTATATTTAAATTATATATACGTTATATCTACATTATATCTAGAATATATCTACATTATATCTATATTATGTAGATATTATATCTTCATTGTAAATGCATTTCATCTACATTATATCTTCATTTTTTCTACATGTTACCTACATTATATCTGCATTATATCTCTATTATATCTGCATCATATCTACATTAAATCTACATTTAATCTATATGATATCTATGTTATATCTACATTATGTCTACAATATATCTACATTATACCAATATTATATGTGCAATATATTTAAATAATTTCTGTAGTATGTCTACATCGTATTATGCCTATAGTATATCTACGTTATGTCTACGTTATGTCTATATTGTATCTACTTTATACCTACATTATATCTGCATTATATCTACACTATATCTGCTCTGTATCTACATTTTATATGTACATGCATATTATACCAACATTGTACTTACATTATATCTACATTATTATCTGTTTCATATCTGCATCATATCTATATTATATCTACTATTTTATCTATAATATAACTACCCTATATCTACATTATATATACATTATATTTACATTATATCTATATTATATATACTTTATATCTATATCATATCTACACCATAACTATAGTATATCTATATTGTATCTACAATATAGGTCTATTATATATATATAATTTACCTAGATTATATCTACATAATATCTACATTGGATCTAGATTATCTCTACATTATATCTGTATTAAAAGAGCACTATTTCTATATCATTCCTATATTACACCTACATTATACATTCATTATGTCTATATCATAACAACATCATATGTTTTTTACTTTTTATCCTCATTTTACCTCTATTATATTTGCATTATATCTACTTGATATCTGTATGATATGGACATTATATCTACATTATATTTACTTTATATCTATATTTTATCTAACTGATATCAGCATTATATGTACATTATATCTATACTATATCTACATTGTATTTACGTGAGATCTATATGATATCTATATTAAATTTACAGTGTATATATGATATGTCTACATAACATCGACATTATAACGACAATATATCTACGTTATATCTACGATATATTTACATTTTACCTACATTATTTCTGTATTATATCAACATTAAATATAAATTATATCTATATTATATCTACATTATGTCTGTATTATATCTAAATTCTATCTGCATTATATTTGTATTATATCTAAATTACATCTATGTTATATATGTACTATATCGAAATGAAATCTGCGTTATATCTTGATTACATCTATATCCTATCTACATCATGTCTGCCTTATATTTATATTAAATATTCATTAAATCTGCATTATATCTACATTATATCTACATTTAATATAAATTTTTATGCATTTTTATGACTTTATTTTATCTGAATTGTGCCACAATTACATATACATTATCTGTAAGACATATACATTATAGGTACATAATGTCTATACTATATCAATGTTATACCTGTGTGATATCTAAATTATATCCATTATATCTATATTATATCTAAAGTTTATCTACATTTTATCTATATTATATCTATGTCATATCAGAGTTATATCTACAATATATCTGCATTATAACCACGATATATCTACGCTACATCTACATGATATCTGTATTATATATACATTATATTAACATCATATATACACTATTTCTATATTATATTTATATTCTATCTATATTATATTTATAATATATCTACAATATATCTTCAGTGTATCTATACTATATCTATGTCATATCAGAATTATGTCTACATTACATCTGCATTACATCTGAATACGTGTTAAGACATACTTGAAGAAAGTTTTCAAACATGTCAGCCAGCAGTAACACATCTGATTTCAGGTATAAGTCATGGTATTCACCAAATGTGGTACAGTTGAATGTATCCCACACCTGCGCATGCGCATAATCCTCATTGCTAATGTCCTCTTCACTGAGCAGACTGTAAAACTTGTCTTTGACGGCAGTTGTGTTTCAACAAACTTGGATGACTCATCCACGTAATCATAGGGGTACACTCCTTTTCTCAACAGTAAATCTTGTTGGTCGCTATCGTGAATCTGTGACGTCATGTTGTAGAAGTTATCTTTCCCTTCTGCTGCCAGGTTGGATACCAACTTCTGTAGAGAGGTACTCATGAACTGAAAGCTGTCTGTAAATTTTAGATTGCTCAATGAATGCATGGTGAATGAAATATGTTTCTCAACGGTGTTGGGAATGACTGTAATGGTTTCATTTTTGAATTTCCCAATTTCCTCCATGATCAAATGACTGTCATAGCCTCGTAAATTGTGGAAAAATACAGGAATGATAAAAGAATCTTTATCCCCCTGCTGATCTTTTCTAAGTCGGAATGGTAAGTTGCATTCATTATGTGCAGCTCCGCGGTATTTGCCATTGATGTGGTCATGATCTCTCACACGATCTGCTCCTAGAGGCTCATGACAAATGTAGCAATCGACAGCGTTCTTGAAATTCTCTTTGTCTTCACGAGTCATCACCATTTCCTTTGGCTGTTGTAAACCATGCACAATACGATCACGTTCATTCACCATATGGTCTGAAAAGCCTTTCACAGCATTATCTCCTCGATACGCCACTGGTGCACGTATGTCATACTGGCTCACAACCACATAGGCGAAGCTGTTTGGACGATGATGCTGATACTTGTCTCCTTCTTCATGCCTTTTCGTGAAACATTCAAAGTCGGCATAAATCACAAAAGGCACTCGCTGTTGTTTGGCTACATGCTTAAACTTGATAAACGGTTTCTTAGGGAATGATAAACGTTGTGCTCCATGCTTGCCACACACTTCACGATGCTCATCTAAAAGAAACAATGAAAAGTAGCTCCATCATGTTTTGATCGATAAGCCATAAGTCTGCTGAAATTTTTGATGATACAGTAATGCCTTTTCTTATCATTGCTAATCAAAAGTAAGTTGGTTTATTCGCGCTGGTGTTTCGACTCAGTTGTATCGGAACAACTACATCATGTTCATATCCAAACACATTGATGGACACATCGTTCTCCTTTTCAAACTTTGTAATGTCCGTAATCATTATTGGAAATGTCATGCCTTCCACCTTTAATTCCTTCTCAAATGGCTAGCAATGATTCACACGCTGTGGGTTTCTGTCATGAGGATGAATATGAGTCAATACAGACCATAAGAAGCACTTTTTGTCGTCATTCTGAATGTTTAATACAGCCTTTGTATTCTTCACTTTCTTCGGTAGTGGGATAAAACTACTCGCTTCCAGTGGCGCTACGTAGCTGTATGCACTTCAGTGTATAGTATGTTATCCAACACCCAGCCAGAACCTTGTCGCTCATGTTCGTCAAACTTGGTAAACAATTTTTTATAGGCTTCTGGCAAGTCCTTCTCAATATCCGCCGGATTGTATGCTGCATATGTTGGACTGCTGATGAAGGCATTATCCACTTGTTCTACCATAACACCTTCAGCATTCGCCGTCATTTTCTCGAAACGAGCATGCACCACAAAATACCATTGCATTCCATTGTTTAACGTTTCTAGTAAATGTCTCTTGATACGATTCTATTGTTGCCACATTTCAAGCAGTAAATCCGATCCATCCTCAGGCTCAAACCGTTTTCCTGTGCATTTTCACCAAGACTCACTCTTCTACCTCTGCCTACTTGTACTGTCTTTTGTTCTTCCATCGGTACACATGCTTGAGCCTCAAACGCATCCAAAGAAGAAAACATCTTAGTACATCCACAGCAGAG
The DNA here is from genome assembly GCA_949752745.1 of Protula sp. h YS-2021. Classification (NCBI taxonomy): domain Eukaryota; kingdom Metazoa; phylum Annelida; class Polychaeta; order Sabellida; family Serpulidae; genus Protula; species Protula sp. h YS-2021. The sequence continues at coordinate 112,096,044 of OX457024.1, forward strand.
GACTGGATCTGGTCTGTCAACACCATCTTGCAAAGTCCTTCGTCTCTTGGTTTCAATCTTCTCAACAAACTCTTCACGAGCACATTTCAACTTGGCTGGTTTGCATGTAAGTGCTACGAACAATTCCAGAGATGGAAATGTCACATTGCAATCATGACAGAAGGCTGTTGCCATCGCTGTTGTTGTTGTTGTTGTTGTTGTTGTTGTTGCTAGAACTGAAATGGGTGAAATACACGTTTCACTCTTCCTTTTATACCACTTCAATGTGATCAAAATATGGTGTGTAACTTGTTCAAATTAGTCAAACTTGTTGACTCAGCAGAATTTATCGCTGCTTGACATGGATGTCTTACTCATACATTTATACTACTTTGATGTAATCAAAATATGGTGTGTAACTTGTTCAAAGTTGTCAAAAATTGTTAAAATTGCTGACTCAGCAGAATTTATCACTGATAACGTCTTACTCATTTATACCACTTAGATGCAATCAAAATATGGTGTGTAACTTACCAAAACTTGTTAAAATTGCTGCACAGCAGAGACATCTGGCGGTGAAGCTTGACGATGGTATTCATCCGCCAACATGGTATTCATCCGCAAAATAACACATCGCCACTGTAAACTGAATCAAACAGTGAAATTTTCATTCAAATCGGCCAACTATAGCGAAAGTTATCTCAATTTTTACAAAGTTAAAATGGCGGCATATCAAATTATGCATACAGCCGCCGATGCAAATATCCTGTGATCAGTTTATAACAAAAACTTTACATAAAACAGAATCAAACAGTGAAATTTTCATTCAAATCAACTAAGTAGAGCGAAAGTTATCACACTTTTTCCACTTTTTTACAAAGTTTCAATGATGCTTGCAACCACCTATGCAAATACCCACTTACTGATATGGCTGTCACTGTTGTTGCAGCTCATATGAGTGGGGAGCTCATCCTTATATATTACTCAGACCGCATGAAAATCCCACCAAACAGCTCTTGTTCTCAGCTGACTTGGTAGAATGTTGCTCTGCTACGGGGGGGGGGGGGGGGTCGGTACATAGTATGTCCTGGGGGGAGGTCCTCACTTTTTTAACCACAGGGTCTGTCCCGGTTGCTATCTAGGGGGCATCATGACTTTGTTACCATGGTTACGTCGCCTATGACGTCATTAGGACGTCACTTCCTGTGCAAGAACTGTCCTTTTCACACTACTTTTATTTCTGTATTCTGCTTCTAGAATGTCTGTGTTATATCTCTCATACCTCTTTTATATCTCTATTATATGTGCGTTATATCTATCTAATATTTATAGTATATTTATATCTTTTCTAGATCATTTCTATGTTATACCTATACTATATCCTTATGATGTCTCTATTATATCTCTGCTATTTTTTAATTCAAGTGTCGTTCAACATGTACTTCTCAGCATTTAATCCTATTACTACCATACACCACAACGCCTTCGACCCAAAGCTGACAGTTGTGACTTTCAGACCAGACCAAGGGGGAAATACGTTGTGTTGTACGTTCTGTGTGTGCATGTATCTATGCGTGTGTGTTAGTCTGTTCTGAACAAAATGTTGTGTGCAGGATATCTCAAGAACGTCATATGACGTCATTACGTAAATATTGTATACATTTTCAATAAAATCTTGTGTGCATAATATCTAGAGTTATATCAAGTTCTTACTTGCATGATTATTTCTTGGATCCATCGGAGGACCCTCCGCAAATACGCCCATGAGCGTTTTCATGCAGATGTGTCAAAACACATCGGTGGGCGTGTACCCGAGCCAGTGGGCGTTTATTACAATACATTTTGTACAAAACGGGCCCACGTATACACCCATTGAAAGAACCGGTATATTTAACTCAATTTACCAAACTACTAATACATGTGTTTATTTATTTAATTACACAGTAGGACAATCCTCTTTTAACTGCTACTCTAAACATGTACCCCGGTATTTAAGATAAAAAACACCCGTTGAGGAGGAAACGAAAATCAGGGAAACAGGATGTTTCCCCCTTGGTGGTTCCTCCCCTAAGGCGGTTACCCCCTGGCGGTCTCCCCTCTTACCACGGCATGAAATATTTTCAGACTTACTTTCCTTACAGATGTATATAGACCACAGGGTTTTTGATGTTTTTAATCTATGTAATTAAGTGAGTGATATATTGAATTTTTGACTGAATCAATGAAACGCCAGATCTGGTGTTGTGTTCATTGCATGGACGAGAATTGCTATTGCTTCTTAGCCATCGCCGCCAGAGTAGACTACTAATGATTATGTTTTTCCGTTTGGTTTATTTATGGATATCAGAACGTAAATGGTTGTATAAAAAGCCCACCAAAAAGTAGCCAAATTATCACATCAAGATGGAATTCATTACGACTATACGAGGAAAGCAGAAATGGTCTTATGACGGGTTCTTGTATCTAAATTAAGTGTTTGATTGTAATTTGCGTAAGTGGATTTTAAAGCAGATTCATTTTCTATAGATAATGTAAACACTTAGACCCCCCCCCAAAGAGGGGCAAGAGGGACGTAAAAAGGGACGCTTTCAAACTGTAGGTCGAAATGTACAAGTTTCGCTGATTTCAGTTTTGCTGAATCAAAAAAATCTGCCGTGTGGTGGGGGGAGAAGGATGGGGGAAGTCAACCTACGGGGGTGATCGCCGGGGAGCGGGAGTCCGCCGGGGAGGGGGAAATCGCCGGCGGTGGGGGAAGACCGCCTAGACCCGAAAATTAGGGGGTGGGCGTATGTGCGAGCTTGGGCGTATTTGCGAGGATTTACGGTAAAATCCTTGTGTGCCCAGTTTCTAAGTCGCTGAACATCGTAAAAAGTTCAAACTGGGTGGGATTCTTGGTAGTTCGTACCGACTTTTACGTAAATATTTCCTCGGCCAGACAGACGGTTCTTCCAACTTTCGACGAGTGTAGCGAACTTGCTAAAGAATTATCAACTGTGCTGCATTTTGCTGTGTGTAACCTTTAATTTTGTTCCCAAGGCGACCTGTGTAAACAATTTTTGTAATGTCTTGGGTCCGATTGATTATGCTCTGAGTCCTGGAGCCTGGAGAGACATCCAGACGGTGCCCAGAGATGTTTCGATGTCCTCCCTTCCCTCCGCCATGAGATTCTGATGTGAAGATGTTTAGGGCCATGATGTCAAGTTCTTCCTCGACCCGGTGTTTTCGTTTGTTCACGTCGGTATTGACTATGTCTCGTGAAGTCACGCAGTAGTTGTTGTAGAGATTGACTGGCTTTCAAGACATTTAACAGTTTTCCACGATCCCACGTTAGTCATTGACGAAACTAAAATTCCGCCAGCCATTCGACATGCCACAGTAAGAAACGCCAAAAGATCAAAACGGTTGGTGATAGGAAAAGAAAACTGAACTTGCAAACTGTCAGATGAGCAAGAAATCGCCAGTGTATCAGTTAAATATTTTCTGTGTGGTTAACTTGTGTAAAGGTTTCTGTTTCTTTTTTTTTTGGGGGGGGGCGGGGGGATGGTTGTCTTATGGTCCCCAAATTTTGCTTGTAAAACCGTGAAAACATCACGCACTGTCGACACTTTGACATGACCGGAAATAGAGCTACAGGGGCAGTGTCTACCTTTGGCAAAATATTCTTTATCTGTTAAAATGAAAAAATTTGCTTTTTCTAAGGTTTAGAAATTGTACGCGACATTATGTTTATCTAATGTTTTGGTTGTTTTGGTAGCTCTCGAATGGTAATTTTATCGTTGCCTGTTTTAGAAATGTAAACAAGCTGAGGTATTGAATCTGTTAGTGAATCAGCAGTTTTCTCCCCACCAAGGGGATACGCTTGTTTATGTGCGTGCGTTTTGGGGTGGGGGAGGGGATGGGGCAGTCCACTGTAAAAGTCAAGTTTACACCTAAATTTAGCACTCTCTCACCCCCTCCTCGTCATCATTTCTAGATAATCGGCGCAATGTGTGTCGCTAAAACCTATTAAAACGCAACTATCGAACGTGACTCGCTATAGAATAACTGGAGATGCAGTGCACAGCTAACTGATCATTGTAGTGCTAGCTTTCAGATCGTTCACACTCAAAAATGGAACTAGCCATATTTTGAACTTGCTGTGTGCTCGACAGTTTTCATGGTTAATGAGATACTTAACTGTCTTATATCTTAAGCTTATACGCTTAGGTATGTTTCAGGCTAGATTTCATCATTATGCAGACAAGTTTAATGGTTTCAATTTTGATATGACTTAATTGTTGTAACATCTTGGAATATTAAAACACAATAGCTGAAACGCGTGGAAAGAAAAACCGTGTGTGGTCTGCTATAAGAGTGTTTCAATCGAAACGTTTGCGTAAAACCTTGAAGCCGCTCAGTTCACTCATGCCATGCAGTTAAAAGTTGGTTCTCTCCCTCTTCCCTTTCAAAAGTTGAATTCCACGGGCGTAGTGTCTTTGCATTAAAAACAGCGTTGCTTGTGTTCAGATTTCTGTTGTTGTTCTGTTGCTGTTGAAAGTTAGTTCGATTGATATTTGTGTTTTCTGTGTTTGCAAGGAACGCGTTTTAAATAGTTTCACATATTGTGATGAGAAAATGTAGTTCCTTGTTCTTTGGTCGCTGTTAGCCATGTTTTTGCATGCGGTAGAAAAGAACTAGTGTACTTAAAAATAATGCTTCCCCCGTTTAAGAAATATGGCCGTGGCATAAAGCCGGAAAATTCCATTTGTAGATTTAAATTTTAGCACGTTTTTTGGACTTATAGTGTTTGTGTTTCTTGTCGTTTGTGTGGGCGTTGCTGTAGCGTGCAATCTGCTCATTATGAGGACAGCGTAAATAAAACAAATGGTGTCCGCAAAACAATTTGGTTGTAATAACGTTTTAAGAACGTTTTTTCCAAACCATTTTATGTTGCAGAAAACGTTTTCTGGAGGTTGTATTTGAAGTACCGGAAAACGTTTTAAGATCCTTTAAAACGTTTTCTAAAGCACGTTTTGAAAATGTTTTCGTAAAACTGGGGCTTCAAAAGTGGTATCGGGGGGCGTTGGGCGATTACAAAAAGTGGGCATTTGCGAGTTTTTTTTATAATTGATCCCTCTCTCCTTAAAGTTTGAATGACATAATACAATGGTATTTTAGTTTATTACGATTGGCTTGTTGTTATTTAATAACAATAATTAAACAATCGCCCAAACTCTTATTTTTTGGCTTTGGGCTGAGGGGGTGGGGCAATTACAAGAGGAAGCGTTTGTTAGAAAGAACACGCTACTTTGTAACCTTTAAAAACAGTAAGCATTGAAACGTTTTAGACCCCAAACGGGCCGGAACGGGGATCTATAGGGTTGCCCTCTGTTCGTCCGTCCGCGCGTCGGTCTGTCCGTCCGTCCGTCCGTCCGCCTGCCCGTCCGTGTGTCACTTTGGATGTTGTTGTGTTTCCACGCAAGTTCTCCTAAACTATTTGCCCTAGGAACACGCAACCTTGCACAGTGCAAACATATATATTGAAGTTGTGCAACGTCGTTATTTTTCAAATCGGTAGAAAATTGCCAAAATGGCGACTTGTCAAAACTTGCCAATTTATCAGATAACTCTAATGTAAGACTTTGGTGTTTTCCGCGCGAGTTCTAGGAAACTATTCACCGTAGGCATATGTTACCTTGCTCAGTGAATATATATATATATATATATATATATATATATATATATATATATATATATATATATATATATATATATATATATATATATATATATATATATTTATTTAAGTTGTGCAACGTCGTGTTATTTTTCAAATAGGTAAAAAATTGCCAAAATGGTGACTTGTTGTGTCCGGTTTTACCAAAGTCCTCTAGCAAATCGAATTTGTACGAACATTTGGGTCGTAGTTGTGGCATGTTTTTTTCCGTTTTTTAGTTTTTCCGTGGAACTAGTCAGAGGTCGCTAGGGCTAGAAAAAGGAAACTTGGATATGATAAGCTTCAGTATGTCTAGTTGAGCCTCTGTTTTTTTAATATCCACTTTATTTTTCAATTAAAAAACGACAAAACAAATTGTTGGGCGAAACAGCTGAGAGCAGTAGTTTAAAATGGCATATCAGCCTCAGTGTATTGATCGCCCAACTCTCAACGAAAGTCATCAAAGCATGCGTGTGCAAGTTTAAGTTGACTGCAGCGTTTGGGTATTTTCCAATTGCTAAAGAGCGATGAAATTTGGCTCACCGATAGAGGATGATTAGACGCCGTAAAATACGCATTTTTTAAACATGACCTTAGAAAACGATTGACATCCTCGGCCATGGTTCATGTCAAAAGTCAGAAATGGGCCATTATCTCAAAAATGGTTAGAAATAGAGCGATTATGCGCTAATTTTTTACCCTTTGGGCATAAAAGACGATAGGTAAGATGTACCTCGGCGATCTTGACCTCCCTGGACATGGTCAAAGTCAAAAACAGGAAGTTTAATATCTCTAAAAGGTTAGAGATAGAGGAATTCTGAGCTCATTTTAGAGCGGAAGTTTACCGTAATCTCAAAAACGGTTAGAGATAGAGGATTTTTAGCTTATTTTCAACCCTTTGACCTAAATGACGATATGTAAGAGGTACCTCGGTGACCTTGCCTACTCGGCCATGGTAAAAAACCAGAAGTGGGCATTATCTCAGAGAAAACGCTTGGAAAGAAAGAGAGACAGAAAGAGCGATTTCGAGCTTATTTCCGATCCTTTGGGCATAAAAGACGATATGCATGAGATACCTCGGTGACCTTGACCTATTCGGCCATGGTCAAAGTCAACAACGGGAAGTTGACCATTGTCTCGAAAACGGTTAGAGACAGCGATTCTTAAATTTTTTTACTCTTTGGGTCTAAAAGATCATATATCAGAGGTACCTCGATGACGTTGAGCTCCTTGGACATGGTCAAAGTCAGAAAGCGGAAGTTAACCATCCTCTCAAAAGCTGTTAAACATTTTCTACTGGAGCATTATGAAAAATCAATATTATTGGGTATTGTGTATTGGAGTTCATGGGAAACCATATGTAACTGAACACCATTTTTAAATAATTTGGCAAATTTTAGATGCTAATAAAGATTTAAATATATAATGTTGAAATCTGATATTGATTTTTAGGTATCATTCATTTGATTTTAGTTATTATACTACTATATCAAAGTGATATTCTTTGTAGCAAATATGTTAAGAGTTATAAATCCATTTTAATGATACCAACAATAAATTCGTTATATCGAAAATTATCTTAAATCCACATCTTAATAATTACTATCTAAAATTCGGCATTCAATGTGAGTACAGCATTTTAAAGAAATGGAGCAAAAGTGTTGAAATTTGAAGCCATAAATTAATAAATTTAAGTAAGGAATATATTTAAGTTAAGAATCGCACCTATATATTCAGTTCGCTAAATAAATAATACGCTGTTATCGGAACAAATCAGTGACCCATACTTGTGTTTCTCACACACTGTTGTGAAATTTCAAAAGCCAATATCAAATCCTTTAATCAACTGTTTGATCCGTGTATGAGTTAGAAAATTGTAGAACGTATTAATTAAATTTTTGGAGTATGTTTATAAGGTTAACAGAAATGTTTACATAGGTTACCTAGGAAGCAAAATTAAATTACACACAGCAAAATGCAACACAGCTGATAATTTTGGTGGTTTGTGTTCATTAATTTTATAGTTTGAGAAAGAACTCAGGAATTGTTTAAAAGACTATAGCGGCTGGCTAATTATTTTGAGCGAATTCCATGCGTCTTTGTTTGACATTTAAAAATTTCTTTTTATGTTGTAAATAAACGGTGCAGTGTGTGTGTCATCAGCCGTACTTAGCTTACTGGTTTGGGCCATTTAGGCAGGTAAATTCTTAGTGATTTTGATTTAGCTATTCTTTGAATATCAGCTGGTTCATGAATTGTTGAATGTAATATCGACAATTCATATGATCTGGTTTTTTTAAATTTGTCAAAGAGGAAATCAAATCTCTATTTCCGTCGAATACGAAATAAATTTAACTCCCTACACTATTGAGCTATCGTATCGCACTTGAGAAACACAATTATAGTTCAAACCAACAAATAAGTCTTAAATTGATGAATTGAGCTCTTTGTCTTTTTTTGGTTTGGATGTGGACTATATTGTTGCCTTCACTTGGCGTGTATCGTGCTATTTGGTTCTTGTTGCTGTAGTGTCTGGTCAGCTGATAGCTTGCCTGCCTTTATGTATGCTTGTCCAACAGTTATCAAGGGTATGAGTTGACTTTGTAATCCTCTTGGTTATTGGGCGATATTGTTTGTGTTGACTCGTTCACGTTGTTGACAATCCTCACGGTTATTGGAGGATGTTGTTGGTGTAGACCCGTTAGCGTTGTTTATTAATGATCGTCATTGTTCTTTGAGGATGTAGTTGACTGATTGCTGCTGTTGATTTGTTTACTTTGTACCTTTGATTGTTGTGGACGGTTTGTCAGAGCTGACTTTGTTTGTCAGAACTGACTTATTGATCATGATTTGAGGCTGTGTTTGCTGCTATTGCGTCAACTTCTGTCTCCTCATGTTTTCTCTGGACATTTTTTGGTGGGTTCTATGACCGGTATTGTTTCATATTGATTTGCATTATTAATTAAATGTAGCTTCAGTTTCTGTTTCAGTGTAGTTAAACGGTTGCGCCATGAATTAAAGTGACGTGATCTAGTCTTAATCTTTCAACTTTGTAGTAAAACAGTGTCAGAAATTAAGTTATACTTAGTGAGTGTTTGCTTCGAACTTGTGTTGAGGAGTCTAAAGTTAGTATAATATCAACTAGAGTTGAGAACGTGAAGTCTCCTAGTGTTGAGGAGCAAGGTGCTTTTGCACTTGGTGAAGTTATTGGTCCAAGGCACAGTGGACGTTCCAAAGCCAAAACCGAAAAGGAAAAGCCGTATGAAATTTCAACTCTCAAAGGAGTTCAAGGATGTTAAGCGTGCGTTAAGGCATTCTTTCAGCGGTGTTCAGGCTTTCAGTGACAGTACAGAACTTTCTAGAATTTGTCCAACGCGGGACAAGTTGATGCAAGACTTTGATGTTTTCGAAGTGAAATTTGATCAGTTAGTCGCGATAGCAAGTGTTGAGCTGTCTGAAACTTTCGTGCTACGGTTTGAAGCCATTGACAAAAGTGGTGAAATACTTTTCAAAACTATTAATGAAAAGGTTAGGAAACTGGTTAACGAAGAAATATTACTGGAAATGAAATGTGCTAAAATGCATGACGGTCTCGTAGATCAACTGAGTGAAATTTTCCCAAGGTCTTCTGAAACTGAACCTTTCTTTCATAAATGAGTTGCTTGGTACTTTGTGCAATGATTTCTCCTTAGCACGATTGCCTCCACCCAAGCCAGCCGTCTTCACGAGTGATGTTTAATAATATCACAGTTGGAAGAGGTCTTTCAAAACGCTTATTTTTGACCGTAATGTTCCCGTAAATGATCAAAGATCCCAGAGAAAATCGAACGTTTTTGTTTAAACTCCCTAACTGGTTAGTGCAGAGATGGAGGCTCAAGGTTGCTGGATTACAGTCTGAAACGAATAGGTTTCCTCCTTTCCAGGTGTTTGTGCGATTTGTGGTCAAAGAGGTTGACATAGGAGTTGAGCCTCACACGCATTTAGACAGCCATTGTTCAAAGTCAGATGCTTGCTGCCGCAATCCTTCCAACTTTTCAGTAGAAAAAGTTGCTTCTCATGCGCTCGGTGAAAAAGATGCTTCATCACAGTCAAAGGGTACTTTTTGTGTTTGTTGCGCAATCTCTGATCAAATGTGTCGATTTAATTTACTATAGGGGTTTGCAGTAGGGATTTGATTCCAAGAAAGGCTGTGCCTGTCCAGTCTGGTCCATTTGCACAACACATAGACCTTAGATGGGAAAAGTTAGAATGACTGATTACAGTTCTACTTTCAGTCATCGTTTTAGTCATAGCATTGTGGCCTATGAGGTAGGTGATTCAAAGGTTAATCAAGTGGCATTTTGTACGAATTGGTTGTGCCTAAAGATGTCTTGCATATGTTTGAGTCTGATTTCACAGACTTTTCACAAGGTGTCGGTCTATCTTGTGAAGATGAATAGTTCTTGGATTTGATCAAACGAATATATCAATGGAAGAAAAAACCATTACGTCTTGCCTCTTAATTTTAAAAGGGAATGTCCGCCTTTGCAAAACAGTCGTGTTGTAGCTGAAAAAGAGGCTGAGTCAGCTAAAGCAGAGGCTGGAGCGCGATGCAGCCTAAAAGAGTAAATATGTAGCTTTCATTACCGAAGTGATTAAAAGCGGTTATGCAAGCAGTGTTGCTGACTCAGATGTTTACAAAGCCATCTGGTTTTTACCTCATCACGGTGTCGTCAATGCAAGAGAAAAGTTGAGTCTTTTCCTTGATTGCATCGCCAAAGTCATGGGCACATTGCTAAATTATTGTTGCAGGATTTGACTAATTCCCTCCTTGGTGTGTTGCTAAGATTCCGTCAAGATGCTGTTGCTTTCAATTGTGATATCACCAAAATGCATTACCAGTTTCGTGTGCCAAAAGTAACAGACTCGTAATAGTATCTTCGAAACTTCTACCAATGTCAGAAAAAGTTTGCTATCATTGGTTGCTCGATGAACCTTTGGAATTTTTAACGCCTTTAACTTTGTTTGAAAAACAAAATCTCCAAGAACTTTGTATTTTTGGTGTCAATTGGGATGATCCGATCCCGTTAGCGATTCAGCCTACCTGTACTCAGTGGTTAAATAGTTTTCCAGAGTTAGGAAAGGTTTCAATTTCTCGATGTCTTGTGCTAAAAATGTCGATCAAGTCGAAATGCAGGTCCGTCAGATTTGCGACGCGTCATCCTCATTCTACGGCTGTTGCAGTTACTTGAGTGCAGTAGGTAAAGAGAGAGAGGTTCATGTCTGCTTCGTTATTGCGATGTCAAGAGTCGCACTAGTCAAAGCGCTCAGTATCCCTCGCTTGGAGTTGTCATCTGCAGTCTTAGCAGTTAAGGTCGCAAATGGCTCGAAGTCCGAGCTTGAGTTTAAAGCACAGCATTTTTTTTGCTTGGCTATAAAGCAAACATGGTAAGAATATTTCACGTTTCTGTAGCCAACAGGGTTGGTTTTATCTATTCTAATACTAGTGTTGATCAGTGGCATCATGTGCCTGGAGACTTAAATGTGGCTGATTTCGAGTTTCGCGAATGCTTACCTAGTGATCTGGTGAACTTCTTACGTCTAGATGGTCCTGTGGTCCCAAGTATTAGCTTCAATCGGAGTTGCCGTTGATTCGTACAGATAGTTCGGAGGTTTCTGCTAGTGATACTGACTCTAAGGTGAAAAGGATCAAGGTTCTCGGTACAAGGGCATCGAAGGTGTTTGACTGAGATAGATTCTCACACATTTCTAATTGGAGCCTCTCAAGGCAGTTGTCGTTTTGATTCGTTACTTTTTCAATGCTCTCAAGGCAAAGAAGTTTAGTACTGTTTCCAAAAGGAAGTCCATCTATGTGTATGACTCTGTTTGTATGGACGATCTGCTATCTCCTGAGCAAGTGCTGCCCAACGTTACACAGCGTTCGTTCCTTTCAGAGGAGATCGAAGTCTATGTCCGTCAAACTAGCGAGTCCGTTAAATAATTTAGACTGCTTTGTTATCGACAGTGTGATCAGAGTTGGTGGTCTCCTCGTAATGTCTCAGTTTCGAGAGTCTGTCTTGCATCCTGTATTTGTTGCTACAAAAGCTTCGCACTTGGCACATTTACTTATGGATCATTCTCATAGGAAGGTTTTGCACCAAGGAAAGGTGTTAACGGTGAACATTTTTTCATTGCGTCACTTGCAGGAGACTTAGAGCTGCTCCAGTTTATAAATAATGGCAAACTTACCCATTGACAGGATTCAACCTGAGCCCCCCTTTACTCATTGTGGTGTTGACCTTTTCGGTGCCTTTAGCATTCGTAAGGGTCGCAAAGAGTTGAAACGTTGGGGTTCTATTTTCACCTGTTTGGTATCCCTCGCAGTTCATTTGGAGGTCGTTGGTTCGCTTTCTACTTCGCTTTCATAAACGCATTGAAGAAGTTTATTGCAATTCGAGGTCCGATTACTTGTCTTCATTGTCACCAAGGTACAAATTTTGCCTGGGCCGACCGACAGCTCCTGTGACTTATGAGCAGGCGAGTGATCCATCTGTCAAAGCCTTTTTTGGAAAACAATTGCATGCTTGAATTCAAGACAGATCCACCCACTGCGTCTCACATGTCGGGCGTTTGGGAACGTCTCATTCGATCGGTTCGTAGCATCCTGAACAGGTTTATGCTTCAACACGGTGGGAAGTTGGATGATGATTCTTTACACACCCTTATGACAGGTTTCAGCAGTGCTTAATAGTCGTCCCATTTCAGATCCAAATTACTTAGAAGTTCTCACTCCAAATCAGTTGTTGATAGCTTTGTTGAAGAATATCAGATGATGTTTACTCTATTACACGGTGGAGACGTGAGTGCACCATCTAATCAATCAGTTATGGTCAAGATAAAAATCTGAATATATCCAGAGTTTGCAAACTAGGTCGAAATGGACCCGTCCCTAGCTTAATTTTGAAGTTGACGAGATTGTTGTGTTGAAAGATGATTCGGTTTCGCGAAACGCGTGGGCATTAGTGCGTGTGAACGGTGTCAATTTTTCGGCCGATAGCAAAGTTCGCATTATAAATATTGTCGTGGGCAATCGTGCACTTGATCAAAGGGGACATAGACACAAGGGGCTAGTTTGTCTCGAGCGACCAGTCAACAAATGGGTATTACTTGTAGAAATATACATTAAAGATTAAGGTTGATTTCCCGCCAAGTAGCCTTTGGTTGTGAAGAGCAATTATTGAAAACATAAACGCTTGTAATGTATGTGTATTTGAATGTGGTACAATATCAATTAAAAAGGTGTTCATCAGCTCTGTTAAAGGAAATTACTCTGTAGCGAACCATGTTAAACGATTATGAACTGTGTTGCATTTTGTTGTGTGTAACCTTTAATTTTGCTTCCTAGGTAACCTGTGTAAACATTTTTCTTATGTCTTGTGCCCGATTGGTTAGGCTCTGAAACCTGGGCCCTGATTATGTAACGAGTGCTCTGACTCGTTGGTCTTTGTATGAGTCGTAAATCTGTCTGGGTTTGCTATGGAGTTAGTAGTTAGTAGTTGAACAGTTCACATGGCAAATGCCTTTCTCTCTGAACAACAGTCGGTAAAACTGGGTAAGTTATGTTAAATATATTGCTGGTTTTGTCAGTGATTTAGTGTAATTGTCGGTTAGCACTTTTGCTTTTTTTTAAGTATTGAACATGGCAAATGGGATGTAAACAAGTGATGTAAACACACCGGATAAATGTTTCAATGAAATGTATATTTTGCAGTCTATTCTTGAATTTTTTTCTGTAAACTTTCAGGTTAACATCACGTTGTGATGAGTGAATAAAGCAAAAGCCATGGGAAATCAATGACTTGTGTTTCGTCCCTCGCCACAACGCGTGTAGCGAAATAAAGAAAGACATATGACGTCAGTGCGTTTAAATTGTTCTAGCTTAAAATGTAAGATTCCTCAGCTGCTGAACAGCGGAGTTCAAACTTGGCGGAATTGTTGCTTGGCTGATTCGAAAGATTTGATCAAATTTATACAAGAATATGGCTTGGGTCAGTTGGGCGGCTGTAAAGTTAAGAAAAGACTATGACAAAATTACGTTAAAATCTTGTATGTAAAATTTGTCAGCCGTTGAACATAGGAGCAAATGAAACTTGCTGGGAATGTTTCGTCGTAGTGCCGAAAGATTCTGGCAATTTATTACCAGTAGTAGAGCAAACGGAAATGACAGATACCACTGTTACGCAAAAAGTTAAGCAAACTATCTCGACAACGGACAACAATGCAAAAAGAGAGGCAACACAACTATTCATCTGTGGCTATTCCTAACATTTCCTGTAACTGACCTTCGCCAGCTACAGCTATTAGTAACATGCCGCTCAGTCAGTGGTAAATGTCAGATGAGGTGCATTATGCGAGTTTTAATCTGGGCAGTATGTCTTATTCTGTCTATTTCAAATCATAAAAAAATAAAATTGAAATCTGTTACATGTTATTATAAAATTTAATCTCCAAGTTAAAAATTATGAAAGTGAAACAACACAGGCAATCAAATAGAGTATTAAATAAACCTCAAATTACTTGAAAGAGATTTCATGTTCATGTTTGAAAAATATGTGTCATGGTAACATCTCAAAATACATGATAGCTTGTCGGAAAGACAGAAAAAGATCAAAATCTATGAAAGAGGACTGGGGATAGATAAACTGTGCAGTTGTGATATATATATATATATATATATATATATATATATATATATATATATATATATATATATATATATATATATATATATATATATATATATATATATGATGCGACCTCTGTTGTTTTAACTCTTAATTCTTCAGGTGCACATTTCCGCTGGACCCAAAAATACGAGTGACTCTTACCGTGTATCACACTACTGTTGTTTTCATTAGATCCCAGAGGCAGCTTATGAATACATAAAATTTTTCATTTTCCAAATTTCAGCATATAGGACAGTTTTAACTAGTGTTTGCAACATCTCTGAATGAATCGCTTTTACACCGATAAACCTTGGTCACTTTGATTACTTTGGTTTCCTGTTTATTTCTTGTTCATGAAACTATTTTCATGAAGTATTATTTAGCAATATATCCAAATATAAACTAAATGAATATTTAGTACTGTAAATCATATTTCAATGGTCTATATCATTTATACTGTTTAACAATCTAATTACTCTATAATATTTGTTTGTCAGTCATGTCTATTAAATGTTTACGTTGAAATAAATGCTGAATACTGTTTCCATGTTAATTTATAAATTCATTTCCATATCCTTGCTGTTAATTTTCCTGTTTAACTAAATTAATTTGAATGAATAAAATCTGTTCTTTCCCACTGATTATTGACTGTGTCGCAAATAGATATTCTGTTTAATATATATTTTAGTGTGTTAGAATCAATTGTAATAATTTTGTTCGTTCAATAAGCTTCAATATACATGTGCCTGTTCCAGTGTGACTTATAGTATGTTTTGCTATTTCCGTGTGTGATAGACATAACAGGCACTAATATAGCTTGTTTCGGCTTTCTATGCTTTTTCCAAGTACGTAAATAATGACACAGCTTTTATGACAAGAAGACACACTTGTCGTCCATATCTGGGTAGTTTCTCTTTCTTATCGCTTCAGCAGAGGGGCATATGTCGTCTGTATATGCGTATGCAGGTATGTACGTATGTAAACCTTTATTTATTTGTTTCTTCTCCTACATTTTATAAGATTTCCCTCCAATTTTGTACGAATATTTCTTAGGTACGCATCTCTTAAAATTTCTTTTCTTTTTTTTTTTTGGCGATCAGCCAGAAATTGGCTACACGGAGGGCATTTAATTTTTTTGGCTGTAAATTTGTAAAATGCTACTTCTCCTTCAGTTTTAATCGGATTTATTTCAAATTTTGTACGGATTTTTTCAGGTAGACTTTTAATGAAAAATTACTTGTTTTAGCGACCCACCAAAAATTGACAAAATGGGATGCATTTAACATTTTTTATTCTTCTTTGATATTTTTTATCAGATTTTCTTCAAATTTTATTTTGTTTAGGCAGGCCTCTCATGAAAAGTTACCTTTTATCGGTTATTCTTTGAAAAAATCGTCTAATAGGGGACATTTTTAAATTTATTAATAGCCGATTTTTAAAATGTTCTTTCTCCCACAAAGTGGATCTACTTCTGTGTGATTGTTCCCAAAATCATTTTCCTTATTATCCCCATATGTTATCCCCCGCATGAACGAGGGATATAGTTTTGAGCACGTATGTCTCTTTGTCTGCCTGTCTGTCGGGCTCAAAACACATAGTTTCGTTTGCACAAATCTCAAAAACTGTTTAGGGTACGGTTCTGAATATATATATACATATATATATATATATATATATATATATATATATATATATATATATATATATATATATATATATATATATATATATTTGTGTGTGTGTGTGTGTGTGTGTGTGTGTGTGTGTGTGTGTGTGTGTGCAATTTTTATAGCTTTTAGCGAAGCTTTCTCGAACAGTGAGAATGAAATAAGAATGTAATACAATAGCGGTAGGGTGGGGAAACTGTATTCACCCCCTCTCCCTGGTCCATTGTATCCAGAACCCCAACCCCACTCCCTACTGAATACAATATCTGGACAAAACATCGTTTCGCAAAGTGAAGGGTAAATCGGATTGCCTGAGAATAGGATTACACCGGAAGCCCGGGATAAATCTACCCCGGACACAAGATCAATATCTACAGCCCTCTCCAAACCACTCCCATCATAAAGAAACCTGGAATTAAGACCGGGCCGAAATCAGGGCGAGTGTTCTTCAGTTCCACAGGTAGTCCTCTTTTCGGAGCTCCAGTGTATTTCTTGCTTGTTACTGTCATGGATTCAATAAGCGTCCACAATGAGCTCTTATAGTAGCACCTTTTCGTGTTTCATACCAGGCCATCACGAATACATTTCTTTACTTTTGATCCTCTTAAAAATAAAGAAAAAATTATAAAATATTAAGAAAAATATGAAACATTGAGAAATGACATTATGAAATTAAAAGCTATAACGCTTGAGAGCTAGTTTTGAGAGCTAAAGTACGTTTAAAACAAACATCTGCGCTGATATCAGCATACAAACAGCGCCTTCCCGTCTCCTCCCCCTCTCCCCCCGACCCTTTGTACGTCCAATGCATGGGGATGGAGGGGAACTTGGTAACACATGTGTTAGTATGAGTCGTCAGAAATAAAGCTGAACATAAAAGACTGCGTTCAATGCCGATGTCGTTGCGAAAGAGGGTAATTTTCAGTGAGAACTCGACCTTCCCATAAAAGGGGACTATTTCGAAGCCGCATTCCGCGTTTGGCAAAAAATGCTATCAATTTCCGTATTTTTGCAGTAATTTTCAAAAGTCATGTACACGATGGTAGCCAATCTGAAGACGAGTGCCCCCTTCCTCGCTCCTCTCCGGCTCCTACAGATCTTAAGATATACTTTCATTGCGCCTTTTGGGTCCTTTTTCAAGACAAGTATTTCCCTGCCGTATGTAATTGTAAAATATATTCTCAATACACGTATATCTTTTTGTGGTTGGATTGTAGGGGTGAAGGAGCTTGGGTCTGAGGAGAGGTAGGGTGAGGGGAATATTAGTGCAGATATTTATTCTTAGTACTAAAAATGACTTGAATATCTTTAGTTGGACATAACAACAGCGCTTCTTTTCAGAGACATCCAGTGATATTCCTTACAGCACTGGAGCAGTACTGGTACCTTCAGTACTGGTGCCCTTACTACTGGTAGCTTTACTACTGGTAATCCACAGAACTTCCGGTTCATCTACCATTTTATGTTAAGGAAATTTACAATAACTGAGGATGTGCAAGTAATTGCACACTTGTCACGACAACAAAGAGCCTGCGTAACGTCATCTTTACGTCATTTGTTCTCTCAGTGCGCATAGTTGCATTTCTTTCACTCGGCGTGCTCTTTAGATCAAGCCGAGATCAAAAAACCTTGTTTCTCATCCCCCGGCGGGATCACTTATCTAAAATTAGATAGACAAATAAATAAATATCTTGAGCAGCTGGATCTAAACACATCGAGAAAAACAATCAGTAAAAGCGATTTATCGGGGAGCTGGAAAACGTAATACAAATAGCCTTTTAAAAAAATACCCAAATATCTGGATTTAAATATAGGTCTAGAAGCAAGAAAGCAATGTTGTTTGATGCCGCGGAGGTGGATGGGCACACACGTACCAACAGTGCAGAATGCTGCCTTTTGCATGATAACCTTCCTTCTTAATCAAAGGCGGATTGCAGTTCCTAAATAATCTCGTTTTTTGTGGGAAACGCGGAGTACTTAATGAAATTTATCCCTCTTTAAACGAAATTGGCACTCCGCGCACACAGAGCTGGCCTTGAAATTACCCTCTCCCCCACTTCTCCTTGTTTTTTTTTTTGGACAGCCATGGTAACTATATCATAACTATGGACTTGGATATAACCACACTTTATCTTTTATATAACCCAAATTTCAGATGAATATATCCATATTTTAAGATTGATATAACTACAATTTAATTTTGAAATAACGACAATTTAAGAGTGACTATTAGGAATGGAAGGATTAGTCAGTTTTGTTTTTGTTTTTGCCCCATCACAGCAACAACAAAATGGCATTCACGCAAATACAAAATAAGGCGATGATGTCAAGCATAA
The DNA here is from genome assembly GCA_949752745.1 of Protula sp. h YS-2021. Taxonomy (NCBI): domain Eukaryota; kingdom Metazoa; phylum Annelida; class Polychaeta; order Sabellida; family Serpulidae; genus Protula; species Protula sp. h YS-2021. The sequence continues at coordinate 112,114,426 of OX457024.1, forward strand.
AGTACTTCCACAGCGGCATATCCATATAAAACGGTCTCAAGTGGCCAGCGCCAAACGTTAAAAACTGTTCAATCCAAAAGGCCGCTGTATCTTGTGAGGAAGGCAACGACTGCTAGATATCTGAGCATTTTTTAATGTTGTTTTTATAAATCGGATCATTTATAAGTTCTAGGATGTTGTGCCGTAAATCGCCAACAGAGAAGTGTTTGGGATCTATTTTTAGAACATAGCCACGCATGACTGCGCGATCAGCGTTATACATTTGGTCACTCATGAGTGGTAATATGGGCACTGGAATTCCGTGGTAAACGCTCTCCAGCTGTCCACTGTTACCCACATGCATTATAAATAGTTTCGTCTGCACATGTGCAAGTAAATCGTTTTGCGGAATCCACTGTCGTATCAACACGCTTTTAGTACGTCACACGGTATGTCACATACGTGACGCATAATGATGTTTTGCTTTAACTTTTTAAACACCATCATCATTTTTTCAAAAACATTTTTCGGCATGCCTTGAGTTGCAGATCCAAAACTTATTACAATAATCCCTTCGTTTGAAGAATTTATAAACGTATCCAGCTCGTCTGCTATAAGTTTACCTCTCCGGGCTCCTAAACCTCCAATAAACCGATAATGCGGGCGAAAACGCGATGCACATCCAAACATAGCACATCTATATTTTATAAAAACATGGCCGAATTTTTTTAAATCCAATGTTAGGTTTTTCTGGTACTAATTCTGTTAATAAATCATCATGAATTTCGAAACCATAAGATGGCGTTATGAAAAGATGCGAAAAGCATCGTAACGAAAGGTTTGATAGTCTGTCCAAAAATGTTGAATTTTCGTTCTGAAATAGCAAAGGAAATTCTCCTTCAGTGGAAGGCAAACTTGGTACTCTGGCAATCCATGGGTCTGGTCGAACATTCAACGTAATGTACTGCAACTCCAGATAATATGGTATTAAATAAATAGCTCATACTTGTTTTGTTTTAGTGTTTTTAGCAAAAGTTTGTCTCTGTCTTGTTTAAGTGTTTTTAGCTAAAGTTTGTCTCTGAAAATATCCCTTACTTGAGATATTGATACTAAGGACATATCTTTCATACCCTGAATGAGGCTTGCTGTGTTAAACGCTATATCGTCCACCTGATTCAAATCCACGAATTTTGTGTAGTTCGGGACAATGGTAGTAAGGCCTTCTTGCTTGGGCAGGTATTCGGAGTGGTTTGTTACGAGTACCTCCACTTGGTGTCCGCGATTTATTAATTCCTTCCCTATGATTGAGAAGAAGTTGACGTGCTCATGGTGATCGACCGGCAACATTAACACACGTGATCCCGATGCCGTAACAAAACTCATGTATAGGTATAACATATACTTTTCCATCCTTTCCGCTAAATCCTGCAAAATAAAACAAATACTTAACCTATTTTGTATGACAAATACAGTTTTATGTTATTTTATTTCACAATTATATGATTACTTATGTTGTTTAAATTCGACAGATGCAAAAAGTTAATGTTTGATAAAAATAAAAAACAATGAAGTGATTCAAACATTGAATTTCTTTCATTATTGTCAGTTCAAAGAATACGGTAGTGTTTTTGAAGCGTATGTGACGTTCTCCAGCAAACATTTAGAATGACGTCGGACTGACGTGTCGGTTTTGGTTGTATATAAAATGGAACCGACGTCTGGTTTTCAACGTCGGGTTTCAACGTCAATCCGACGCGGTTTTTAGTTGCATATGAAAAGAAACCGACGTCGGTTTTTCACGGCAGATTGACGTTGAGATTCTGAGTTCAATTTTTGGTTCAAACCCGTAAAACAAATTTGTTTAAAATAACGTTTAAAAAACGTTTTTCCAGAATTTTTTAAAGTTGCAAAAAAAAAGTTTTCTGAAGGTTGCCTATGAAATGCCTAAAATTGTTTTTACAACGGTCTAAAAACGTTTTATAAAGCCCTTTTAGAACGTTTCATACACACCCTTAAGAAAACTTTTTTCGTGAAACATGCGTAAAACAAAAGATTTAACAAATATCCTTCAGCATTCAAATAGTATTCAATCTGGGAGGCTGCATCTTACACCATCATCACATCATATTTTATTTTATATGAAATGGAACCAAATGAAACTGACGTCGGTTTGTCACGGCAGATTGACGTCGGGATTTCGAGGTCAATTTTTGGTTGACATTCAATGGATATGGAACCCACGTCAACAGTGTCAACCACTAAAACTTAAGACTCTTGTTTTCTCTTGACCACCTGGTTAAACATCACAGAATAGTCTTTTTCGCAATCTCTTTACTACCAAAACACACCCCTATCTTTCACTGTATTTAGCAAATCTGACTCTGTCAATAGAAAAACTTTTTGAAAATATGAGATATTGCTAAATATACCCAAAAAACACCTGTTTACCTTGAAAATGCATGGTTTCTTTCAACATCTTTAGAATGTTTGCGAATCGTTAAGAATGCCGAAGCTGCTTTTAAACTTGGCTTTGAATTTTCCAATAAAATAATAAACCCATAATAAACAACATGGTACAGATTCGCTAATTTAAGTTATGTGGTTACAACAAACACAACAAAACAATTGTGATATAGTTATCCCAGCAAACATCTGACGTCTTCTGGGAGTTGTAAAATGGTTCTTATTTGGTCATGACGTCAATACAACGAAATTAAAACTTTTGAACGTCGTAAAAATGTCCGGTTTGGTAGCGATGTATATGGCGGGAAACCGACGGGTTGTAAAGTGGCTGTTATTTAGTTATGACCTCAATACAACCAAATTCGAACTTTTGAAATGTCAATTATCCTGTACTTTTGCGATAAAAAAGACGGGATGGTGGACCATTTAATTATTAGTTTTGTTAACTATGCCACAGTCAGATTTGTTGAACACAATGAGTAGGGGGAAATGGGGATTCTGCGTCGATCAATCATCGTGACGTCATCAATCACATGACATCAAGCCCCGCCCACTATTACCATCTGTATATCATCAGACAATAGATGAGAAATGGGTGTTCTGGATCAGTCAATCATCTTGACGTCATCATGAAGTCATCAATCAAACCCCGCCCACTAACCCTAATACCGTTTGTCTATCATCATGACGTAATCAATCAATCATCGTGAGCAGTGTGTAAATGAGAGTTCTACCACAGCCGCCATCTTGGACTTTGGAATGGCTTTGTACCAAGCAGTGTCAACCAAAGTCACTTGATCAATATCGACAAATAGGGATGGAGAAGTAGAGGAAAATGACAGTTCTACAGCAGCCAATCATCGTGACGTCATCAATCAAAGCCCGCTTCCTCGCGACAGCGACCCCCTCGCGGTAGCAAGCTTTTGCAAAGGTTTGTGTGATGGACGCATCATTCAAAGATGTGTTCAAATGGTCAGCTCATTCAAAGACGTGTTCTAATGAGCAGAAGATACATTTGTTAGGTTATGTGGGAAATTTGACAAAATTTACTTTTAGGCATATTACAATCGAATGTGACATGTCCCTACAAAACTGAGAACTTGGAAACCAAATTGACACGAAACCTGTGTGTATAAAAGGACGTCTGAGAACACATTTTAGCATATCAGTGGAAGCATCAACAATGGCAGCCACTTCAGCAGAATCCTCATTCCCCCAACTACAATGAAAGACAGGGGGTGCGTTTGTTAGTTGTTAAGAGATTTCGAGAGAAGCTGTTGGGTGATGTTGAACAAGGTGGTCTCGAGGAATAAAACAGCCGATTGTAGTCTGAATTGGAGTCAAAAATCAACGTCGGATTGACGTCGGAATCCAACGCCATACTGATGTTGAAAATCTGACGTCGGTTCCATTTCATATACAACCAAATCCGACACGTCAGTCAGACATCAAAAACGACTCATTTGTATACCGAAACGTTTACTTGCTACATTTGTCACCCTATCACAGCGTAGCAATCGAAACTGAAGTGCATTTGACAGCGGCACTGCTTTTCTCTTCAGTCGTCACCAAAGCGCCAAAGACGGGGACAGAGAACTAACTGAGAGATAACGGTATTCCTTGCCCCTTGCACCCTTTGTTATATAACCTTTGCAATAGAAACATTGATCATTAAAAATGTCGGTAAAGGATGTCGGAATGATGTCGATTTCAGGTCATATACGTCGCAACCAAATCCGACACATTTAGTTGAGTAAAATAAAAACATCACAGAAGGGTGCAAAAAATATCTGATTTATAAGAGCCAACCCCTCCCAGCAAATATTTGGACGTCAGAATGTCGGGTTGACTTTTGACGACGGGCCGGTTTTGGTTGTATAGGAAGAAATGGAACCGACGTCGATTTTTGGACTCCAATGGTTTTTTTTTATTCCTCTTAACCACCTTGTTCAACATCACCCATCAGCTTCTCTCGAAATCTCTTAACTAACAAACGCACCCCGTGTCTTCCACTGTGTTTAACAAATCTAACTGTGACATAGTTAACAAAACTAGCTGTTACATGGTCCAGAGTCCCGTCTTTGTTATTGCAAATGGAGTCGAAAGTGACGTGTTCAGTCAATAAAAAGTTTCGGAAAGTGTGAGATATGGCCAAATATACCTATAAACTAAATATTCGTTTTACCTTAAAATGTGTAGTTTCGTTCGACATCCGACATCTTTCAAATGTCTGCAAATCGTTAAGAGCTCCGAAGCTGTTTTTAAACTTCGCTTTGAATTTTCCAATAGAATAATAAATTAAAATATAAAAAACAACCAGCTTGCAAGCACGATGCGTTGTTTTCAACGCTTTAACAGCACAGAGTATTTTCTAGGAACGTTCCATAAGTACTCAAGGCTATGACGACAGGCAATGACGTATGTGCATCAGCGAAGTTCAGATTTGATTGGATTAACGTTATGACCAGAACACAACCGCAAAAAGACGCTGGATATTTGCTGGGCTCTTACCCCCTATAAAATATGTACAAAAATATGCAATAAATTAAAAAAACACTCGCGAAATGAAACCCGAAAATAAAAAAAAAAAAAAAACAGAAGAAAAGAAACAACAAAAGTTCGACGTTTGAAACAAATTTTTAACCTCTTAAAATAAACAATAACAAATAAAGGGTAAAAAGGGAAATGGCTGACAAACCATACATTCTTAGCTTGCAGTTATTGTGTGAAATAAGCTTAATACAATATCTACATCTTAAATCCACTATTTTACGTCATTGTTAAGTATTTTGGCTTCTTATATTTGCATAAAAATGAAGCCGCACATTTTGCAAGTTGTATTACCCTAGCTATTGCCGTTCCGCAACAATATCTCCTGGATTACTCTCCATGCAATTGCTCTTTATACTGCAGATAGCTCAGGAATTGCTTAACGTTTAATGTTCGACAGCGCTTAACTAAGCAAAACCGATCTTGCTCTATTGTTTTCATACTGTGGATCTACTTGGGAATAGCTGATGCACTGTGTTACTTCATAACGATAACGACAATCCGCTAGGCGTTCATGCTTTGGCTTTGCATAGGATTAGCCGATCCAGGTGAAATTAGTCAATCCTGAGTGTACCTTTTCATACTGCGAATTTGCTCAGGATTAGCTAACTTATTCCGAAGCAAATCCGCAGCATGAAAATAGCATATGTCATGTCACATTTAGCACAGTATACTGATTTGCACTAACGGCGGTTGATCTTTTTCCTATATGCGTGATGCATAAATCACTCGTTATATTTATATTTACTAATATAACGAATATTTTTTGAGATCAAAAATACATTTACAGAGATCAAAAATATAATTACAGATAGCAAAAATTAATTCTTGACATAAAAAGATGAATTTTTAGATAAAAATTATTTCTTTATATCAGTAACTGCCTAATAAATGTGAAAATGGCATTCCATAAATTTCATATTCTGGACTGCCAAAATAGCAAATATCGATAAAATGATATCATAAATTGGTCACAGCCAAAACAGGAGGTCACGAAAAATCCTCGGAAAAAGCGCTTGAATAGGGAAATACTACTACCACTACTGCAACTTCTACTGCTACTACCACTACTACTATTACTACTACTACTACTTCTACTACGACGACTAATAATAATAATATAAGTAATGATAATAATAATAATATGGAAAAAGAGAAACATACGGAATTTCAGAAAAATAACTTTCTTGCATGAGGTTGTAAGTGATCCTTCCGATTGTTTTGTTCTTTTCTCTTAATGCTACTCGTGAGTTTGGACCATTGATTTTATATGTTTACATCAGTTTTAAAGTTTAAACCCCATGAAATGAACGGGGTGAGTGGGGGAAGGGAGACAAATGTGTTATCATGCGTGTGCAGGGTTTAAAAACAACCCTTTTAGTTGGAGACCAAGTTTGAAAAATAACCTTCGTAAATGTCACCGCCCAGCTGCTCAGTTACAAAATATGCAGACGTGTAACAGTGAGCAGTATCTGTATAATTTTTGGGTGTTCTTTTTGTGCAAACCGGAAAAAAATCCGATCTTTTTATTGGAATTGGCACTCCATGTTGACCACGCTTAGACCAAATATTAAACCTTTTACTTGGCGTTCTTTCTTTCTTCCTTTTTCACACACATGGTAAAACTTATGGCATTAACCACTGCTTCCTCCCGCCTCCTTCAAATCCTTCGTTTCACAGGATAAAAGGATTGATTCCTCGTTTTACAAAAGGACTTACTCTCGGCCAAAAAATGTCTTCACAGTCCGAATAAAAGCATTGCTCCTGAAATCTGATTAAAAGAATTGTTCTTTAACATCTAAATGAAAAAAAGTGTTTTTGAAATGCAAATTAAAGAAATGTCCTTGAAATCCAAATAAGAGAATTATATACTACATGAAGATGTTAAGTGTGATCTCTGCTATGGATATAGCTATAAACCATACTTTAACAGATTCACCAAGTGAACACTGTGGGAGTTTTTTTTCAAAATGTGAAAATGAAACGTTGTACTCTTTTCAGGTCAGGCAGTTAACAATTTTAACATTAAATTTCATGGTAGTTGGTTGCTTTGGCGGCATGTAACTTAGCAGGTTCCATTGTGTCTAGAAAACAGTAATGTCGTAGTCTGAATCCATCGTAAACTAAGATCATGTATATTCTAAAATCATAAAATAAACAAACCCTTTTAGAACCTATACTGATACTGTATAATTTTACTAGGTCAACGAGTTCGCTCTGAAATTTCATAGTAAATCCACAAAAGGAAATCTATTTTTGTTTATTTTTAATTGTTTTAAACATTAAATCCCAGAATTGTGCAGTGCAATCACAATTGAAAACGAAGGCAGGATATTTAGATGTTATGTAACAGTTTAATTTTTATTTAACATAATTGTTCCATCTTGATCGTTAGGTTTGCCCAGTTGCTGCATTTCTTTTTAATCCAAATATACATCTTTTGCGCTATCCACACATTTAATTAACAAGTTGCATGTTTATAGAAGATAAGAGGTACTCAATAGAGAATTGACCACGGCACAATGTCCGTGGCCATTGTGCCCAGCCGTAAAAGACGAAAGTAGAAACCGACCAATTTTGACAAAGTTTAGATTTGGTAGAAGGTCTCATGGGCAACACTGCTATCAAAAGTATTGAGCATTTTTGTGTTTCTCCCTGTCCGTTCATCAACCACATTAACACTTATTAAGCATTATTACGAACCTTGAAAAAAGCAAAGCACACAAAAAACTAAATTGATTCCTGACTGGGGCTTGAACTCTCAAGCTCGTGGCTTTGCTTGAGAATCCGCTAGTGCTTTCGAGATGAGTGATCAGGAACCCAGCAAAAACATCATGTCAATTCTATTGCAATATTTGTGCACTTTGAACGTTATTGGCCAGAAAGAAAAATATTTTGCTTCTCATCCTCATTTAAGAAAAAATCAACAGCACTGCCAGGGATCTTTTGAGATAAATTTCTCTGATAACAATAATGATAATAATAATAACAATAATGATAGTAATAATTATGATAATAATGATGATAATGATGATGATGATGATGATGATGATGATGATGATGATGATGATGATGATGATGATGATGATGATGATGATGAGTTTTTAAAATTAATAATTTCACATCCAGTATGGCTTAAAAATGTCAATTTTATGTTTGAAAACCGAAAAACAACCGCACGTAGCACACCTAAAATATATGCCCTTCCTTAAATAAAGAAATGAATTTTATACTGAGAGCAACACTAAAAATATAGCGGGTAAACAAAATACACACATTAAATAAATTAATTCCTGACTGGAGCTTGAACTCATAATCTCTTGATTCACTTGTGAGTACGCAAACCACTGCTTGTAAGGGAAGCAGAACAAAGTGTTTCCCATTTTTGAGGGAGGGATTTCATATCAGTACGGATACGAGTAGGGTGTTATTTTACTTCCATGATTTTTTGCTACAAAAACATTCTTTTACAAATTAGACTTTTATGCACTCCTCTGCAATGTTTTCTGTGTTTAAGTTACTTTAATATTGCGATACCAAGTACACACTTCCAGCTGTGCGTCGCATGACGGTTTCGTTTCCGAAATAAAATGAGGTAGCGGACGTCTTGGAGATCAGTAGTCTATTAAAATATGCTTCACTTTATAGCGCTAATCAAAATAATATGACAAAATTGCACCACATCGCACTCACAATCGACGTTCATTCAGGAATTTTTAGATAAATCTATCAGGAGCCCTCTAAGCCCTTAGTTAACCAGGTCTTTGTGTATTTTTAAGCCCTATCGTATGTTTTCTTCGAATCAAAGAATACCGAGACAAAGTGCTTATTATTAATAAAACCTCATGCATAATTCTGGCCTTCCAAGGTGACCAATAGTATTTCTTTGTTTTCTGAAGGCACTCTAAATATCAACAAGTACATGATTGTTTTTTAGATGCCAGGTTAGGCTTTCAGCTATCACTAATTCAAATATTCTGCAAAGAGAGCTTGTGACATTGGTCGATAGTTTTGTGAATTTGTTGGATATTTGTTTGGTTTGGTGTATAGGGGTTATTATGACCTCTTTCCTTATTTTAGGCACCAGTCTTCAATATATTGTTTAACAAATCGAGCAGAATGTTAATGCTCTGATCATGGAGATGTTTTAACCTTTTGGTAATATATGCCATCAGTACCCGCGGTTAAGTAATGGGAATCATTTACAACCTTTTTGAGTTCTTCAATAAAAATTCTGTTGTATTCTTCTTTGTTATTGGAACTGATGTTAATGCAGTGTGTTTCTTCTATTTCTTTATGGTATCTTCACTGCTATGATTTTGAGGGGATGAATTGTATTCAAATGTTTTCACAAGTATTAGATATGTCTTTAGGATCTGGGATGGTACTTTTGTTATTTCTCAGATAGCAAAATGGACTAGAAGAAGTTTTCTCAAGAGAATCATGTCCCAAGTTTTCGTAGGGACTGATGTAGTTAGCTTCGAAACATGGTCTTAACTTGAATAACTAGAAACGTGCATGAGCGTGAAAGCATACGGTTTGGTTTAATAAAACTGGAAAATAGTGATTTTCGCAAAGATCGTCTAAACAAAATAGGTAAATTTTAAAAACAAGAAACTGTAGATAGGTCTACATTGCAGAAACTGTAGATAGGTCAATACAAGTGTCTTAACAAGTACCACGGTGAATGTAGATTGGAGATTTGATATTGAATAAGAAGAGACCATAGCGGATTAAAAGATTTTCAGCTGGCTTGCTATTACTAAAATTGCCTCCGCTCCCTCGGCTACCTCATGGTACTGTGTTATTTGACGCAACTGATGAAGTAAGTTTGTTGTTTATTTTCACTTAATGAGACCTGTTAATTAGAAAACCCGTTATCCAGTTGATTACTCGTTTCGGTACTGTTTTCGGTTCGAATTACAAAGGGGTGTGAGGCAGGGTTGTGGTCTTTCCTGTATACTTTTCGTCCCCATAGTCTAGTTTATGGCCGAAATTATACGAGATAATGACAAAATTACAAGCTAAAAGTTAGAAAAAGTTAACTTAATTTGTTGATGATTTGAGCAGTCTTGAATCAATCCTAGAATTTTTTCGAAAGCTAGAAACTTTGCAAGCCAGTCAAGTCTTAGAATCAACGAAGATAAAACCTTGTTTATACGGCTTGAACCTTGGAAAAAAGAAAAGACTTTTATGATCTAGAAGTGTGCAGAAATTGGATATCCCTTGAATATGACCTTAAAAGTGTAATGAAAAGAATGCTATCAATAAGATCACAAAAATGATAGAAAAACATCTATTTAGATCTTGTAGAGGGCTCAGTCTGTTAGGAAAAAACTAACACTAGATGTGTCACTGAATACATAAAACAAGCACAAAAGGAAACTTCATTATTTGTATGGGGTTATTCTATATCAAAAGTTAAACATATCACTATAATAAGGAACTATGATGAAGGTGGAAAACAGACATTCAATCACAGAATATGGCTCTTAAACTTGCCCGGTTACCATAATTAATGCAGCAAAAAAGTTGTCTCAAGTGTTTAATTATTATTTAAAAAAGGTTGCTGGCATAAATATATCAATGCATTGCAACTTCGATATAAAAAACTTCCTACTATTGCTTTTTTCAGGATATTTAACAAGTTTTTAAAAAAGTAGATCCAAGATTGGAAAGATAAACAAACCCGTCTTCTTTAAGAACTGGTTTCAAAACGGAATACAACATTTGATGAATACAAATAAAAGATGGCTGACATGCGACGAACTAAAGAGAAAATATAATATTAAAGTTGATTTTTTAACATTAACTAGCATTCAACAAAGAATTATACAAGAAATTTTACCTAATCAAACCTATAAATTTAGGACGTTACCTATTTTCCACCAGAAGTGGTAAGCATTTAAATGTAATAAATGTTAGTCAAAGGTTTTTATAGAGAACAAGTAAAACAAATAATTCAACCCCCGACTAGCTTAAAAACGCGGAATGACCAGGGGATAGAGCGTGTCTTCGTAAACAAAAGTCAAAATGTCAAGACTATTTTCCTTTAGTTGAACATAATAAATGACATGGTAGTCAGTAACAAAAACATGAAAAAATGGGGAATTAAATCAGACAAAACTGCAGTGACTGTAACTTAGTATAAGACAATTTCCTTCTCTTCGTAAATTGTCGTATAACTGTGACAATAACACGAAAACGTCTTGGACTTAAAAGCTCTAACGCCACTGATTTTATGCCAGGATGTTGTAACAAGGCTAAAAGGTTCATCTTGCTTATTTTAAACTATCAAATATGGGTTACCCGTTTTCGCAGTTTGGCCTTTAATCATTCGACCTTAATGCATGAAGTAAGCATATATATGCAAGTAGATAAGATTACCTTAGACGAGCATAATATATACCATAGAAAATTGGAATCTTGGTCCATCATGAACAAGCAAAAACGGACCTTGCTTTTTTATCTTGTTAATGTATATCTACATTATTCAAACCATATGTAAGTTTCGAAAAACCCTATGAAACTTCTGCGCACTTCTGGTATTAAATGTCTATTTTTTCTTGTAAATGTTTACTACATCGTGGCTGCAATTGAATTTATAAATGCTTGTTAAAACAACTGCATTATTGTGAGGTATCGTGTCATTCTTTGAGGGCTTCTTTTTATCATCTGGTCTGTATATCCCTGTCTATACATTTAACCTTCTCCCCAATTTTGTGCAATTTTAAGTTTATCAGCTGGTCTCTATGTCCTTATACATATATATGTACACCGCCACCCCCTTCCCCTGAATTGTTGAAGGAAGTAAAATGCATATCAAATTCAGTTTTGTCATTGTGTTTTTTTTTTAAATTTGGTATTTTTAAAGCTGGGACTTTGTCATTGGACAAACTTTCTTTGGTGATTTGTAAAAACAGTGACGAAAATTTTGGCCTAAAAACTGCAGTTAAATAGTAACGTACTCCAGGAAAGTAGCCTCAGTATCGTGTAATTTTAAATTACATTAGCAAACATAAATACCTAAGTGTCGGAAATATTGGCCAAAAATCAATTTTCTGTAAACGTATCTCCTAGGGTTATCATAGAAACTATCATAGAAAGATTTTGGTGGAATTTAGGGCGCATAAGTGTCGACCTGCCTGTTTTGGCGATTCGCCAAAAATTGCCTGAAATATTGGCCAAAAGCCATGTTTATTGCCGTATAATCTAAACTGACGCAAGGATATGGTCTTATTATGTTGGCATTTTGTTCAGAAGCGAGGGAATTTTTTCCTACGTGGCTGTTACTTTTTGGGAGTTTAGCCAAAAATTGGCGGATATATGGGAGATATATTTTGTATTTTGTATTTTGTATTAATATCTTGACTGACGCCAGGTACATAGCCTTACTGTCTTGGTAATTTTCGTTACAGGTTATACTTTTATGTTAGGATTCTTGACATCAGCATTCAGGCGTTTTATCAGATTGCTTGGAAATTTAAATGTTCATGGCGGGCTTCTAAAGTTCCTTAAGCTGATATTAGATCCCCATTCTTCAACATCCTTGTGACGGACGGGAAATAAAAGACCATTGCTGTTTCTTAATTTATTTCCTATCGTGCCTCGCAATGTGGACTGCAAAAAACAATAACAATTATTTGAACACATTGCCACAAAATTAATGCCAAAATACCGATAATTGACAGATAAATCGAACCAGTACTTAATGTAAATTACACATGAAATATTTCTGACATAAAAACATTTCATTTATTATAGCTAATTATAATCAAGCTCTTACCAATTGTGGCGGACTTTAAACTTCAGGCTAAACCCATCTGTTTAGTATGACTGACTTTTACAGCCTGACCAAACACGTGAAGAAATAACAGCGAATTTGAGACGATATGGTCTGTTGACCAGAACACGTGTCATAGACCAATCACAGGGGATCACCCGACTTTAACACATGTTTCAAATTTAGGGACCATATAAAGGTTAAGTGTACCATCTCAAAAAAAAACTAACACCAAGTCCGCTACATGGCTCCCCAAATTACGCAGTTATTTGACGAATGAACCTTGCACGTCAAATAACTTCACATTAATACACCTGTAACGAGTCTACAAACTCTCTACTACGCATATAACTGTCAGAACTTAAATGAGGTCTAGCGAAAACATCAAAATATATATTGGCATGCTTAAGCATTTAATACGTTTAATAACGAAATCTTCGGCGGGGAATCTACCCCATGTTCTCCACAAGTAGAACCAGCTTCGTCACTGGTCTAACAAGATACTTGACCTTACCAAAGCGTTTGCCTTTACTATCTAGATTCCTGTCACCGACTGCAAGTGTGACACTTCTCACAAAGCCATCAGATGACTTGTTAACCTCATGGACCTTCCCTAAAGACCACAAATTCCTTGGTACACAATCGTCTCGAATTAAGACTATGTCTCCAATAACCAAATTTCGCCTCTGGCGTGTCCACTTTGATCTACTTTGCAAGTAGTGGACATACTCATGTTTCCAACGAGACCAAAACTGATCAACGAGGTATTGTACCCTCCTCCAGCGCTTTACCGAATAGACATCGTCACGTTGGAATTCACTCGGAGGAGAGACAACTACTTTCGTTTTTCCTGTTAGAAGGTGATTTGGAGTGAGTGGCTTCATGAAGTTTGGATCAGTTAAGGACTCAAGCGTAAGAGGTCTGCTATTCAGAACAGCAGATACTTCTGTCATGAAGGTGTGAAGTGACTCATCATCCAAGTGAGAACCGTGTTGGTGCATAAGGGAGGCTAGAACACTTTGAACAGAACGAATGAGGCGCTCCCATGCTCCAAACATGTGGGAGGCTGCAGGTGGATTCATCTGGAATTCGAATATGCAGTTATTCTCCAACAAGAAGTGTCTGACTGAGGGCTCTTGAATGTTATTGAACTGTTCCTTCAACTCTTTGGCAGCCCCAACAAAATTGGTGCCTTGGTCACATCTGAGGAGTGAGATAGGTTCGCGAATCGCTATAAATCGTCGGAGTGCATTAATAAACGAGCTGGTGGTCAGCTAGTTGACCACTTCAATATGTGCAGCACGCGACGAAAGACATGTAAATATGCAACCCCATCGCTTCACCTCTCTTCGTCCCGACTTCACAATAAAAGGGCCAAACAGGTCCACACCACAGTGGGTAAAGGGTGCACTAGGTTGCATACGGTCTGCAGGCAAATCGGCCATCTTCTGATGGGCAGCTTCTGCCCTCAGCTTCCTGTAGGTCACGCAGTGGTAGATAAACCAAGTAACCAAACCACGGCAACCAACTATCCAAAATCCCTTAGACCGCACGGCATTTAAAGTCATGCCTTTCCCTTGATGCAATACTGAATCATGGCAGTAGCCAATGATCAGTTTCGCAATATGACTAGACTTCGGCACCACAACAGGGTGTATAGTCGACACAGGTAGGGTTGACTTCCTCAGACGTCCTCCGACTTTCAGCAAACCATCCTCTAGAAAACAGTCCAAAGCATTTAATGGACTCGACAACTTCACTGGCTCCGACTTTGAGATAGCTTCGATCTCATCTTGAAAGAACGAGCTCTGAGTTAACTTCAGTATTTTGTGCTCTGCTAATTGTAAGCTTTGAAGATTAACTGAATCGTAGACTGAGACAGCACTTCTGGTTGCCCTTCGCTTTTTCTGTCCTAGGGCGTTCTTCCACAGCAGAATCAAAGCCACTACTCTTTTTAGTCTGCGCCAGCTTGATATGTGAGAGAACCGTTCGAGCTCAAATTCCTTTGAAGTTGTGACGAATGAAAGCACATCCTTGACTTCAGGATCATCGTTACTTATCTCTCTGTTTGCACCAAAAGATGGCAAACCCGGTTGCCAAAGAAAGTCTGGTCCTGAAAACCATCTTGAGTCACACAAATCCTTAACTAGGCACCCACGCGATGCTATATCTGCAATGTTGATTGTACCAGGGATGTAATGCCATTGATCCGTGTTGGTCTGCGAACGTATAAAACCAACTCTGTTGGAGACGAACACATGAAACCGTTTGGAGGTATTGCCTATGTATCCCAGTACAACTTGGCTGTCCGTCCAAAATACATGCCTGATATCCTGATATTCAAGCTCCCTTTCGATCGTTTTTGCCATTTTAACAGCTAGCACGGTTGCCGTTAGCGCCAGCCTGGGAACAGTCACAGGCTTAATCGGAGCAACGCTTGATTTCCCCATAGCCAGAGAAACATGCGGATTTCCACTGCTGTCAACAAGACGTAGATAACTGCAGCATCCATATCCTACCACAGAGGCATCGCAAAAATGATGCAGTTGCACCTCAGCTATGTGGAAACTCTGTGGGCAAAAACAACGAGGTACTGTTACCTCTTTAAGGTCCGCAAAACTATCTAACCACTGTCCCCATTGGTACTTGACATCTTCAGGGATTGCCTCATCCCATCTTGCTCCGGCAATACACAGGTTCTGAAGAATTCGTTTCCCCATCAAAGAGTAGGGTGCAAAAAAACCCATGGGATCATAGAGTGCGGATACTACAGATAATAACCCTCTTCGAGTCAAAGGACGATGCTTAAGCTCGACTCGAAACTTAAGCGCGTCCAGCTGGATATTCCATTGAACACCCAATGTACGCTCTAGAGGCGAATCTTCAAACCGTAGGTCAACTTTAGCTTGGTTTGACCTTCTCTCCGTTGTAATAGAATTCAGGACCTCCGCAGAATTTGACACGAATTTATGCAGCGTCAAACTTGCCTCCCCGCACATGTCTGACGTTTTGCGAATTAGTTCACTGAATTGAACTCTGTGTAATTTTGTTTGAGTTCTGGTTGACGATCAAACCGACGCTTAAGACATCCGAGCCTTTCCTCCGCTACCCGACGATTGTTAGGTAAATTGGGTTCTGCACGAAACGGGAGAGGCATAACAGAGTGATTACCAGAGTCTCTAAAGATGTTTGATTTCATAAACTCAAAAAACCGTGTATCTTCTTGTGACAGTCCGACGCCTTCTGAGACGTCCTTAAAATCGGACTCAAGGACTTCTAAAATGTCACGAGGTGGCGCGACCACCGAAGCACAGGTGCGAAAGGCAATTTGATTGACCTTATCCCTGCCTACATCGTAGGCCATAACTCTGTGACTGAAACCATGACTGTTCGGAGAACCACAGTCAACCATGCCAACTATCCCCCAGCCCAAATCTGTTCGTTGGGTAAATGGTCCGTGTTTGGCTGTAATAACTTCTCTTGGGATGAGCGCTCGGCTACAATTGTATCCTATAAGCAGACCAATTTCCGCGGAAACAGATACTGGCATAAGTTTGGACTGCATTTTCTTCAAATGAGGCCACTTCTCGCACATTAACGCCGTTGGTATATGTGACCTGTTTGTGGGCATAATCGGCCTTGAATACAGGTCCGGCAGGCGAATTTTCTTCTGGGAGTTAAATCCTCTCACCACAAATTCACCGACTCGTTTTGGATTGAACGCGTTTATCCTCGGCGAACATAGTAGACAGTGAAAGCTCAACATCAAGCCCATCAACACCTAGATTCTTTCTGGTGTCCTCAAAGATAAAGGATGTGTCTGATTGGGTGTCTAAAAGGGCATAGACCAGACGTTCCTTGTTGTGCTGTGATGTATGTGAGAGATAAACTGGGTCAATCATCGAGCTCAAGCAATTGTCGCCTTTGCAGGTGGCGTTTGAGTATGATTGAGCTAATGTCCTTTCACTGGAGTCAGCAATTTCAGACTGAGACGGTAAAAACTCTTGAGCAGTAGGACACAAGTTAGAAGCTTCAGTACTCAACACTGATGTACCTTTACGAGCCTCTTGGTAGGCAACTACACAGTCGCTTCCTTTCTTTCGGCGCTTTTGTTATTGCATGTAGTTCTTGTGTCTTTGTTTAGTTTTTATCCGAAACCGCCTGCTAAATAAAATTACGGAATTTTGGCATAAAGAATAGTCCAAACAAAAGTACAATAAACGAAAGAAAACGAATAGTAAAGAGTAGTAAAAATTCAGCTTAAATAATGCTAAAACACAATCCTTCTGCTTGTGTTATATTGAAGGAATCCAGCCACATGCGTTACACTGACCGCACATCTTCAGTTACAATCAGTGAGAAAAGAAAGAACATGTAAAACAATGCCATAAGTGGGCTTGAGAAAAATTCCGTGTCAACTTCTGGTCTAGTTACTTCATCTGGTTCATCTGATTCAAGCAAAAAAGTTCGACAGCGACTTTTTCGCCACGTATAAGCATGTTTTCTTCTTCGCATTTACAGTTGCTTAAATGTGAATCCAGACATGGACCCAACAAACCTTTCGGAGATGTTTCGGCCATAAGATAAGGTAAGGTGTGTCTGCCCTGATCAGATAAGAGTATAGGTTACCTTCCGAATTGCTGTTTTAAATAGTAATTTATTGGTGAATGTCTGCGATGTTATTTCTGATTGATTAGACAAGGGTATAGGTGATGCAATAAATTTTTGATATTTTCTGTCCTGAAACAAATGAGGCATAATAGACAAAATCAGTCTGTGACGGAATAGATATTATTATTTCAAATACTTTGAAATACTAGAGTTTTATTATGTGGTAATGTGGTATTTCACCTGCACAAACGTTGCCGATTGCTGTGAATTAGGCGTATCTTACTTGTGTAATTTTTTAATTAATTTATTTGTATATTTTGTTTCAGGGAGTTGCTGTTGGCACCCACAGACGACGAACTTCTGAAGCTGGGGAGAGCGCTGTGTAGCACCAACAAACCGCTTATATCCGACAACAGGGCAGGTCCTCTACATTCTGATGATTATTCCCACCCCCATCCCTTCGAGTTCTGTTCATACAGATATTTTTGCGTCAATATTTCTGATGATTTTCGCAATGGTTTACTTCTGATAATTGTCCCTGATGGCTTTTTCTTTTGATTTCTTCCGCATATATTCCTCTTGCTCGTTCTTGCTTTGTTTAAACTAAAAACCCTTTCTTTTATTCTGCATGCCTTAGATAGTTTCAGCAAATGACGCATACAATTTTTGATATAACCAAAGGTGAAGTGCGAAATGAACATAGACGCGACTGAAATTTGGGTTAGATAAAAAATAATAATTGACTTCTATTCTGTGCGAATTGCCACCCAGATAGCAGTCCCACATGGGGACTACGCATAATATATGTGGGTATTCCCACGTACCCACGCATAAATAATGTGTATTTTGGTGGGAAATTCCCACGTAGTTACGTGGGATTTAGGAGAATTTGAGACTCTTTCCGATGTGTATTATGCACATGTGAACCCATGCATTTTATACGCATATATTTCCATGCATTTTATATGTAGGAATTCCCACGCATATTAAGCATGGAATTTTAAAGGGACGACCCACCCTGGACATAAACGATAACTCCATCGAATACACAGACATGAACCTTTATAACTATAGCTCATTTATAAAGTACTCCTTAAAGGAATTTTAAGCATAAAAATTTTAGTGAAATTGGTATTTCCATGTCTCACTTTCTGTTATACTTAGAAAAAAGGCAGCCCTCCACCAAAATATGCAGAATGTAGCAAAATTTAAATATATTATCGCTCAATGGCGGCTGTTTCCGTTCTGCGATAATAAGCCCACATTGCCAGACTGCGCATAATATACGTGTATTTTACATGGGAATGCCCATATGGGAAATCCCACGCAAAATATACGTGTAATATACAAATGACTTCTAATGAAATTTTACGTGGGAATTCAAAAGTATAATATACATATAATATGCGTTAATTACCCATGCATTTTAGAAGTGGGCAATTCTACGTATATTATACCGTGAAATGCCCACGGTGGGCATTACGCGGGAAAAACCATGCAGTTTACGCGTGCATCTACCCGTGCATTTTATACGTGGGAAAGCCTATGTATATTATATGTTGAGTTTACACGGAAATCGCACCGTGGGAATGTCCACGTATATTACACATGTTTTCTATGTAGCCCTGCCAACGTCCCACATTCCCACGTAAATCCCACCTAAAAACAACGCGCTTTATACGTGGGACGAAAAATTATGCTAACTGGGCAATGGTTTACATGACATGTAAGAGTGCGTTATGTTATAAGTGTGCTATAATGGCAATGCACTCGTTACTTGCATGTGGAAATGTCTGTCGGGGGAGGGGGGGGCAGTGTTGCCACATTATGCTTTTTAAAAAGTATTATACTTTTTTCGGAAATTCCAAAAATGACACCTTTTTCTTCGTAAATAATTTTTATGGTTTTTGGACCAGCCGACTTGTAGGGTTGGTCTTATCACGTCGGTACAGGGGGTATCTTTCGTCTGTATGTACGTGCATGTGTATGTACGCATGTAAACCTAAAATGATTCATCACTTTTACTCAGTTTCCTTTCAAATTTAGTAGAATGTTCTCCTGAGAGGTCGCTCTTGAACATTTACTTTTTTGGCGGTCAATGAAAAATTGAGCAAATGGGGGCATTTTTTAAATTTTGTGGTAGCCAATTTTCAAAATCCCACTATTTCGATTTTTTTTTTTCAATTTTGCATAATGCAGCGCTCGTGTATGATTAATTACAGAATTATATTGTAGCCGCTGGCAGTTTCTGTGCAAATCAAACTAACTAATAAGTAAATAAACAAACAGTGAAAAGGGAACATTAAAGAAAAGCATAGAAAATGAGACGTAAGTTCATGTTTTTTTTTTGTTTGTAGTTACATATACATGGTACTGTAATATAAGGATGTAGATATATACGTATTTTAAGATCAATCATGGGTGCGGCTTATACGCCGGTGCGGCCTATACACCGATTTCAAAAACAATTATTGCCATTTTCAGGAGGTGCGGCTTATACACCGGTGCGGCTTATACACCGGAAATTACGGTAATATTATTTAGTACATGCCGACGTAGTTTTAGAACGAAATACGACGACCGATTGCCCCGGACTCCCCTTTTCCGAACTGGGAGGGGGTCGGGACAATGAGCAGTGATGCATTTAAAGTTGCTTTTGGGGACCTATTGGTGGCATCTGCTGCTGCCCCCCCCCCAAAAAAAAAACAAAAAAAAAAACGAAAAATCCAAAAAAAAAGTTTAACTCTGTGAGAAAAATGTGCTAAACGCAACTTTTCCCGCGATTGTAACCCCATTCCCAACAAAATTCCTGGATCCTCGCTACACTCACCTCCCTCTCCAACGAAAATCATGGATCCTCGTTTCGCCCCCGTTCACTCCAGCGAAAGTCCTGGATCCTTGCTTCCGGACCCTCCCACTCCAACGAAAATGCTGGATCATCGTTTTACCCCCTCCCTCTTACTCCAACGAAAACCCTGGATCATCGCTTCAACCAAGTTTGAAACCACTGCATCCCTCGCAAAGGTAAACCCCACTTGTACATTAGACAGTACTTTATTTGGAGGTTGCTGGTGGGGGTTGGGGGGAGGAGCTGCGCTAAATCCCTGCCCTCATGCGCTGCCGGATGAAGATGGCTGTAAAAACACGGTTTGTCCCATGTCATCAAGTATTATTATGTTATTTTTATTTGCAGTGAGACAAGCTCAAGTTTATCCGACCAGGGACGCGAGCGGAAGGATGATGAAAGAATGACGAAATCACGTTGGCTATCCCGGCGGCCGAGAATGCAACAAGACAGGAGGCGAGAGTGAGATTTCGAACCAGCAGGTAACTTAACTATAAATTGCATCTATGCCAGGTAAGTAGAGCGTTTGCACTTGTTTTTTTTCAGCCCATATTTGGGCTTTAGCCTAGGAGGGATACTATAGGTTTGGGTACTGCTGTTACGCCGAACCTGTGTGTTTATTTTTTTTTTTTTGGGGGGGGGGGGCGGGGAGATAACATTTTGTGCTGCACATATTTTTTCAAATTTATTCCAAGATCATAATGCCCGCCATCCTGGATTTTCATTTATGCAGTTGTTATATCATCAGTTTGCGATTAAGTCAAGTAACTAGACCGAATTTCACAACACGTTGCAAAATGACACCCACTTGTAATGGTACAGAGACACATTTTTTTCAGTGTTTCGACATAATTATCAGCTTCCAAATTATTATCCTGAACGAGTACATCGAAGTAAATATAATGTAATATCTTTTAGGTACAAATAATTAAATTCAGTTTTCTAACCGTTTTCGAGATAATGATCAACTTCCGGTTTTTGACCTTGACCATAACGGAGCAGGCCAAGGTCACCGAGGTACCTCTTATATAACGTATTTTAGTCTTAAAGGATGGAAAACAAGCTCAAAATTGCTCCAACCGTTTTCGAGATAATGGGCAATTTTCCATTAACGGATTACGATATACAAAGGCCACATGACCTTGAACTTGACCCTAAATGTCGAGATTCAGTCCACAATGTTATTGCCTTCTGACACCGTACGCGTGTTGAATCAAGGATTTGAGCGATTTTTCCAGCAATTTTACCTGATGAGTAGGGGTATAAAAAATATTTTGCGGATTTCACGACAACTCATTACCCTCTATGTTTCTGCCACATGCCATCTTTCTACTACAAATCCTGTAGGAGGTGTTTTCTGAAAACCACTTTGAGGTAAAAAATACTTTGACCTCAATTTGACCTTGACCTTGAAGGTCAAAGCCACAAAAATTTGCGGATTTCACGATGTCTCATTACCTTCTATCTCTGTGCCAAATTTCATTGTCCTACGTTAAATAGCGTAGAAGGAGTTTTCTGGAAACCTCCGAGACGAAAAAAAAACACAAAAAAGGAAGGAACAAACAGCCAGAGTTCTTATCAAAGCATACCCATTTGCAAAATGATTTGCAAGTGGGAATTATAACGCCAGCGCCACCAAAACAGAGCAGAAAATCAGATAACTCCTGGTAAAATATATGGTTGGAAGGGAAACATTTTCATTCGCATAAGAAACAAAGTAACCATGCATTGTAACAACTGTGCCCTTTGTTCTTTTAACCTTGAAGGATGTTTTATAGGTCACCCTGTTCTTTTGACCTTCAAGGGTGTTTTTAAGGTCAGTCTGTAGAAGAGCTGCGGATTTCCACTCCGCTGCTGGAAATTTCTGGAGCGTGATGTTTTCATCCTGGATTTCGGGTTTCTCATTCTGATGGTATGAAGTATTTGTATTTCATTGAAGAGCTCAAGATTTGGTTGTTTGTTCTCCCGTTCGGCGTGAATGAAAGCTTCATTTGAAACGATCTTGCTTTAGAAAACAAGAGGGGCGAAAATGAAGGAAGGTCAAAGAAACAGTGAGAGAATAAGTAGATGGAAAATAATTCCGATCAGGCATTCAGACAATGTGTATAATGTGGTGGTATAACGGGGTCATTTGGGTGGGAATGACCCCATTATGAATATCACTACATAACCGCCACATAGAGAGGGGGAGGGGCTGAGGTGGGGACAGAGCGACCCTGCTATAATCCGAGAAATAACTCGTTGTTCCATAATTCGAAATATACAGTCGGTCGAACACTTTTGCTCGGTCCCGATTTTTTTCCACTGTAAGACTTAAAGCGCCTTCGGTAACTCAAATCTTCCCCAACCTCTTGGGGAAGGTTTTTTTGTATTTGAAAACAGTGGCAATACAGTGGCAGAGTGAAGGGTGTTTTAGGGGGGTGGGACCGGGTAGTTGGGGGTTAGTTTCTTGCTTTCAGATTGAGCATACCATTTGAAGGCAAAGTTTGAATATCTGCAGTTAGGATAAGGAAATAACTCGTTATTCCATAATTTTAAATATACAGTCGGTCGAATACTTTTGTTCGGTCCTCTGTAAGTCTTATAGCGCCTTCGGTAACTCAAATCTTCCCCAACACGAACCTGTTGAAAAAGGCCTTTCTTATTTAAAAACAGTGGCAATACACACCCTACTTTAGCGTAGTAAGTGGCATTGTTTTAACAACCTTATTACTGGGTGTTAAATTAGATCACGTTAGAGTCGTAGTTAGATTAGGTCAGAATATATTAGGTTTCTATGCTGTATTATCTATATTTTTAATTCTTTGTGTACCCAAGAAAGTTTCACCATACGTTTTGATAACAAAAGCATCGCTATAAATTACCCCAAAGTACAGCTTATTCTCAGTTCAGGTTTCACAGCAATTCTGTACGCAAATATGGCTAAAAGGAAATTAGTAACTCAACTCAGGAAACCGAGCCCGAACCGAAAGCATATCCAGGTGTCTCATCCAGGACGCCTAGAAGAACTGTATTACGATGGGAAAAAACAAAAACAAAAAAACAAAAACAAAAACAAAAGCAAAGAAAGCAACGAAAATAAAAAAACAAACAAAAATAAAACCAAAACAAACAAAAAAAAAACAGAAAAAAAACACAAAAAAGCTAATGCTGCTCAAAAATTCATGACTTAATTTAGATAATTCTAAGTGTAAATTTAATATCTAATTTGTAGGGTACATGGATATATGTGAGAGCTCGAATATTCCACATCGTTAAGTATTTTCCTCAGTTCCGCGAGGCTCGAGTTATGGAATATCCACTGTAGTTTTACATTTCATTATTTATCATCGTTTGAGTCTGGGATAGGGGCCCCCGGGACAACGACCTTCTAGAATAGCAACCCCTCCCCCCCCCCGAAGGACAAGGGCCCTCAGGGGTGTTTTGCTCTCGGGTGTTCCTGTCTCATTCCCTGTTGTTTGCGTTGAGACACGTTTAATTTGACCATATTTTGGGCATATTACAGATAAATATATTCTTCCGTCTCTACACCTGACAATAAAATAACTAAAACTGTGCACGTTCCCGGGAGTTTGAGGGGGATGGGTGGGTGGGGGTTATTATTACAGGACGCTAATTATGTTTCTCTGTAAAGGCAAAATGTTTTGTTCAAGTAATCGTTCTCTCTCTCTCTCTCTCTCTCTCTCTCTCTCTCTCTCTCTCTCTCTCTCTCTCTCTCTCTCTCTCCCTCTCTCTTCATCTCTACCTCTTCCTCTCTCTCTCTCCCCCCCTCTCTCTCCCTCTCTCTCTCTCTTCATCTCTATCTCTTCCTCTCTCTCTCCCCCCCTCTCTCTCTCTCTCTCTCTCTCTCTCTCTCTCCCTCTCTCTCTTCATCTCTATCTCTTCCTCTCTCTCTCCCCCTCTCTCTCCCTCACCCTCTCTTCATCTCTATCTCTTCCTCTCTCTCTCCCCCTCTCTCCCCTCTCTCTCTCTCTCTCTCTCTCTCTCTCTCTCTCTCTCTCTCTCTCTCTCTCTCTTTCCCTCTCTCTCAACTTCAAATTTGGCGGGATTATACCTTGGCTGGAATTGCAGGTTGCTATTTTATTTGACGTATATTGGACAACGCCATATGACGTTCCCTTTGCTTATTGATCCCCTTCCTAGAGATGCGTGTTATTGTGTCCGTTAGTTAGTTGTTTATTTAGCAAACTTTTGTTTCAAAAGGCATCTACTCCTACAATTGTGACTCGATGTCATTTATTTTTGTTAAGAACATCCCTAGGCGATTGTACGTACATTTTGTACTTTATTTGTCGATCTGATGTTTTTTTTTAATTTTGGGGAAATTTTTGAAGAAAACAATCTCTTACATATTTTATCCAATATCATTTATTTTCGGTTTAAGGTGCCTCTAAGGGATCGTGCTTTTTAATCGATCGGACAATGTATTTTTGGGGAACTTCTGAAGAAAACTTTTCAAAAATAATTCAAAATACATCTGCTGCTACATTGTTTATCCGATGTCATTTATTTTTAGTGTGAGGCGTTTTTATGAAGCCCTGAATATGATTCATGCTTTTTTAGTTGATCAGACAATTTTTGTATTTTTGGAAAATTTTTGAAAAAAATCATAATGCAATTTCTCATACAGATTTTATCCAATGTCATTAGTTTTTGGTATGAAGCATTTTAGAGGTCGAGCATACGCCTTGAGATGTTTTAGTCGATCGGACAATTTTTGCATTTTTTGGGGAATTTTTGAAGAAAAAATGCATTTCCTCCTACAGTTTTTATCTGATTTCGTTTATATTTGACATGAGGCATCTGTGGGTGGGTCGAGCATACGGCTTGTGCTTTTTGACTTGATCTGGAATGTTTTTATTTGGGGGGGGGGGGAATTTTTGAAGAAAATACCTCAAAATGCATCTTCTCCCACAGTTTTGATCCGATATCATTTATTTTGGGTGTAAGCCATGCTCTTGGGGTTCGTGAATACGGCTTGTGCTTTTTGAGTCGATCAAGGAATTTTTTGGGAATTTCTGAAGAAAAATTCAAAATGCGTTTATTCCTACAGCTTTTATCAGATGTCATTTATTTTTGGTATATGCCTTCATGGGTGGTCATGCATAAGGCGTGTGCTTTTAGAGTGAATTTTTAATTTTTAATTTTTGAAATTAAAAAAAATAAAATGAATCTCCTGCTGCATTGCATCAACGTAAACTAAATAAACATGCGCACTGGTCCGAAATAAGAACTGGGCATCGACGGAAGTTAAGTAATCATGCGCAGTGGTTCGAAATGCGTACCGCACATCAAAACAACCTAAGTAACCATGCGCATTGGTATGAAATGCAAACCACGCATCAACACAAGTTAAAAAAACATGAGCAGTGGTCCGAAATACGAACCACATATCAACGCAAACTAAATAAACATGCGCACTGGTCCGAAATGTGAACCGCGCATCAACGCAAGCTAAATAAACATGCGCGCTGGAGCAAAATAAGCACCGCGCATCAATGCAAGTGAAAAAACTATGTGCACTGGTTCGAAATGCGAACTGCGCCTTAATGGAACTTAAATAAACACCCGTACTTTTTAAAATAAGAACTGCGCATCAACGCAACGTAAATAAACAAAAACCACTGGTCCAAAATTGGAACCCCGCATCAACTCAAGTTAAAAAATATGCGCATTGTTCTGAAATATGAACCGCACATCGACACAAGTTAAATAAACGTGCGCAGTGGTTTCAACTTCGAACCGCACATCAATGTAAGTGACATAAACATGTGCGCTGGTGCAAATAAGCACCGCGCATCAACACATGTTAAATATACATGCACATTGGTCCGAATGCGAACTGAGCATCAACGCTTCCTTCCTAAACTTGCTCACTGCTCCAATATAAGAACCTCGTATCAACACAAGTTAGATAAACATGCGCATTGGTCTGAAATAAGAACCGCACGTCAACGGAAGTTTAATAAACATGCGCACTGGTCTGAAATGCAAACCACGCATCAACAAAAGTTAAATAAGCATGCGCATTGGTCCGAAATGCGAACTGCTCATCAACGCAAATTGAATAAGCACGCACACTGGTCCGAAACGCGAATTACGCATCGACACAAGTTAAATATGCGCACTGGTCCGACGTGCGAACTGTGCATAAACACAAGTTGAATAATCATGCGCACTGGCCCAAAATGCGAACCGCTCATCAACGCAAGTTAGATAAACATGCACACTGGTCTGAAATGTAAACCGCGCATCAACGCAAGTTAAATAAACATGCGCACTGGTTCATAAAAGAACTGCACATCAACACAAATCAAATAAACATGCGTACTGGTCTGAATAAGAGCCGCACATCGAGACAAGTTACGTAAACATTCGCACTGGTCTGAAATGCGATCCGCGTAATAATTGTGTATGTTCGACCAACAGTACACGTGTGGGGATAACATTTCCATACGTTGTTCGAAGGTATCTCTGGTAGACGCTCCAGTCTATGAGAGATACACAAGATCTGTTAGTATTTTTCTTGGAAATAAATCTTTATATGTATTTATCGGTCTATGTTCGGGTCCGTTGCTAAATAAATTATTTAGCTAGCTGTTCGCCATCTCGTCTTTTGATGTTAAATTTTTTAGGGAAATTCCTTTGCTCATGCAAATTGGAATTGGTCTTATTGTTTTTTTTCAAGAATCTGATGAAAATGCGAATAGTAAAACTTGCCTGTCGTGACCAAGATAAAAAAGACATACAGTAAAACATCTGCAGTGACCACCTTCCAAACACGCATAAAAAGACGTGAAGTATAAGCCCGGTTTTCAGCGAGTATATTCAACATTATTAAACTTGTACCTAGAGGGGGCCAACACTTGCCAGCCATGCAGTTGTTGTTCTGTAGCCCGGGTTCGAATCCCACTCGTGGTCGGGAATCACGACAATTTTCAAACTCTCCAAGGATGTCGGTGTGCCTATATAGTCCTCTTATATCAAGTTAGAGTTGCATTATTGTCAAGTGTATGTGCCAATAGATAGGGATTTCAGAGACACTATACGGGCAAGTCGAAATTATCATAATCCTGAGTTTAAAAAATTATAATCAATAATTATCATACATGTATGCGCATATTGTAAACCGGTTTGAGGGGGTTGGCTGAAAAATCGGTATATAAAAACTCACTATTATTATTATTATTATTATTATTATAATTATTATTATTATTATTATTATTATTAGATGTACATAGAATTTAAGGATTAACTTACCCACAGTTACGTAGCTCCCACTTCTAACTTCAAGAATGAGATAAATGTATTCCCTAACCATGCTTCTGTGCACATAAGATATATATATGTATTAGTTCAAAAGAATTATAGTTCTGAAACACCACAAATCTGTCAAAATGAAACTTTACACTGTATATGGAAGAAGGAACAAGCATTTAAAAAGGAATTGCGGGTTGTCGGGGAAACATCTGTTTGTGTTTATAAAAACAAACAGCAATGCTGGGTAATACGTGTTTGGATGTTGTTGTGCACTGGTCGCTCTAGTTATCTGTATCA